>CM038214.1:146874395-147034977 GCA_021442155.1 Cymbidium sinense
GTTTTTTTTAAATTTTTAGGTTTATTTTATTTTATTTTTTGTTTAGTCTAAGTTTTAATTTATTTTATTTTAGTATAGTTTTTATTTTCTATTTTATGTTATTTTTAGGTTTAGGTATAGGTATAGGTACAGGTTTAGTTTTTTATTTTGTTTTATTATTTTATTTTATTTATGTTTAGGTTTATTTATTTATTTTATTTTTATGTTTTTTTTGTAGTTTAAGTTTAGGTTTTTAGATTTTTAGGGTTTAAGGTTTAGGTTTTAGGGTTTAGGGTTTAGGGTCTAGGGTTGTAGGTTTTAGGGTTATGGGTTATGGGTTTTGGGTTTTGGGCTTTGGGTTTTAAGGTTTTAGGTTTAGGGTTTATCGTTAGTTTTAGGGTTTAGGGTTTAGGGTTTAAGGCTAGAGTTTAGGGTTTTTTAGGTTTTTTTTTTCTTTAAATTATGTAAACAAGTAGTTTAGTTTAGCTTTATATTTATTTTATTATAGTTTATTTGTACTAGATTTAAGTTTAGGTTTTAGTTTAAATTTTTTAATTTATTTAGGTTTAAGTTTTTTTATTTAATTTAACATTAGGTTTTTAGGTTTTTAGGTTTAGGATTTAGGGTTTTAAGGTTTCTGGTGTTGAGTTTTTGGTTTAGGGTTAGGGTTTACGATTTACAGTTTAGTGATTAGGCTTTAGAGTTTAGGGTTTTTAGGGTTTAGGGTTTAGGGTTTAGGGTTATCTTAGGGTTTAGGGTTAGTTTAGGGTTTAGGGTTTAAGGTTTAGGATTTTGGCTTTAGGGTTTTTAGGGTTTAGGGTTAATTTCAATTTAGTATTTAGGGTTTAGGATTTTAGAGTTTAGGATTTAGGGTTTAGGGTTTACGGTTTAGTGTTAGGGTTAGGGTTTTGGGTTTAGGTTTAAGGTTTATGGTTTATTTAGGGTTTTGATTGTTGGTTTAGGGTTGTAAGTTTAGGGTTTAGGGTTTAGTGTTAGTTTTAGGGTTTAAGGTTTGATGTTTAGGGTTTAAGATTTAGGGTTTAGTGTTTAAGGTTTATGGTTTTTTTAAAAAAAATTAAGTAAACTGGAAGATTTAGATTTTTTTAGTTTATTTTTTATTATTTTAGTTTATTTTTTTTAATTTTTATTTAATTTTTTAGGGTTTAGTGTGTAGGATTTAATGTTTTAGGGTTTATGCTTTTAGGATTTAGGTTTTAAGGTTCAGATTTAGGATTTAGGGTTTAGGGTTTAAGGTTTAGTGTTTAAGCTTTAGGGTTTAAGTTCTTTAGGGTTTAGGGTTTAGGGTTTAGGGTTTAAGGTTTAGGGTTTTAGGGCTTAGGGTTTAGGGTTTAGTGTTAAGGGTTTAGGGTTTGAGGGTTTAGGGTTGTTTATTATTTAAGGTTTAGGGTTTATAATTTAGGTTTATGATTTAGGGTTTAGGGTTTCAATTTTAGGATTTAGAGTTTAGGGTTTAGGTTTATGGTTTACTGTGATTGGGTTAAGGGTTTAGGGTTTAGGGTTAGTTTAGGATTTAAGATTTAGGGTTTAGGGTTTAAGGTTTTAGGGTTTAGGGTTTAAGGTTTAGGGTTTTTTAGGGTTTAGGGTTTAGGGTTTAGGGTTAGTTTAGGATTTAGGGTTCAGGGTTTAGGGTTTAGGTTTTTAAGGTTTTGGATTTAAGGTTTAGGGTTTTTTAGGGTTTTGGGTTTTGGGTTTTGGGTTTTGGGTTTGAGGGTTTAGGGTTAGTTTTAGGGGTTAGGGTTTAGAGCTAGGGCTTTATTTTATTTTTAAATTGTTTTATTTTTTTAGTTTATTTTTTATTTATTTTAGTTTATTTTATTTTCTTATTTTTATATAGATTTATATTTATTTTTATTTAGTTTATTTATTTATTTTAGGTTTATTCTTTTAGTTTAGGATTTTATTTTAGTTTTTTTTATGTTTAGGTTTAGGTTTACGTTTATTTTTTAATTTAGTTTTATTTTTATTTTATTTTTTAGGTTTAGGTTTTATTTTTTCATTTTTAGGTTTAGATTTAGGTTTTTATGTATTTTTTTAGGTTTAGGTTTCAAGTTTTTATTTTAAGTTTACTTTTAGTTTTTATTTTTAAGTTTAGGTTTAAGTTTATTTTTTCTTTATTTTATTTTATTTAATTTAGGTTTAGGTTTTATTTATTTTAGTTTAAGTTTAGGTTTATTTTATTTTTATTTTAGGTTTAAGTTTTTTTTTTAGTTTATGGTTTATGTTTTATTTTTAATTTATTTTTAGGTTTATTTTTTAGGTTTATGTTTTTATTTAGTTTTTATTTTATTTTATTTTAGATTTATTTTATTTTTATTTTAGGTTTAGTTTTTTTTTTATTTAGGTTTTTTATTTTTTAATTTAGCTTAGGTTTTTATTTATTTTATTTTACTTTAGTTTTTATTTTTTATTTTATTTTCTTTTTAGGTTTAGGTTTTGCTTTTAGTTTAGGTTTAGGTTTTAATTCATCTTTTTATTTATTTATTATTAATTTTTTTGGGCTAAGTTTTTTGGGTTTAGGGATTAGGGTTTGGGGTTTAGGGTTTAAGGTTTAGGGTTTAAGGTTTAGTGTTTAGGGTTTAGGGTTTACGTTTTAGGGTTTAGGGCTTACAGTTTAGGGTTTAGGATTTTAGGGTTTAGGGTTTAGGGTTTAGAGTTTAAGGTTTAGGATTTAGGTTTAAGGTATAAGGTTTAGGGTTTTTGGCTTTTTTTTTAATAGAGAATAAATTTAGATTCGATATTTCTTCTTTTTAATTTCATCAACCAAGTAACACGCCAAGTTTTTTAAGACAAAACGATAACAAAGATCATACATGGTCACGCATAGAACAAATCAAAAACCCTAGATCACTAGAACCATCTCTACTGTAAAGACACAGTTCCATAAATAATAGATCGGATAGGCTATTCTTTAGTTTCTTCAGTTCCCATCAGAACCACCCCGGCCTCTTGAGTAGCAGGATCCACCATCATATCCCTGATCTCTCACTGCCCTTGTGGCCGGTTGTAACATTTGTCCCTCCTCACCCTAACCACCCTTGCTTTGGCCACCTCCATATCAACCAACACCTCTAGATCCCTCACCACCACTGCGATAACTACCACCTCCGCCTTCGCCTCCACCGCTAGATCTAGAATGAGCCTAGTTAACGGTGATGCTCTCAAGGTTTTGTCCATTCTTAGGGCTTGGGTTTAGGTTTAGGTTAATTAGGTTTTAGGGTTTAGGTTTATTTTTAAATTTATTTAGTCACTTTAGGTTTAGTTTTAGGGTTTGGGGTTTAGGTTTAAAGTTAAGGTTTAGGGTTTAAGATTTAGGGTTTAGGGTTTTAGGGTTTATGTTTATGGTATTATGGTTTAGAATTAGGGTTTTGGGTTATTAAAGACTTTAGGGTTTAGGGTTTTAGGGTTTAGGGTTTAAGGTTTTGGGTTTTTAGGGTTTAGGGTTAAAGGTTTAGGGTTTAGGGTTGTAGGTTTAGGTCTTAGGGTTTAGGGTTTATGGTTGTAAGTTAAGGGTGTAGAGTTTAGAGTTTAAGGTTTATAGTTAAGGATTTAGGGTTTAGAGTTTAATGTTTAAGGTTTAGGGTTTTTTTTATTTTTATTTAATTTTATTTTAGGTTTATTTTATTTTTCTTTTACATTTAGTTTTTATTTTATTTAGTTTTTTATTTTTAGGTTTATTTTATTTTTTAGTTTAGTTTAAGTTTATATTTATTTTATTTTAATTTATTTTTATTACTTTATTTTATTTTATTATTAGGTTTAGGTTTTAGTTTACTTTTTTATTTTATTTTATTTTTTTATTTTATTTCAGTTTAAGTTTTTTTATTTAGATTGGGATTAGTTTTTTTAGTTTTTAGGTTTAGGGTTTAAGGTATAGGGTTTTAGTGTTTATGGTTTTAAGGGTTTTGGTTAATGGTTAGGGTTTAGGGTTTAGGGTTTAGTGTTTAGGCTTTAGGGTTTAGGGTTTAGGGTTTAGTGTTTAGGCTTTAGGGTTTAGGGTTTTTAAGGTTTAGGATTTAGGGTTAGCTTATGATTTAAGGTTAGTTTAAGGTTTAAGGTTTAGGGTTTTCTTTAGGTTTAGGTTTTAAGCTTAATTTAGGTTTAAGTTAACAGATTTAAGATTTATAGTTTTAAGGTTTAGGATTTAGGGTTAAGGGTTCAGGATATAGTTTATGGGGTTAGTTATGGTTTTGGGTTTAGGTCTTAGGGTTTATGGTTTAGGGTTTAGGGTTTAGGGTTTAGGATTTAGGGTTTAAGCTTTAAGATTTAGGGTTTTTAGGGTTTAGGGTTTAGGGTTTAGTATTTAGGGTTTTTTAGGGTTTAGGGTTTAGAGTTTTGGGTTTAGGATTATTAGTTTAGGGTTGTAGGTTTAGGGTTTAGGGTTTAGTGTTAGTTTTAGGGTTTAGGGTTTCATGTTTAGGGCTTAGGATTTAAGGTTTAGTGTTTATGATTTAGGGTTTTAAAAAAATTAAGTAAACTTGCAGGTTTTGGTTTATTTCATTTATTTTTTAATTATTTTAGTTTATTTTATTTTTTATTTATGTTTATTTTTTATTTTTAGGGCTTAGGGTGTAGGGTTTAGGGTTTAGGGTTTAAGGTTAGGATTTAGGGTTTAGTCTTTAAGCTTTAGGGTTTAGGGTTTTTAGGATTTATGGTTTAGGGTTTAGGTTTTTGGGTTTTTGGGCTTAGGGTTTATGGTTTTGGGTTTAGGGTTAAAGGTTTAAGGTTTTAGGGTTATTTATTATTTAGGGTTTAGGGTTTTAATTTAGGGTTTAGGAGTTTATAGTTTATAGTTTTATATGTAGGGTTTATAGTTTATATGGTTGTAGAGTTTAAGTTTAGGTTTAGGTTTAGGTTTAGGTTGTTTAGGTTTTAGGTTTAAGGTTTAGGATTTAGGTTTTAAGGTTTAGAGGTTTTTAGGGTTTAAGGGTTTAAGTTTAGGGTTTAGGGTTTAAGGATTAAGGTTGTAGGTTTAGGGTTTAGACTTTAGGGTTTAAGGTTTAAGGTTGTAGGTTTAGGGATTAGGGTTTACAGTTGTAAGTTTAGGGATTAGGGCTTAAAGTTTAGGGTTTATGGTTTAGGATTTATGGTTTAGGGTTTAGGGTTTAGGCTTTAATGTTTAGGTTATTTATTTTATTTTATTTTAGGTTTATTTAATTTTATTTTACATTTAATTTTTATTTTATTTAGGTTTTAATTCTTAGGTTTATTTTATTTTTTAGTTTAGTTTAGGTTTTATTTAAATTATTTTAGTTTATTTTATTAGTACATTTTATATTATTTTTAGGTTTAGGTTTAGGTTTTAGTTTTGGTTCTTTTTTATTTATTTTATTTTATTTTGGTTTAGATTTTTTATTTATTTTATTTTTATGCCTTATTTAGTTTAGGTTTAGGTTTTAGGGTTTAGGGTTTAGTGTTTAAGGTTTAAGGTTTAGGGTTTTGTGTTTAGGGTTTTGGGTTTTAGGGTTTAGGGTTAGCTTCAGGGGTTAGGGTTTAGAGCTAGGGTTTTGGTTTATTTTTATTATTTATTTATTATTTATTTTTTTAAAATTAAGTAAACAAGATGGTATAGGTTTATTTAATTTATTTTTTATTTATTTTAGTTTATTTTATTTTTTATTTTTATTTTGGTTTATTTTTATTTTTATTTAGTTTAGTGTATTTATTTTAGGTTTATTTATTTTAGTTTAGGTTTTTTATTTTAGTTTATTTTTTAGGTTTAAGTTTAATTTTTTATTTTTAAGTTTAGGTTTAGGTTTTTATTTTAATTTTTAGGTTTAGGTTTCAAGTTTTTATCTTAGGCTTATTTGTAGGTTTTATTTTTAAGTTTAGGTGTAAGTTTATTTTTTTTATTTTATTTTATTTAGTTTAGGTTTAGGTTTTATTTATTTTAGTTTAGTTTATTCTTGTTTAGGTTTAGATTTATTTCATTTTTATTTTAGGTTTAGGTTTTATTTAGTTTAATGTTTAGGTTTTATTTTTTATTTATTTCTGGGTTTATTTTTTAGGTTTAAGTTTTTATTTTATTTTACTTTAGGTTTATTTTATTTTTATTTTAGGTTTAGTTTTCATAATATTTAGGGTTTTTATTTTTAATTTAGTTTAGGTTTTTATTTATTTTATTTTAGTTTAGGGTTATTTTAGGATTTAGGTTTAGGGTTTATGGTTTTGGGTTTAGGGTTTAGGGTTTAGGATTTTAGGGTTTAGGGTTTAAGGTTTAGTGTTTTTTAGGGTTTAGGGTTTAGGGTTTATGGTTTAGGGTTGTAGGTTCAGGGTTTGGGCTTATAGTTTAGGATTTAGTGTTTAGGATTTAAGGTTTAAGGTTTAGGGTTTGGAGTTTAAGGTTTAAGGTTTACGGTTTTTATTTTTATTTTTTTATTTTGGTTTATTTTTGGTTTTTTATGTTTAGCATTTATTTTATTTAGGTTTTTTATTATTAGGTTTATTTTATTTTTTAAGTTTAGTTTAGGTTTTTATTTATTTTATTTTATTTTATTTTTATTAGTTTATTTATATTATTTTTAGGTTTAGGTTTAAGTTTTTGTTTATGTTTTTTTTATTTAGGTTTAGGTTTATTTATTTATTTTATTTTAAAGATTTATTTAATTTAGGTTTAGGTTTGTAGGTTTTTAGGGTTTTGAGTTCGGGATTTAGGGTTTATGGTTTTGGGTTTTGGGTTTTGGGGTTTAAGATTTAAAGTTAAGTTTAGGGTTTAGGTTTAGTGTTTAGCATAGGAGTTCTGATTTAGTTTAGGGTTTTGGATTTAAGATTTAGGGTTTAGGTTTTAGGTTTTAGGTTTTGGTTGTAGGGTTTAGGTTTAGGTTGTAGGTTTAGTTTAGGTTTAGAGCTTAGTGTTTAGGGTTTAAGGTTTAGGTTTAGGTTTAGGTTTAGGGTTTAGTGTTTAAGTTTAGGGTTTTAGGGTTTAGGTTTAGTGTTTTGTTTAGGATTTAGGTTTAAGGTTTTATGGTTTAGGTTTATGGTTTTGAGTTTAGGTTATGGTTTTAGGGTTTTGGGTTTAGAGTATAGGTTTTTGGTTTAGGGTTCACATTCTAGTTTAGGGTTTAGGGTTTTGGTTTTTTTTTTAATAGAGAATAAAATCAGATTAAACATTTCTTCATTTCAATTTCATCAACCAAGTAACCCACCATGTTTTCTAAGACACAAGTGAGAACATAGATAAAAAATGAGCACACATAGAGCAAATCAAAAATCTTAGATAACTTGAACTATCTCTACTATGAAGACACAGTTCTATAAGTAGCAGATTGGATCGACTATTTTTCAATTTCTCCAGTTCCCATCAGAACCACCCGGGCCTCTTGAGTGGTGGGATCCACCATCATATCCCGATTTCTCCCTCCTCCACCATAACGGCTATAACCTCTATCGTTCCTCCTGCCTCTATAACCATGACTACTTTGACCACCACTATGATAAATGCCGCCTCTGCCTACGCCTCCTCCGCCATATCTAGACTGATCTTGGTTGACGGTGATGTTCCTGCTATCAAGGTTCTACCCATTCTTAGGGTTTTGGTTTATAAGGTTATAGGGTTTAGGTTTATTTTTTATTTATTTAGTTACTTTAGGTTTAGGTTTATGGTTTGGTTTAAGGTTTAGGTTTAGGTTTAGGTTTATTAGTTTTAGGGATCAGGTTTATTTTTTAATTTATTTAATTACTTTAGGTATAAGCTTAGGGTTTGGGATTTAGGGTTTAGGGTTTAGGGTTTAGGGTTTACAGTTTAGGGTTTTAGGATTTATGGTTTTATGGTTTAGGGTTTAAGGTTTAAGGTTTAGGGTTTAGGGTTTGGGTTTAGGGTTTTGGGTTTAGCATTTAGGGTTTTAGGATTTAGGGTTGTTTAGGGTTTAGGGTTTAGGGTTTATGGTTTACGATTTATGGTTTAGGGTTTAGGGCTTAGGGCTTAGGGTTTACAATTTAGGGTTTAAGGATTATGGTTGTATAGAGGTTTTTAGGTTTAGAGTTAGTTAGTTGAGTTTAAGTTTAGGTTTAGGTTTATAGTTTTAGTTTATTTAGGTTTATAGTTTTAGGGTTTAGGTTTATTAGTTTTAAGGGTTTAGGGATTAAGGTTTAGGGTTTAGGGTTTAGGGTTTAGGCTTTAGGCTTTAGGGTTTAGGGTTTAGGATTTTAGATTTAGGGTTTAGGGCTTAGAGTTTAGGATTTAATGTTTAGGATTTAAGGTTTAAGGTTTTGGGTTTAGAGTTTAGGGTTTAAGGTTTATGGGTTCTATTTTTTTTTTTTATTTTTTAGTTTATTGTTGGATTAATTATTTATTTATTTTTCCCATTAGATTTTATTTTATTTAGGTTTTTTATTCATAGATTTATTTTACTTTTTTTAGTTTAGTTTAGGTTTTTATTTATTTTATATTACTTTATTTTTATTAGTTTATTTTATATTATTTTAAGGTTTAGATTTAGGTTTTTATTTATTTTTATTTTATTTTATTTAGTTTTAGCTTTTTTTATTTATTTTATTTTTAGGATTTATTTAGTTTAGGTTTAGGTTTTTAGGTTTTTAGGGTTTAAGGTTTGGGGTTTAGGGTTTAGGATTTTAGGTTTAATTTTTTTGGGTTTAGGGCTTAGGGTTAAGGTTTAGGGTTTAGGTTTAGTGTTTAGGGTTTAGGGTTTAAGGTTTAGGTTTATGGTTTAGGATTTATGGTTTACAGATTAGGGTTTAGTGTTTAAGGTTGTAGGGTTTAGGGTTTAGGGTTATAGGGGTTTAGGGTTTAGGGTTTAGATTTTTTTTAGTTTAGGGTTTAGGGTTTAGGGTTTGTGTTTTAGGGTTTAGGAATTTAGGGTTTTTATGGTTTAGGGTTTATGGTTTTTAGGGTTTAGGGTTTAGGGTATAGGTTTTTGGTTTAGGTTCAGGTTTTAGTTTAGGGGTTAGGGTTTTGGTTTTTTTAGAGAGAAGAAATTTTCCTTCTTTTCAATTTCATCAACCAAGTAACCCACCAAGTTTCTAAGATAGCGACAACATAGATAAAAAATGAGCACACATAGAGCAAATAAAAAATCCTAGATAACTAGAAGCGTCTCTACTATGAAGACATAGTTCTATAAGCAGCAGATCAGATCGACCATTTTTCAGTTTCTCCAACTCCCATCAGAACCACCCTGGCCTCTCGAGTGGCGGGATCCACCATCATATCTCAATTTCTCCCTTTGCCACCATAATGGCTATAACCTCTGTCATTCTTCCCTCCTCCATAACCACCACTGCTGCGACCACCACTGTGATAACCGTGGCCTCTGCCGTCACCTCCACCGCCATATCTAGACTGAGCCTGGTTGATGGTGATGTTCCTACTATCAAGCTTCTACCCATTCTTAGGGTTCAGGTTTATGTTTAGGTTTATTAGGTTATAGGGCTTAGGTTTATTTTATTTATTTATTTAGTTACTTTAGGTTTATGTTTATGGTTTGGGGTTTAGGGTTTAGGTTTAGGTTTAGGTTTATTAGGTTTAGGGATCAAGTTTATTTTTTAATTTATTTAATTACTTTAGGTTTAGGGTTTGGGGCTTAGGGTTTAGGGTTTAGGGTTAGGGTTTAAGGTTTAGGGTTTACGGTTTAGGGTTTTAGGATTTATGCCTTTAGGGTTTAGGGTTTAGGGTTTAAGGTTTAGGGTTTAGGGTTTAGAGTTTGGGTTTAGGGTTTAGGGTTTGGGTTTAGGGTTTAGGGTTTAGCATTTAGGGTTTAGGGTTGTTTAAAATTTTTTTTTTTAGAAACCCATGGTATTTTATTTCCATAAAAGAGGTTACAAGGGTAGGGGATAAACTCGAACCTCAAGAGCTACAATTAAGGAGTAGATCCCTATCTAAGTACAAAAAGAAAAGAAGACATTAAAGCAATCAAAAGATACAAAATTAACATAAAAGCCAAAGGAAGATTGTACTCTGCGGATGTGAGAATGCATAACACTATGGAGCAAACCTAGAGGACAGTTAGAAATGTAGGAAAGAAATTAAAGTTAAGGTATCTGGACATAATGATAACTGAAAACATAATCGAGAATGATAGTAAGAATTGTGATAGAAGGCTCATGCTCAGTCACACAAGTTGCGGATGCAAATATGCACATTTAAACTTATAGAAGGGTTTACATCACAAGTTAGGGTTATTTAGGGTTTAGGGTTTAGGGTTTACGGTATAAGGTTTAGGGTTTTTAGGGTTTATGATTTAGAGTTTAAGGATTAGGGTTGTGTGGGGTTTAGGGTTTATGGTTAGTTTAGGGTATAGGGTTTAAGGTTTAGGGTTTAAGGATTAGGGTTGTAGGGTTTAGGGTTTAGGGTTAGTTTAGGGTTTAGGGTTTAAGGTTTAGGGTTTTAGGATTTATGGTTTTAATGTTTAGGGTTTAAGGTTTAGGGTTTAGGGTTTAGGTTTTAGGGTTTAGGGTTTAGGGTTTACGATTGTTGGTTTAGGGTTTTGGGTTTAGAGATTTTGTTAATTAAGTAAACCAGTAGGTTTAGGTTTATTTAGTTTATTTAGTTTATTAATTTTAGTTTATTTTATTTTCTATTTTGCTTTAAGTTTATTTTTATTTAGTTTAATTTATTTATTTTAGGTTTATTAATTTCAGTATAAGTTTTTTTATTTTAGTTAATTTTTTAGGTTTAGGTTTAGGTTTAGGTTTATTTTTTTAGATTAGTTTTATTTTTATTTTGTTATTTTAGGTTTAGGTTTTATTTTTTATCATTAGCTTTAGGTTTAAGTTTTAGGTTATTATTTTAGGTTTTATTTTTTCGTTTAGGCTTAGGTTTATTTTTAGGATTAGGCTTATTTTTTAGGTTTAGTTAATTTTAAGTTTAGGTTTGATTTTATTTTTTTTTATTTTAGTTTATTTTAGTTTAGGTTTAAGTTTATTTTATTTTATTTATTTTAGTTTTTTTTTTAGGTTTAGGTTTTTCTTATAGTTTAGGGTTTAGGTGTTAGTTTTTAGTTATTTTTAGGTTTTATTTCTAGATTTATTTTGTATGTTTAGGTTTTTATTTAGTTTTTATTTTATTTTATCTTAGGTTTAATTTATTTTTATTTTAGGTTTAGTTTTTATTTAATTTAGGTTTTTTATTTTTAGGATTATTTTATTTTATTTAGTTTAGTTTAGGTTTTTATTTATTTTATTTTAGTTTAGTTTTTATTTTCTATTTTATTTTATTTTAATTTAGGTTTAGGTTTAGGTTTAATTTTTTGTTCATGCTTTTATTTTATTTTATTTTATTTTATTTTATTTATTTAGGTTTAGGTTTTAGGGTTTTGGGTTTAGGGTTTATGGTTTAGGATTTTAGGGTTTTGGGGGTTTAGTGTTTAGGGTTTAAGATTTTTAGGATTTAGGGTTTAGGATTTAGGGTTTAGGGTTTAGGATTTAGGTTTTAGGTTTAGGGTTTAGATTTTTGTTTAGGGTTTAAGGTTTATGGTTTAAGGTTTTTTTAATAGAGTTTAGGGTTTAAGGTATAGGGTTTAAAGTTTTAAGGTATAGGGTTTAGGGTTAGGGTATTTTGTTTCTAATTTTTTTAATTTTTCTTTAGGGTTTTGGGTTTAGGTTTATGTTTTTATTTTTAGGTTTAGGGTTTAGGGTTTAGGGTTTATTTTTTAGGTTCAAGTTTTTATTTAGCTCTTATTTTATTTTGTTTTAGATTTATTTTATTTTATTTTTATTTTATGTTTAGTTTTTATTTTATTAAGGATTTTTATTTTTTTTAGTTTAGTTTAGGTTCTTATTTATTTTAGTTTATTTTTGATTTTTTATTTTATTTTTTTTAGGTTTAGGTTAAGGTTTGGATTTTACTTTATTTTATTTTTTATTTTATTTTGGATTAGGTTTTTTTATTTATTTTATTTTTAGATTTTATTTAGTTTAGGTTTAGTTTTTAGCTTTTTAGGGTTTAGGGTTTAGGGTTTAGGGTTTAGGGTTTAGTTTAGGATTTTTTAGGGAAAGTTAGAATTTTGTTATCAAAAGGAAAAGATACAATGTCCTTAAAAGCGTAGTAAAGCTCTAAAATTCTATAGAACAACAAGAAACCTAAGAGCTAAACCACATCTAAGTACATTAAAGAAAAGAAAACAAAGCAAATATGACTAAAAGCATAAGAGAAAAAGACACAGAGTAAGATGAAAACAAATCCTGAACATAGTAAAAGGATGAGTTAGAAGCAGTTCACGATTCCTTTGAGAAAGCAAGATAAGCAAGATCCATAGAAACAACACTTAGGTTGACTGAGTAACGACCATTCCCTTTGTAAAGTTCCAACCAGTAAAAGAAATCTGTAAAACACTACAAAGGCAAAATTCATAGCTAAAATGGATAAGGATAAAGAGATGAAAAGAAGAGAGCTGCGAAAGTGATGGATCATCTCATTTGAGCATCTAAACTTCATAAACAAGGGTTAAAATCATATGTAATGCTACCAACCAAAGAGAAGAGGTGAGTAGCATCAAATCCATCATAGCCAGCATACCTGATACAAGCAAACATCCAAGGCCAGCAGTTTGTAGAGTTCCAGATCCTGCACCATTAAATAAAGAGCAACCGATCAGCAACCAGCTAGCAGGCAAACCACCAAACAAAAACCATAATAGACTAATCACAATAACCTAGAGAGAGGCTAGAACAAAGTCAGAACACCAACAATAGCCATTATCCAAATACCCATCCAAGCTCCAAACTAGGGAAAACTAGAACCATCCATCTACAAGCACCGGACCCATGCCAATTAATAGAGAAACAGCCAACAAAAAGGAAAAAAATCAACCTACCAAGATTTTAAAGACAACTAAAAGTCCTCTACCAAACCAGCTTTGTAAAATAGCCATAAGGAAACCACCAGAGAATAACCCATCATAAGTAACCAATAAAGGAAGCATCCCCAGCAGCCAAGGAAAAGGAAAAATCCAACAAAGCACCACACAATAGAGTTCCAAAAGAAGCACATCTACCATAGAAAGGCAATAGCAGTAGCTAGCTAGGACAATCCGAAAAACTAAACTTCCCTACCAATAAAGACTAACTCGATAAGAAGCATAATAACAACATAAAATGTGCTTCAAACAAAGGACCCAATAGAGGCTAATCCTAGAAGAATAACCAAACACAAAATAAAGGCAAAAGAAGGATCCAGCAACAAATAACAAGGAACTGGGAGGCAACCCATAAAAAAGTAGCCAGGAAATTCTTCAAACAAAGGCCCAAAAAAGGAACAGCCAACAGTAGTTGCCACTAGGAAGGCCACCCATCCAACCATGAAAAACTAGCAAAAAAGTAATTTGAGTTCAAGAGCAGAGCCAACAAACCAGCCAGTGTAGAAAATAGAATAAAACTAGAGCAAACCATCTCATCCACCAGCAACTAGAGTAACAAGGCAAAGAAGATAGCAGCTACAGTGAAAAACCTAACCAACCAGTGAAAAGGCAATAATTAGCAACCACCAAGCCAACCCAAAAGAAAGAGGTCAAAAACACAACTCAAGCCAAAAAGTGGAAATAGGTTTTAGGGTTTAGGATTTTGGGTTTAAGGTTTAGGGTTTAGGTTATAGGGTTTAGGGTTTAGGGTTTACTATTTGGGGTTTTAGGGATTAGTGTTTAGGATTTAGGGTTTAGAGTTTAGGGTTTAGGTTTTCAGTTTAGGGTTCAGGTTTTAGTTTAGGGTTTTGGGTTTTTTTAAATAGAGAATAAATTGAGATTTAACATTTATTCTGTTCGATTTCATCAACCAAGTAACACACTAAGTTTTCAAAGACACAAGCAACAACATAGATAAAAACTGAGCACGCATAGTGCAAATCAAAAACCCTAGATAACTAGAACCGTCTCAACTGTAAAGACACAGTTCCATAAGTAGCAGATCAGATTGACCATTCTTCAGTTTCTCCAGTTCCCATCAGAACCATCGCGGCCTCTCGAGTAGCGGGATCCAGCATCATATCCCCTATCTCTCCCTCCATAAAAACCATGATTGTAACCTCTGTCGCTCCTCCCACCTCCATAACCACCACTACTTTGACCACCACCTCCATATCTGCTAGCACCTCGAGATCCCCCACCACCACTATGATAACAACTGCCTCATCCTTCGCCTCCACCGCCAGATCTAAACTGAGCCTTATTGACAGTGATGTTCCTATCGTCAAGATTCTACCCATTCTTAAGGCTTAGGTTTAGGATTCAATTTATTAGGTTTTAGTTTTTAAGTTTATTTTTTAATTGATTTAGTTAGTTTAGGTTTAGGTTTAGGGTTTAGAGTTTAGGGCTTAAGGTTAAGGTTTAAGGTTTAAGGCTTAGGGTTTATGATTTTAGGTTTTAGGTTTTATGCTTTTAGAGTTTAGGGTTTAGAGTTTAGGATTAGGGTTTAGGGTTTAGGGTTTAGTGTTTAGGCCTTAGGGTTTAGGGCCTTTAGGGTTTAGGGTTGGTTTAGGGTTTAGGGTTGGTTTAGGGTTTAGGGTTTATGGTTTAGAGCTTAGGGTTTTAGGGTTTAAGGTTTATGGTTTTGGGTTTAGGGTTTAGGATTAGTCTATTTAGGTTTTTTATTTCTAGGTTTATTTTATTTTTTTAGTTTAGTTTAGGTTTTTCTTTATTTTGTTTTAGTTTAGTTTTTATTTTTTATTTCATTTTATTTTTATATTTAGGTTTAGGTTTTTATTTTATTTTTATTTTTTTTATTTAGGTTTAGGTTTTAAGGTTTATGGTTTAGGGTTTATGGTTTAGGGTTTAGGGTTTAGGGTTTAGGGTTTAGTTTTTAGGGTTTAGGATTTTTAAGGTTTAGGGTTTAAGGTCTAGGTTTAGGTTTAGGGTTTAGGTTTTAGTTTAGGGTTTAGGGTTTAAGTTTTAGGGTTTAAGTTTTTTTTTTAACAGAGTTTAGTGTTTAGGGTTTAAGGTTTATGGTTTAGGGTTTAGGGTTTAGGGTTATTAAGGGGTTTTTTTGAGAAAGTTAGAATTTTATTACCATAAAAGGAAAAGATACAATGTCCTTAAAAGTGCTAAAGCTCTAAAATTCTACTGCTCTCAGAGCTACAAGAAACCTAAAGAGCTAAGGCCTCATCTAAGTACATTAAGAAAAGAAAAAAAAAAGAGGAAATACAATAGCTAAAAAGCATAAGAGAAAAAGACACAGTGTAAGGCTAAAATAAATCTTGAAAATAGTAAAAGGATGAGTCAGCTACAGTTCATGATTCTTTTGAGAAAGCAAGATAAGTAAGATCCACAACAACAACACTTGGCTTGAATAAGTAATGACCATTCCCTCTATAAAGTTCCAACCTATAAAAGAAATATGCAAAACACTACAAAGGCAAAATTCATAGCTAAAAAGGATAAGGATAAAGAGAGGAAAAGGAGAATGATAAGGCTCAGCTTAGTTAGGGTCATCTCAAATGGCAACAATACGTTTGAGCATCCAAACATCATAAAGAAGGGTTACAATCATATGTAATGCTACCAACCAGAGAGCAAAGCCATTATATCCAGCATACCTTATACAAGCAAACATCCAAGGCCAATAGTCTGTAGAGTTCCAGATCCTGTACCATTAAATAAAGAGCAATCGGCCAACAACTAGCTAGCAGCTTAACCACAAAACAAAAACCATAATAGCCTAATCACAATAACCTAGAAAGAGGCTAGAATAAAGTTAGAACACCAACAACAACCATTATCAAAATACCCATCCAAGCTCCAAACTATGGAAAATCAGAATCAACCATCAGCAAGCACTAGACCAATGCAAATTAACAGAGAAATAGTCAACAAAACCAAGATAGGAGCCCTCAAGCCAAAGTCCCAACAAGTAGCAATCACCAAGCTAAACCAAGGTGAGCAACCACAAATGACTAAATAGCTCAAAAAGGAAACCATCAAGAAACATAAGATGCAGCTAGTGCAAATCACCAGAAGACAAAACAACCACACAAAAGGTGGCAAAAGGTAGCCACCAACCACCAAAAACCAAAAAGTCCAATCCAAAAGGATCAATAAAGGCTCGACAAGCATAGCAAAAGGCTCCAACAAATTATCCAAGAAGAAAGAAAAGTCCAACAAGGAAAAAGAAATCAACCAACCAATATTTCAAGGACAACTAAAACTCCTCCAACAAAACCAGCTAAGTAAAATAGCCATAAGTCAACCACTAGAGAACAACCCATCATAATTAACCAACAAAGGAAGCATCCCTAGTAGCCAATGAAAAGCATAAAACCAACAAAGCAGCTCACAATAGAGGTCTAAAAGAAGCACAACCACCATAGAAAGGCAAAATGGTTAGCAGACCAGAAAAACCCAACTTCCCTAGCAACAAAGACTAACCCGACAGGAAGCATAATAATAACACAAAATGTCTGAACAACATACCGAGTAGAGGATGATCCTAGGAAAATAACCAAACACAAAACCAAGATAAAAGAAGTATCTAGCAACAAACAACAAGGAACTAGGAGGCAACCCCCAAAAAAGTAGGCCTAAAATTCTCCAAAAGAAAGCTCAGAAAGGAAATAACCAATAGTAGTTCCCACTAGGAAGGCCACCCATCCAACCATGAAAAACTTGTAAAAAGTAATTCAAGTTCAAGAGGAGTGCCAACAAATAAGGTAAAAATAGAATAAAGCCAAAGCTATCTCATCCACCAAACAACCGAGTAACAAGGTAGAGAAGACAACAGCCACCAAGCTAACAAAACCAAGCCAACCTAGGCTGGAAAGACAAGAACCACCAAGTAGAAACCACTAGGCCAGCCCAAAAGTAAATGGTCAAAAACATAACCCGGCTCAGGCTAAAAAGTAAAAATAAGTTTAGAGTTTTGGGTTTAGGGTTTAGGGATAGGGTTTAGGGATTATGGTTTAGGGTTTAGGATTTAAGGTTTATAGTTTTGATGGTTTATGGTTTAGGGTTTAAAGTTTAGGGTTTATGGCTTAGGGTTTAGGGTTGTAGGGTTAGGGGTTTTGGGTTTAGGGTTTAGGGTTTAAGGTTTTTTAGGGTTTATGATTTTAGGGTTTGGGGTTTAAGATTTAGGATTTTTTATGGCTTAGTGTTAAGGGTTTAGGGTTTATGATTTTTTAGGGTTTATGGTTTAGGGTTTAGGGTTTAGGGTTTCAAGGTTTACGGTTTAAGGTTGAGGATTTTTTAGTGTTTAGTGTTTAGGGGTTTAGGGTTTATTTTAGGTTTATAGTTTTCTTTTTAAAAACATGAAGTAAAAAAGGTAGGTTTAGGTTTATTTAATTTATTTTTATTTATTTTATTTTTAATTTTTATATAGTTTTATTTTTAATTTTAATTTAGTTTGGGTTTTTTATTTTAGCTTATTTATTAGGTTTAGGTTTAGGTTTATGTTTATTTTAGTTTAGTTTTATTTTTATTTTATTTTTTAGGTTTAGGTTTAATTTTTTATTTTTAGGTTTAGGTTTAGGTTTTATTTTACTTTTTTAGTTTAAGTTTTAGGTTTTATTTGGGGTTACTTTTAGGTTTTATTTTTTATTTTTTAGTTTAGGTTTAGGTTTATTTTATTTTATTTAGTTTAGGCTTTAGGTTTGGTTTAGTTTAGGTTTAGGTTTAGGTTTTATTTATTTTATTTTTGGTTTATTTTATTTTGTTTATTTTAGGTTTAGTTTTTTTTTTAGTTTAGGGTTTATGTTTTATGTTTTATTTATTTTTAAGATTTATTTTTAAATTTTTTTTTAGGTTTAGGTTTTTATTTAGTTTTTATTTTATTTTAGGTTTATTTTATTTTTATTTTATGTTTTGTTTTTATTTTATTTAGGTTTTTTACTTTTAGGTTTATTTTATTTTTTTAGTTTAGTTTAGATTTTTATTTATTTTATTTAAGTTTAGATTTAAATTTTTAGTTTATTTTATTTTTAGGTTCAGGTGTAGGTTTAGGTTTTAGTTTAAGTTTTATTTTATTTTATTTTATTTAGGCTTAAGTTTTTTATTTTATTTTTAAGTTTTATTTAGCTTAGGTTTAGGTTTTTAGGTTTTTAGGGTTTACGATTTAGGTTTTAGGGTTTAGGGTTTAGGGTTTGGGGTTTAGGGTTTAGGGTTTAGGGTGAGAGCTTTTTTTATTTTTTATTTTTTGATTTTTTTTTAAATTCAATAAACTAGTAGGTTTAGGTTTATTTATTTTATTAGTTTATTTTATATTTCTTTTGATTTAAGTTTATTTTTATTTTTATTTAGTTTAATTTATTTATTTTGCTTTAGGTTTTTTATTTTAGTTTATCTTTTTAAGTTTAGGTTTAAGTTTAAGTTTATTTATTTAGTTTAGTTTTATTTTAATTTATTTTTGAGGTGTATGTTTTATTTTTTATTTTTGGGTTTAGGTTTATGTTTTTATTTTAATTTCTTAACTTTTGGTTTAGTTTTAGGTTTTAGTTTAACTTTTTATTTTTTTAAGTTTATGTTTATTTATTTATTTTATTTTTAGGTTTTATTTAGTTTAGATTTAGATTTTTAGGTTTTTAGGGTTTTGGGTTTGGGTTTTGGGTTTAGTGTTTAGGGTTTAGGGTTTGGAGTTTAGGGTTTAGGGTTTAGGGTTGTGGGTTTTAGGTTTTAGGATTTAGGGTTTAAGGTTAGGGTTTTGTACTTTTAATTTTAATTTTTTCTATTTTTTATTATTTTTAAAATAAGTAAACTGGTAGGTTTAGGTTTATTTAGTTTTCATTTATCTATTTTAGTTTATTTTTATTTTTATTTAATTTAGTTTATTTATTTTAGGTTTATTTATTTCAGTTTAGGTTATTTATTTCAGTTTAGTTTTATTTTTATTTTATTTTTTAGGTTTAACTTTTATTTTTTATTTTTAGGTTTATGTTTAAGTTTTTATTTTAATTTTTAGGTTTAGGTTTTAGGTTCTTATTTTTGTTTTATTAAGGTTTTATTTTTCTATTTAGGTTTAGGTTTATTATTAGTTTATTTTATTTTATTTAGTTTAGGTTTAGGTTTATTTTAGTTTAGTTTATTTTAGTTTAGGTTTAGGTTTATTTTATTTTTATTTTAGGTTTAGATTTTTTATTTTAGTTTAGGGTTTAGGTTTTACTCTTTATTTATTTTTAGGTTTATTTTTTAGGATTAGGTTTTTATTAAGTTTTTATTTTATCTTATTTTAGGTTTATTTTATTTTTATTTTTATTTTAGCTTTAGTTTTATTTTATTTAAGTTTTTTTATGTTTTTAGTTTAATTTAAGATTTTATTTTTGTTATTTTAGTTTAGTTTTTAGTTTTTTATTTTATTTTATTTTATTTTTAACTTTATGTTTAGGTTTAGGTTTAGGTTTTAGTTTAAGTATTTATTTTAATTTATTTTTTAATTTTATTTTAGTTTATGTTTTTTTATTTATTTTATTTTTAGGTTTTATTTAGTTTAGGTTTAGCTTTTTAGCTTTTTAGGGTTTAGGGTTTAGGATTTAGGGTTTAGGTTTTAGGGTTTTAGGGTTTAGGGTTTAGGGTTTACTATTTGGGGTTTTAAGGATTAGGGTTTAGTGTTTAGGGTTTTTAGGGTTTAGGGTTTAGTGTTTAGGGTTTAGGTTTTAGGTTTAGGGTTCAAGTTTTAGTTTTGGGTTTTGAGTTTTTTTTAAACAGAGAACAAATTGAGATTTAACCTTTCTTCTGTTCGATTTCATCAACCAAATAACACCAAGTTTTCTAAGACACAAGCAACAACATAGATAAAAAGTGAGCACGCATAGAGCAAATCATAAACCCTAAATAACTAAAACCATCTCAAATGTAAAGACACGGTTCCATAAGTAGCAGATCGGATCGACCATTCTTTAGTTTCTCCAGTTCCCATCAGAACCACCGCAGCCTCTCGAGTTGTACGATCCACTATCATATCCCTCCACCACAACCATGGTTGTAACCTCCGTCGCTCCTCCCGCCTCCATAACCACCACTACTCTGACCACCACCTCCATATCTGCGAGCACCTCGAGATCCCCCACCACCACTATGATAACCGACCTCAGCCTTTGCCTCCACCACCAGATCTAAACTAAGCCTTGTTGATGGTGATGTTCCTATCATCAAGATTCTACCCATTCTTAAGGCTTAGGTTTAGGATTCAATTTATTATGTTTTAAATTTTAAGTTTATTTTTTAATTGATTTAGTTACTTTAGGTTTATGTTTAGGGTCTTGGGTTTAGGGTTTAGGGTTTAGGGTTATAGGGTTTATTCATTTAGGGTTTAGTGTTTAGGGTTTATGGTTCAATGTTTAGGCTTTAGGGCTTAGGGTTTTTAAGGTTTAGGGTTTGTTTAGAGTTTACGGTGTAAGGTTTATGGTTTAGGTTTAGGTTTAGGGTTTAGGGTTTAGGGTTTAGGGTTTAGGGCTTAGGGTGGTAGGGTTTAGGGTTATTGGGGCATTTATTATTTTGGATTTAGGGATAGTTTTAGGGTTTAGGTTTTAGGGTTTAGTGTTTAGGATTTAGGGTTTAGTGTTTAGGATTTGGTTTAGGGTTTTTTTTAAATAAAGTAAACTTGTAGGTTTAGGTTTATTTAGTTTATTTTTTAATTTTAGTTTAATTCATATTTTATTTTTATTTAGGTTTATAATTTATTTTTATTTAGTTTAGTTTATTTAGGTTAATTTACTTTGTTTAGGTTTTATTTTAGTTTATTTTTTTAAGTTTTAAGTTTTAGTTTATTTATTTAGGGTTTAGGATATAGGTTAGGTTTAGTTTAGGGTTTAGTGTTTAGCTTTAGGGTTTAGGTTATTTAGGGTTAGGGTTTAAGGTTTAGGAGTTTAGGGTATATAATGTAGGTTTAAGTTTAGGGTTTGGGTTTGTTTAGGATTTTATGGTTTAAGGGATCATTTAGGGTTTATAGTTTAGAGTTTAGTTAGTTTAGATTTAAAGTTTAAATTATAGGTTTAGGTTTAGGGTTTATAGTTTATAGTTTAGGTTGTAGTTAGTTTAGTTTAGTTTAGTTATTAGTTATTTAGTTTAGTTTAGTTTAGATTTAGTTTAAGGTTTATAGTTTAGGGTTTATAGTCTTTTAAGTTGAGGTTTAAGTTTAGAATTTAGGTTTAGGGTTTATAGTTTTGTTTAAGGTTTAAAGTTTAGTTTATAGTTTTAGGGTTTAGATTAGGATTAGGTTTTATAGTTTAAGTTTAGAATTTAGGTTTAGTATTATATGTTTAGTTTGGTTATAGAGTTTAGTTTAAGGTTTAAGTTTAGAGTTTAAAGTTTATTTAGGGTTTAGGATTGAGTTTAGGATAGTTTAATGTTTAGGGTTAAGAGTTTAGGGTTAAGGTCTAAGGTTTAGTGTTTTGGGTTTAGGGTTAGTTTAGGGTTTAGGATTTAAGGTTTATGGTTTTTTAGGATTTAAGGTTTATGTTTAGGGTTTTGGGTTTAGGGTTTAGGGTTTAGGATTTTTTTAAAAAAATTAAGTAAACCAGTAGGTTTAGGTTTATTTAGTCTATTTTTTTATTTATTTTAGTTTATTTTATTTTTTTAATTAAGTTTAATTAAATTTTATTTAGTTTAGTTTATTTATTTTAGTTTAAGTTTTTTATTTAAGTTTATTTTTCAAGTTTTGGTTTAGCTTTATGTTAATTTATGGTTTAGGGTTTTCAGGTATAGGGTATAGGGTATAGGGTTTGGGATTAGGGTTTACGATTTAGAGTTTAGTGTTTAGGCATTAGGCTTTATAGTTTTTAGGGTTTAGGGTTAGTTTAGGTTTAGGGTTTAGGGTTTTAGGGTTACTTTAGGGTTTTAAGTTTAGGATTTACTATTTGGTGTTTAGGGTTTAGGGTTTAGGGTTTAATGATAGGGTTTAGGGTTTAGGGTTTTAGGGTTTAGGGTTTAGGGTTTATGATTTATGGTTTTACGATTTAGTGCTTAGG
Source organism: Cymbidium sinense (assembly GCA_021442155.1). Lineage (NCBI taxonomy): Eukaryota > Viridiplantae > Streptophyta > Magnoliopsida > Asparagales > Orchidaceae > Cymbidium > Cymbidium sinense. The sequence continues at coordinate 146,896,225 of CM038214.1, forward strand.
ATTTAAGGTTTAGGTTTTAGGTTTTAAGTTGAGTTTTATTGAGGAGTTTAGTTTATAAGTTTAGGTTTAGTTTAGGGTTAAGTTAGCAGGTGTTTAGGTTTAGGTTTTAAGGTTTATAGTTTTAAGGTTGAGTTTAGTATTAGTTTAGGTTTAGGTTTAAAGTTTATAGTTTAGATTTAGTTTAAGTTTAGGTTTATAGTTTTAGGGTTTAGGTTTAGGTTAGAGTGTTTAAGTTTAGTTTAGGGTAAAGGTTTAGTATGTTGTAGTTTTAGGTTTAGTTGTGGGTTTAAGTTTAGAATTTAGAGTTTAGGTTTATAGTTTGATTTAGGTTTAAGTTTTAGGGTTTATAGTTTATAGTTTAGGTTTAGTTGATTTGGATTCAGTTTAGGTTTAGGGTTTAGTTTAGGTGGAGGGTTTAGTTTAGCATTTTGTTTAGGTTTAGTGTTTAAACTTTATAGTTTAGGGTTTTAGGTTTAGGTTTAAATTATTTTAGTTTAGGTTTAGTTTAGTTTTAGTTTAGTTTTTAGTTTAGGTTTAGGGCTTAGGGTTTTTTAGGGTTTAGGGTTTAGGGATGTAGGCTGTAGATTTCAGGCTTATGGTTGTAGGTTTAAGGCTTAGGGTTTAGGGTTTAAGGTTTAGGGCTTAGGGTTGTAGGTTATAGGTTTAGGGATTATGGTTGTAGGTTTAGGGTTTAGGATTTAGGGTTTAGGGTTTTTTGGGTTTAAGGTTCAATGAATTTTTTTAAAAAAAATTAAGTAAACTTGTAAGTTTAGGTTTATTTAGTTTCTTTTTTATTTATTTTAGTTTATTTTTTATTTAGGTTATTTTTATTTTTATTTTTATTAAGTTTAGTCTTTTTTTTTGGTTTTTTATTTTAGTTTAGGTTATTTTAGTTTATTTTTTTATGTTTAGGATTAAGTTTATGTTTATTTTTTAGTTTAGTTTTATTTTATTTTATTTTTTAGGTTTAGGTTTTATTTTTTATTTTTAGGTTTAGGTTTAGGTTTTTATTTTATTTTTTAGGTTTATTTTATATTTATTTTAGGTTTAGTTTTTATTTTATTTAGGTTTTTTTATTTTTAGGTTTATTTTAATGTTTTAGTTTAGGTTAGGTTTTTATGTATTTTATTTTGATTTAGTTTTTATTTTTTATTTTATTTTTAGGTTTAGGTTTAGGTCTAAGTTTAAGTTTTAGTATATGTTTCTATTTTATTTAGGTTTAGGTTTATTTATTTATTTTATTTTTAGGTTTAATTTAGTTTAGGTTTTGGTTTTTGGTTTTTATGAATTAGTGTTTAGGGTTTAGGGTTAGTTTAGGCTTTAGGGTTGTAGGTTTTAGGATTTAGGATTTAGGGTATACGATTTAGGGTTTTATGGTTTTAGGATTTAGTGTTTAAGGTTTAGGGTTTATGGTTTTTGGGTTTAGGGTTTAAGGTTAATTTAGGGTTTAGTGTTTTGGTTTTAGTTTATGTTTTTATTTTATTTTATTTATGTTTAGGTTTTATGGTTTAGGGTTTTGGGTTTTAGGATTTAGGGTTTATGGTTTTAGGTTTAAAGTTTATGGTTTAGGATTTAGGGTTTAAGGTTTAGGGTTTATGGTTTTAGGGTTTAGGATTTAAGGTTTAGGAGTGTTTAAGGTTTGAGTTTAGTAGGTTTAAATTTAGGTTTGTTTTTTTTAAGTTTAGAATTTAGTTTAGGTTTATAGTTTTAGATTTAGGCCAGTTTTGGTTATAGTTTATAGAGTTTAGGGTTAGATCAGATTAGTTTAGAATTTAGGTTTAGGTTTAGTGAGGATTTAGGTTTAACATTTTATTTAGTTTAGTATTTACTTTATAGTTTAGTTTTAGTTTAAGTTTTTTGTTAGTTTAGTTTAGTTTATAATTATTTTAGTTTAGTTTAGGTTTAGGTTTAGTTTAGGTTTATTTTAGGTTTTAGGGTTTCTTAGTTTTAGTTTAGTTTAGGTCATTTATAGTAGTTTAAGTTTCTTAGTTTAGTTTAGTTTAGGTTTAGGTTTAAATTATAGTTTTAGGGTTTAGGATTTAGGGTTTAGGGTTTTTGGGTTTAAGGTTTAATGAATTTTTTAAAAAAAAAAAATTAAGTAAACTTGTAAGTTTAGGTTTATTTAGTTTCTTTTTTATTTATTTTAGTTTATTTTTTATTTAGGTTATTTTTATTTTTATTTTATTAGTTTAGTCTATATTTTTGGTTTATTTATTTTAGTTTAGGTTATTTTAGTTTATTTTTTATGTTTAGGATTAAGTTTATGTTTATTTTTTAGTTTACTTTTATTTTATTTTATTTTTTAGGTTTAGGTTTATTTTTTTATTTTTTAGGTTTAGGTTTAGGTTTATTTTATTTTTTTAGGTTTATTTTATTTTTTATTTTTTAGTTTAGTTTTTATTTTATTTAGGTTTTTTATTTTTAGGTTTATTTTAATGTTTTAGTTTAGGTTAGGTTTTTATGTATTTTATTTTGGTTTAGTTTTTATTTTTTATTTTATTTTTAGGTTTAGGTTTAGGTTTAGGTTTAAGTTTTAGTATATGTTTCTATTTTATTTAGGTTTAAGTTTATTTATTTATTTTATTTTTAGGTTTTATTTAGTTTAGGTTTTAGTTTTTGGTTTTTATGGTTTAGTGTTTAGGGTTTAGGGTTAGTTTAGGGTTTAGGATTGTAGGTTTTAGGATTTAAGATTTAGGGTATACGATTTAGGGTTTTATGGTTTTAGGATTTAGTGTTTAAGGTTTAGGGTTTATGGTTTTTGGGTTTAGGGTTTAAGGTTAATTTAGGGTTTAGGGTTTTGGTTTTAGTTTATGTTTTTATTTTATTTTATTTATGTTTAGGTTTTATGGTTTAGGGTTTTGGGTTTTAGGATTTAGGGTTTAGGGTTTTGGGTTTTAGGGTTTAAGGTTTAGGGTTTAGTGTTTAGGGTTTAGGGTTTTTAGGGTTTAGGGTTTATGGTTTAGGTTTTAGTTTAGGGTTTAGGGTTTAGGGTTTAGGGTTTAAGGTCTAGGTTTTTTGAGTTTTTTTAATAAAAACCTAATTCAAATTCAACATTTATTCTTTTCGATTTCATAAACCAAGTAACACACCAAGTTTTGTAAGACACAAGTGACAACATAGATAAAAAATGAGTGCACATAGAGGAAATCAGAATCGCTAGGTAACTAGAACCATCTCTACTATAAAGACACAGTTCCATAAGAAGCAGATCAGATTGGTCATTCTTCAATTTCTCCAGTTCCCATTAGAACCACCTCCTCCTCACGAGTAGTGGGATCCATCATCAAATCCACGATCTCTTCCTCCAGTACCACCATAGCTGTAACCTCCGTTGCTCCTCTCTTCTCCATAGCCACCACTGCTCTGACCACCACCTCCATATCCACCAGCAACTTTAGATCCCCTACCACCACTATGATAATCGCCGCCTCCGCCTTCGCCTCGACCGCTAGATCTAGATTAAGCATGGTTGATGGTGATGTTCCTGCCATCAAGGTTCTGCCTATTCTTAATTTAGGTTTATTTTTTAATTTATTTAGTTACTTTAGGTTTAGTTTTAGGATTTAGGGTTAGGAATTAGGATTTAAGGTTTAGGGTTTAGGGTTATAGTGTTTAGGGTTTTAGGGTTTAAGCTTTAGGGTTGTGGGGTTTAGGGTTTAGCATTTAGGGTTTAGGGTTTGGTGTTTACTCTTTAGGTTTAGGGTTTAGGGTTTTTAGGGTTAGTTTAGGGTTTAAGGTTTATGGTTTAGGGTTAGTTTAGGCTTTAGGGTTTAATGTTTAGGGTTTATAGTTTGTAGGGTTTAGGGTTTAGAGTTTTAGGGTTTAGGATTTTTGGTTTATGATTTAGGGTTGTAGGTTGCAGGTTTATGGTTTAAGGTTTTTTATTTTTAAATTAAATAAATTGGTAAGTTTAGGTTTATTTAGTTTATTTTTTATTTATTTGAGTTTATTCTATTTTTTATTTTTATTTAGGTTTATTTATATTTTAATTTAGTTTAGTTTATTTATTTTAGGTTTATTTATTTTAGTTTATTTTTTAAGTTTAGGTTTAGGTTCAGATTTATTTTTTAGTTTATTTTTATTTTATTTTTTATTTTTAAGTTTAAGTTTTGGTTTTTATTTTATTTTTTAATTACATTTTATTTTATTTTAGATTTAGTTATTATTTTATTTAAGTTTTTATTTTTAGGTTTATTTTATTAGTTTAGTTTAGGTTTTTATGTATTTTATTTTAATTTAGCTTTTATTTTTTATTTTATTTTTAGGTTTAGGTTTAGGTTTAGGGTTTACTTTAGGTTTTTATTTTTATATTTTTATTGGTTTTATTTAATTTAAGTTTAGGATTTTAGGTTTTTAGGGTTTAAGGTTTAGGGTTTAGGGTTTGGAGTTTAGGGTTTAGGATTTTTGGGGTTTAGGATTTAGAGTTTATGTTTTTGTTTAGGTTTTTATTTTATTTTATTTTATTTTATTATTTAGGGTTTAGGGTTAATGGTTTAGGGTTTATGGTTTAGGGTTTAGGGTTTAGGGTTTAAGATTTAGGTATAGGGTTTAGTGATTAGGGTTAGGGTTTTCATGGTTTAGGGTTTAGGTTTTAGTTTTAGTTTAGGGTTTAGGGTTTAGTGTTTAGGGTTTAAGGTTTTTTTTTATTTTAATATAGAATAAATTCAAATTCAACATTAATTTTTTTGATTTCATCAACCAAGTAACACACTAACTTTTCTAAGACACAACTGACAACGTAAATAGAAAATGAGGATGCATAGAGAAAATCAAAAACCCTAGATAACTAGAATCATCTCTATGGTTAAGACACAGTTCCATAAGTAGCAGATCGGATCGGACATTCTTCATTTTCTCCAGTTCTTATCAGAACCACCCCAGCCTCTCGAGTAGTGTGATCCGCCATCAAATACATGATCTCTCCCTCCGCCACCACCATGATTGTAACCTTCATCACTCTTCTAGCCTCCATAACTGCCACTACACTGATCACCACCTCCATATCCACCAACACCTCTAGATCCCCCACCACCACTATAATAACCACCTCCACCCACCTCCACCCTTGGATCCTGGGCCTAGTTGAAGGTGATGTTCTTGCATCAAGGTTCTACCCATTCTTAGGGTATAGGTTTATTTTTTATCTATTTAGTTACTTTAGGTTTAGGTTTATGTACTTTAGGTTTAGGTTTATGGGTTAAGGTTTAGGGTTAGGAATTAGGGTTTTTAGGTTTAGGGTTTAGAGTTTAGGATTTTTGGATTTAAGGTTTTAGGCTTCAAGGTTTAGTGTTAGAGTTTAGGGTTGAATGTTTAGGGTTTAGGCTTTAGGGTTTAGGGATTTTAGGGTTAGTTTAAGGTATAGGATTAGTTTAGGGTTAAGGGTTTAGGGTTTAAGGTTTATGGTTTTGTAGAGTTTAAGGTTTAGAGTTTAGGGTTTAGGGTTTAGGATTTAGGGTTTTTGGATTTAGGATTTAGGGTTTAGGGTTTACGATTTAGGGTTGTAGGCTGTAGGTTTAGAGTTTAGGGTTGTAGGTTTAGGGTTTAGGGTTTAGGGTAGGAATTAGTGTTTAGAGTTTTTAGTATTTAGGGTTTGGTGTTTAGGGTTTAGGGTTTTTTATTTTTAAATTAAGTAAACCGGTAAGTTTAGGTTTATTTAGTTTATTTTTTATTTATTTGGGTTTATTTTATTTTATTTATTTTTGTTTAGGTTTATTTTTATTTTTATTTAGTTTAGTTTATTTAATTTAGTTTATTATTTAGGTTAACGTTTTGGTTCAGGTTTATTTTTTAGTTTTGTTTAGTTTTTATTTTATTTTTTAGGTTTTGGTTTTTTTTTATTTTTACGTTTAGGTTTTGGTTTTTATTTTATTCTTTTAGGTTTATTTTATTTTTATTTTAGGTTTAGTTTTCATTTTATTTAGGTTTTTTAATTTTAGGTTTACTTTATTTTTTTTAGTTTAGTTTAGGTGTTCATTTATTTTATTTTAGTTGAATTTTTAATTTTTATTTTATTTTATTTTTAGGTTTCGGTATTAGTTTAAGTTTTGTTTTAGGTGTTTATTTTATTTTATTTTTTATTTTATTTATGTTTAGGTTTTATTTATTTATTTTATTTTAGGTTTTATTTAGTTTAGGTTTAGGTTTTTAGGTTTTTAGGGTTTAGGGTTAGTTTAGGGTTTAGTGTTTATGATTTTGGGTTTAGAGTTTAGGGTTTAGGGTTTAGGGTTTGAGGTTTATGGTTTAGGTTTTAGGTTTAGGGTTTACATTTTAGTTTAGGTTTTTATTTTATTTTATTTTATTTCTTTATTTAGGTTTATGTTTTAGGGTTTAGGGTTTGGGGTTAATGGTTTAGGGTTTTAGGGATTAGGGTTTAGGGTTTAGGGTTTAAGGTTTAGTGTTTAGGGTTTAGGGTTTATGGTTTAGGTTTTAGTTTAGAGTTTAGGGTTTAGGATTTAGGGTTTAAGGTTTCTCTTTTTTAACAGATCAAATTCAGATTCAATATTTCTTCTTTTCGATTTTATCAACCAAGTTACACACCAAGTTTTCTAGGACACGAATGACAACATAGATCAATTATGAGCACGCATAGAGCAAATCATAAACCATAAATAACTAGAATCATCTCTAATGTAAAGACAAGATTCCATAAGTAGTTGATCGGATGGTTCCTATTTCTGTTATCAAAACCATCCCTTACAGAATCGAGATCTGTCATCATATCTAAAATCTCTCCCTCCGCCACCCCTACGGCAGTAACCTCCATCGCTCCTCCAACCTCCATAACCACCATTGCTGCGACCACCACCTCCATATCCACCAGCACCTCTAGATTTCCCACCATTGTGATAACCTCTGCCTCCACCTTCGCCTCCATCGCTAGATCTAGAATGAGCCTAGTTGATAGTGATGCTCTAGCCATCAAGGTTCTACCCATTTTTAATGTTTAGGTTTTTTTTTATTTAGTTACTTTAGGCTTAGGTTTAGGGTTTAGGGTTAGAGTTTTTGGTTTAGGTTTAGGGTTTAGGGTTTTAGGTTTTAGGTGTAGGGTTAGCATTTAGGGTTTAGCATTTGGGGTTTAGGGTTTAGTGTTTAAGCTTTAGAGTTTAGTGTTTTTAGGGTTTAGGGTTTAGTGTTTTTAGGGTTAATTATGGTTTAAGGTTTAGGGTTAGTTTAGGGTTTAAGGTTTAGGGTTTAGAGTTTATGGTTTTGTACGGTTTAAGGTTTAGGGTTTAAAGTTTAGGACTTAGTGTTTTTTAAATTAAGTAAACCAATAGGTTTAGGTTTATTTAGTTTATTTAGTTTATTTTTTATTTATTTGAGTTTATTTTATTTTTTATTTTTTATTTTTATGTAGTTTAGTTTATTTATTTTAGGATTATTTATTTTAGTTTAATTTTTTTATTTTTGTTTATTTTTAGGTTTAGGTTTAGGTTTTTTTTAGTTTAGTAATATTTTTATTTTATTTTATTTTTTAGGTTTAGGTTTTATTTTTCATTTTTAGGTTTTGGTTTTGGTTTTTATTTTATCTTTTTAGGTTTATTTTTTTTTCATTTAGGTTTAGTTTTTATTTTATTTAGGTTTTTTGTTTTTAGGTTTATTTTATTTTTTAGTGTAGTTAGGTTTTTAGTTAATTTATTTTAGTTTAGTTTTCATTTTATATTTTATTTTTAGGTTTATGTTTAGGTTTAGGTTTTAGTTTAGGTTTTTATTTTATTTTATTTAGGTTTAGGTTTTCTTATATATTTTATTTTTAGGTTTTATTTAGTTTAGGTTTAAGTTTTTAGGTTTTAGGCTTTTAGGGTTTAGGGTTTAGACTAATGTGTGTGTTAAGGCTTTTGCGGTATGTCTTGCTAGGCATTAGAGTTGTAGTTCTCTATGTTTAGAAAGAATTAATTTAACATGAAGGGTTGGTCTCACTTGAAGTTATTTAATTGATTTGAGAATTTTAATTTGTGTTTTCTTTTGTTCATTTTATTACACTTAGCAACTAAGTGTTATAAAGTGAAGGAAAGAAACCCTCTTTCATCCCTACCTTAAGCCGTTCTAAAACATGTAAATTTGATTTAGCTCTCTTTAATGAATGGCTTATTATAAATTTTAAGTTAATCCTAAGTTTAGGCTCACTTAAAATAATCTTATTTAATATGAAAGGCATCTTAAGATTAATTCAATTGAATTACTATCACATGACATATGTTCAATCATTCTTTTCCATCACATGTGACATGCATATGATATTAATCTTAAATATCATTACATACAATAAGTTTTAGCACTTAGATGAATGTAGATGTGTATATTTGTAGAAAAGGAGATCTTAACTCATTAGCTAAATGCACATACAAGTGTATCAATGTTTTAAGCGGATACTTTGCCATTGTTAAACTTGGGGAATGAGGTAAAGACCTCTTGGGGCTACTTAAAGTCTTACATCCCCGGAATATTCAGATTAGATATACCCACTATTCTTGAATACACATGAATGTAAAAATGACTACAAGAATGGAAAATCATGCAAAAGTTGTATTTCTTTCAATTGAATTACTTATACATGTGAGCTAAAGTTGAAAAGGAGATTTTCATTCATTAGCTAAATGCAGATACAAGTGTATAAAAGTTTTAAGCAGAAACTTATCCATTATTAAACTAGGGGAGTGGGTAAAGACCTCCTTGGGGCTACTTAAAGCCTTGCATCCCCTGAATGTCCAGACTAGATATACCAACTATTCTTGAATACACATGATTGTACAAGTGACTACAAGAATGGAAAATCATGCAAAAGTTGTATTTCTTTCAATTGAATTATTTATACATGTGAGCTAAAGTTGAAAAGGAGATTTGCATCACTAGCTAAATGCACATACAAGTGTATAAAAGTTTTAAGCAGATACTTCACCATTGTTAAACCAGGGGAGTGAGGTAAAGACCTCCTTGGGGCTACTTAAAGCTTTGCATCCCTGGAATGTCTAGACTAGATATACCCACTATTCTTGAATACACATGAATGTACATGTGACTACAAGAATGAAAAATCATGCAAAAGTTATATTATTTTTCAATTCAATTATTTATATATGTGAGCTAAAGTTCTATCTAAATTCTAACATAGAAATACATTGGAATGAATTCAAAAAAATGTTATGTCCTTTTCAAATGTACTATACACTTATTAACATTCAAACTTTATGCAAATCCATATATACTAAAGAAAAAGAACTCCATATCACATTTTCTAAGCCATAGACACATGCAAGCTTATAAATATTTTTAACTATTATGACTTCAAATGTTATAGTTGACTTATAAACTTTTGAAAATAACTTTGATTTAATAGTGATAATAGGCACACTTATATTAAATTAAATCTACACATGCAAGCTTGACATAAAGGGAACCATTTAATTTAGTTAATTTTGCAAAAGATGAATGCATGAATCAAATGACATACAACAATTAATATGATTGGAGAGGAATAACTAAACATAAACACATGATTTTGTTCAATTAAATTAATTCCTAAAGACAATCATACCAAATAAAAATATTTGAAGCAAACCAAAGTTTCTTATGTTAGTTTTAAATTTTTTGTTTCAATTTGATTTAATGAAATGAAGGAAAGTTTGATGATCCTAACACATTCCCATGTTTGTGAATTGATTTAGTTTAATAAAATGTAATTAAGTGGATTTTATAGATTAATTAGGTTGTAATATGCATTAAATTCACTAATTAATGCTTATCTATGTTACCTTAAAGTAATTCATTAAATAATTATGAGCCAACATGATATGCATCGAAAATAACTTGCAATGATCCTAAGAAATGAAAGGGTCTAATGTAATTAGCTCATAATTATTGATTAATTAGATTAAGAAACTTAATTAATTACTTTTATGATTTTCCAACACATATGGGTAAATCATAATTTCATTAACTTTCTTTATGCTATTAAACACCTAAAGATCTACCCATGAATTAATTAATGAAGATCAGATATGATTGTAATTTTAATTTTAATAAAATCATTAATTAATTAGTCAATTTCTCTTACTTAATTTGCCAAATTGATTAATTATCCTCCAAATGAAATGGATTTATGGAATGGGTTCGGAAAGAGGTCCAAATCCTATTCCATAAATCCCCTCTCTTAATAAAATAAATTAGAAACAATTAGAAAGAAGTCCTAATCATTTTGCAATATTTTATATGACTAACTAATCAAATAAAGCTTAGTCAATTGTAATTAATAGTTAAATTAAATATAATTAAGGATATGTCTCATAACTAAATTTTCTTTTTGACTTTTAAGATCAACATATAACAATTAGGGATTGAGTTGATTTTTATAATTGACTTTCATAAATTATGTTCAAACAAATTTTTATATTTGATTATAATATTTATAATGTTATTCATTTAGTTAATTTTTTTATACTAAGTTTTACTTAAATTTCATAATAATTTAATTTCTACATTTTTTGGGATTTTGTTTGATCACATATTATTTCTTTCTTTTTTATTGTAAAGACTGATTAACTCCTTTTTTAGATCTGATTGAATTTAATAACAAATAAATTATTAGATTAATCGTGATCATTCGATCAAAGAGCAAATGACCCACAAGTTAATCATGGCTTGATAGGTGGAATCAAATCAATATGACATTCAGTATAATCAAAACTATTCACTTCAAACACATAAAATGAATAGTCTTACTTTTGTCTCTAAACTCTCACCGAAAGGATTAAAAAGTAAAGTGCATGAGCTCTAAAGGTTGGATCCTAATGGTGCTAGCATGCAACACATCAAACATGAGATCCGTAAGGCTTTCTAAGCATTTTAGAATTATACATCACTGGAGCTAATGTCTGTTGGATTCCTACCAAGAGGTGGTTTCATTTGGAAGAAACAAAGCCCTATTGAGGTGTCTGTTGGGTCGAACCAATACTTCATCTAGCATTCTTTTTCTTTGCTCCTATGGTTTGCTTCCTCCTCAGTTGTTCATAGACACTTAGCTTTGGGCATCCTATTGGAATAGGAAAATCCAAATTCTTGACTTTTATGAATGTTCTCAGAATAATCTTATCCACATATATAGTCCCATTTAAATGATTAAACTCATGCTATAATATGCAAGCCATCCATCCAGAAGCAGCAATTTTGATAGGTTGACCAAAATGATCATGACCTATGACCTTCACTTATAGATGCCACTCTACCATAGCTCTAAATCCATCAATGCTCAAACAATTATCAAAGAACAAAGTTATTTTGCTTCCCTTCATCTGAAGCTTTGGATTAATTTTTACCAGCAGATCAAAAGGTTGATGGTCTTGTGCTTCAGTTTCACTCTTAGGAGCATAGCTAATATATTCCTTTGTGTCTTCAAGAATAATAATCTCCACCCAGATTATATATATGATGTGTTAGGGCATTGAAAACAATAGGTTCAAAAGCTTCTAGAAGCTGAGCATACCACTATGGATCATTAAAGAACCCTCCAAGCGCTACCAACAGTGCCTTTGATTTTGAATTTTTGTACAGATCATTGAGGATGGCTTTCAGAGCAATTAAATTCTTAGCATATTCTTCATCAATACTTACACCTATTCCATGTCAACTTAGCTCATTTCCCTCAAAGGAATAATAGTTTATATAGCGGTGGTCTCCAGGGGCTTCATGACAATCATGTCATCTATGATCCTTTGGATCTTCTTCGATCCAATCTCCTCCAAAGAGACCTCAACGGCAAGCTCGTGGAGGAATAGATCACTGGCCTTGACAATTTTAGGTAGGGATTCTTTCTTCACACTGAATCCAGAGAACCATCTACTGGAGACCTTCGAAGGGGTTCTTCTCCCACCAGCGATGCAATGGGAGAAGCGATGAAGAATGGGACTAACGCTTGGGCTAGAAAGTTATGGTCTTTATGAAAGAGTATGGAGGCATAGAGGGAGAGTTCACTGGTGGCCTGCTATGCGAGTGGCACGGTTCGATCGAACAATAGAAAATTCATAGGATGTCTCATGTGCTTTTTGTAGGTAGCCAAATTTATGGGGGCTAATTGGGATCAAGGAAGTCTCGATCAGCTACCTATTTCATGCTACTATGTGTCTCAATTTTGGAGTAAGTGAGGGAAGAGAGGTCACCTGCTGGAGGAAGAGGGAGGCATTGATGCAATGCTAGGCCTCGGTTGAGAGGAAGAGATGGACGTGAGGGAGAGTTCATTTTCAGCTTTGCGTTCAGCAGAGGAGAGGTGCTCAGAGAGTTTTTTTTTATTTTTTAGGGCTGGATGGGATGGGAGAGGTGCTCTCAAGTGAAGCAAGAATGAGAGGGCTTCGACTTCTCTTTGCTAAAGGGAGATGAAAAAAAAGATGGGGCCTCATTTTTTTTTAGTGTGTCGTGTTTTCTGTTGGTCGAGAGAGAGATGTCAACTTTGTCCTACATGCCTCAACTTCTCCAACATTCCCTCTTATAATTTCTTTCTTTTTTTACATTTTTTATGCATTGTTAGGATCAAATAAACTAGCAAGGCATAGGTCATTTAATAGTTTTGCGTTTTTCACTTTTTTTAAAAATTTGGTGAAACGATTTTTTAAATAAATGATTTTAAAAGTTTTACATAATTTTAATAATTTAGTAAATAATTGAATGATAATTTATAAGTTATATGTATAAAATAAGATAATTTTAATTATGATTAATAATTATTGATAATATGGATTCATAATTTTATATATTAATTATTTTAATTTAATGATTAATATATTATATATATAACATTATTTTGAGTTTTTATTTTGATTTAATTCTGAATAAATTTCATTTGAAGTTTAGAATTGGTTTAATCTCTCTCTCTCTCTCTCTCTCTCTCTCTCTCTCTCTCTGTAGTTCATTTTAGATTTAAAATGGATTGTATATGTTAAATTATAATTTTTATTTGTTATTGTCATTTTCGTTTTATATATATTAGTGACTTAACATTCAAATCATGATTTAATTTAATTTAGGCTTAAACTTGAATAAAATTGCATTTGATTTTGAATTCTAATATGAATGATTTACTTGATGGTTTTTATTATGATTTTAGGTAGAACATGGAATGAGGATTGAAGGATTGATTTATTTTAGGTAAAACTTGGCTAAGTCCATGAAATTGGCTTAAGGGTTTGAATTTGGATTTGATTTTTTTTGGATTTAAGTTTGGATCATGATTTGAAGTTGAGTTTGAGTTTGATAAATTGATTGAAGGGTTGAATTTATCTTTGAGAAAATCAATTGAATTTGGATTGATTTTGATTTGGCTAAGGCTAGTCCATAAGATAAATCATAGGGCTTAGGAAGAATTTTGATTTTGGATTCGATCATGGGCTTCATACATTTGATTTAGATTTGGATTTGTATTTTTATATTTGAATTGAATTTGAGGTTTGGTTTGAGAAGGTGAACACAGGTCAAATTTAGGCTATAGAGTAGGCGAGTCTCCTTAATCCCTAAGGCATATCCTAATCCTATGATTAACCCTTCTAAGTCTCTCAGTTTAGGTTAAGTGTTCATCTAATAACTAGAAGTGTCTTATGACTAAGGAAGTCTTAGTGTTTAGAAGATCCCTAGGTCTAAGAAGAGGAGGTTGAGAACTCACTCCAAAGTGAGGTCAACATTAATATGTTGAATCCACATGTTCTGAAATCTAAAAGGAGAGAAATTCTTTAATCTATTAGAATTATTTTTAATAGAAACCAAAAGAGGAGCATGACCAGACAAGGTTCTACTTAAATGATCTATGAAAGTAATAGGCCATTGAGTGATCCAATGAGTATTAAAAATAGTCTGGTCCAACCATTTCCAAAGTCTAGAGTTTTGCCAAGTATAATTAGAACCCTTAAAGCCAATATTATTGAAATTACGAGAAGAACCACCACATTGTTTAGAATAGAACAAAATACTGTTGAAATCACCACCAACAAACCAAGGTTTATTAACAGAGGTGGAAAAATTAGTTAAGTTATCCCAAAGAAGATTTCTACCAGATCTATTACAAGATGCATAAATATAATCACCATAAGAGATTTGAGCATTGACAACTTCATGAAAATCATCAAGAATAGAAACATCTACAAAGTTAATCCAAAAACACCAAATCTTTTTGCTAACATTAGAGGAATATTTATTAAAACCAATCATTCTAGCAACTTGGTTAATTTTATTAGCATGAATAAGTGGCTCAAGAATAATAAGTAAAAAAATATTATGGATACAACAAAGATTTCTAATATGATTACAAGTAGAGAGGGTACAAATCCCTCTAAAATTCAAAACTAAAAAATTAAACATAAATAAAAGAAGGGGGGGAATAAAAGTTAATTGAGAGAAGAGAGGGAGGCCACACAGTAGCTCTAGTGTTTCTTAGCAATTTGGTTGGAGAATTTTTAACATTTTTTCTTTTTTGAATAGAAAGTTTGGATGCCATTTTCTTTGCCCTTTGAAGCATCATCCGAAAAGGATTTAGCAACATTAGGCATAGATTTAGGAGAAATCTCTTGATGAGAAGTGAATTCTTCTTCTTCAAATATAATAGAATTTATTAAAGATAAATGAGCTTTGGAAATAGCAAGGGAGGGAGCAAAAATTGATTTATTAAAAAAGCAAGTGGGAACGCCAAACCCTTCCTCAACATTAGCCAAATTATTAGATAAAAGCAAAACTTTTTGAGAAGCTAAATCATCCTGAATTTGGAATATGGAATCAATTTTATCAACCTGATTATCATGAGGTATTAAAGCCATATTCACCCTTGAATTAGAATGATGCATAGTATTAAATTCCTCATTTTTGTTCTCCATTAAAGCATCATTTTTATCTATCAAAGCTAGCAAGGATGCAAGGATCGAATAAGAGGAAACAGAATCCTGATTCAAAAGTTTAGAAAAGATATTATTGTTCACATTAGAAACCTTCAATTGCTCAAACAAAGTGAAAGGTAAATCAGCCTTATTAGGAACATTTAAAGAATCATTTTTTCCAAAGTAGTTTTTTTATATTTAATAGTGTTGGCCTAGGGTTAGGAGCAGAAGTTTCTTTAATAGAGATTTTCTTTTTTAGGTGAGGATGAAGAATAAAACATTCAGAATTATCATGCTAGTGGATTTTGTAGTGAGAAAAAAAAGACATGGAAATTTTCATATTTATTTCTTTGCATGTAACAATAATTTTTAGATCCTAACTACATTTCTTTGGGGTGTTTCTTGGTAATGTCCAATTCAATAAAGATTCTCATAACTGAAGGACGAGACTTCGTAGCCATTGTTGGATCAATTTGCAATGATCGACCAAATAAAGCACCCACAATAAAAATGAATTGATGGTTAACGAAATGAATTCACATATTAGGGTGAGAAATCCAAACTGGAATGATTGGGAATTAGGGTTTAAGGTTTAGAGTTTAGGGTTTAGGGTTTAGGGTTAGGGTTTAAGGTTAAAGGTTAAGTTTTATGGTTTAGGCTTTAAGGTTTAGGGTTTTTATGGTTTATGGTTTAGGGTTTAGGGTTAGTTTAAGGTTTAGGGATAGTTTAGGGTTTAGGGTTTTGGGTTTTAAGGTTTAGGGTTTACTATTTAGGTTTTATGGTTTAGGATTTAGGGTTTATGATTTAGGGTTTATGGTTTGGGTTTAGTGTTTAAGGTTTAGGGTTTAGAGTTTAGGGTTTTAGGATTTTTTTTTGGGAAACCCCAAATAGGGGGAATTTTATTTCCGCAAAAAGAGGGTTACAAGGTCCTTAACAGGGGATAAACTCCAAAACTACTACTCAAAGAGCTACAATTAGCTTAGAGAGTAAATCCCCTATCTAAGTACAACCAAAAGCAAAATAAAATAGAAAAAGAAAGCAAAAGATACAAAATGATTAACATAGATAAGCCAATGGATAGATCTGGGCCAAATCTCTTCAAGATGAGAGAATGCATGGCACTAGGGAGCAAACCTGCAAGAGAAAAGGAGAAATGCATCCACAAAAATGTAGAAAGATAAAAATTAGAACAGTTAAAGCAATACAGACAAAGTGAAAAATTAAAGCAGCATAAACTGAGAAAAATTATAGAGAAGTGTGTGAGAGAAGGCTCAGTCACACCAAATTGGGGCAAATGTAAATATGAGCATCCAAACTTCAGCGGAAGGGTTACATCACAAGAGCTACTACCAAACTAAAAAGGAGTAAAATCATCACAGCCATCATAGCCTACAAACCTGAGGGAAGATAACATCCATTTGTTGAAAGTCTTATGAGCCTTAGTACCTAGTTTTAAGGTTTATGGTTTAAGGTTTAGGCTTTAAGGTTTAGGGTTTAGGGTTTAGGGTTTAGGGTTGTAGGTTCTCGATTTAGGGTTTAGGGTTGTAGGTTTAGGGTTTATCATTTAGGGTGGTAGGTTTAGGGTTTAGGGTTTAAAGTTTAGGGTTTAGTTCAGTGTTTAGGGCTTAGGATTTAGGGTTTAGGCTTTAGGATTTAGGGTTTTAGGGTTTAGGGTTTAGGGTTTATGGTTATTTTTTTATTTTCTTAATTTTCTAAATTAAGTAAATTGGTAGGTTTAGGTTTATTTAGTGTATTTAGTTTATTTTTTATTTATTTCATTTTATTTTTTTAGGTCTACTTTTATTTTTATTTAGTTTAGTTTATTTATTTTAGGTTTTTTATTTAATTTTCCTTTTTAGGTTTAGGTTTAGGTTTATTTTTTATTTTAGTTTTATTTTTATTTTTTTTTTTAGATTTTATTTTTAATTTTTAGATTTAGATTTAGGTTTTTATTTTATTTTTTATGTTTATTTTATTTTTATTTTATGTTTAGTTTTTATTTTATTTTAGTTTTTATTTTTAGGTTTATTTTTTTTTAGTTTAGTTTAGGTTTTTATTTCTTTTATTTTTCATTTTATTTAATTGTTAGGTTTAGGTTTAGGTTTAGGTTTAGGTTTAGGTTTAGGCTTTAGTTTAAATTTTAATTTTATTTTATTTATTTTAATTAAGTTTTAAGTTTTTTTATTTATTTTACTTTTAGGTTTTATTTAGTTTAGGTTTAGGTTTTTAGGTTTTTAGGGTTTTGGGTTTTGGGTTTTGGGTTTTGGGTTTAGGGTTTAGGGTTTAGGGTTTTGAGTTTAGGATTTTGGGTTTGGGGTTTAGGGTTTAGGGTTTAGGGTTTATGGTTGTAGGTTTTGGGATTTAGGGTTTAAGGTTTAGTGTTAAGGGTTTTAGGCTTTAAGGTTTAGGGTTTAAGATTTAGGTTTTAGGTTTACGGTTTATGTTTTAGTTTAGGGTTTAGGGTTTTGGGCTTAAAGTTTAGGGTTTAGAGTTTAGGTATTAAGTTAAGGGTTTATGTTTTAGTGTAGGGTTTATGGTTTAGAGTATTAGGTTGAGGGTTTATGTTTTAGTTTAGTATTTAGGGTTTAGGGTTTATAGTTTTTTTTAACATAGAACAAATTCAAATTCAACATTTTCTCTTTTCGATTTCATTAACCAAGTAGCCGACCAAGTTTTTTAAGACACAAGTGATGACATAGATAAAAGATGAGCATGCATAGAGCAAAAAACTCTAGATTACTAGAACTGTCTCTACTATAAAGATACGTTTCCATAAGCAGTAGATCGGATTGGTCATTCTTCTCTTTCTACAGTTCCCATCAGAACCACCCCTGCCTTTCAAGTAGCGGGATCTGCCATCATATCCCTGATCTCTCCCTCCTTCACCACAATGACTATAACCTCTGTCACTCCTCTCACCTCCATAACCATGACCTCCATATCCACTAGCACCTCCACATCCCCCACCACCACTATGATAACTGCCACCTCTTCCTTCTCCTCCAATGCCAGATTTAGACTGAGCGTGGTTGGTGGTGATGTTCCTGCAGTAAAGGTTCTGCTCATTCTTAGTTTTTAGGTTTAGGCTTAGGCTTATTAACTTTTAGGGTTTAGGTTTATATTTTATTTATTTAGTTACTTTAGGTTTTAGTTTAGGGTTTAGAGTTTAGGGTTAAGGTTTAGGTTTTAGGGTTTAAGGTTTAGGGTCTTGGGTTTAGTGTTTTAGGGTTTACGATTTTAGGGTTTAGGGATTAGGCTTTTATTTATTTTAGTTTAGGTTTATTTTATTTTGTTCATTTTATTTTTATTTTAGGTTCAAGTTTTTCTTAGTTTAGGGTTTAGGTTTTTTTATTTATTTTTATGTTTATTTTTTAGGTTTATATTTTTATTTAGTTTTTATTTTATTTTATCTTTATTTTAGGTTTAGTTATTATTATTTTTTTAGGTTTATTTTATTTTTTAATTTAGTTTAGGTTTTTATTTATTTTATTTTAATTTAATTTTATTTTTATTTTTAGGTTTAGGTTTAAGTTTAGGTTTAGGTTTTATTTTATTTTATTTTATTATTTTATTTAGCCTTAAGTTTTCTTATTTATTTTATTTATAAGTTTTATTTAGTTTAGGTTTATGTTTTTAGGTTTTTAGGATTTGTGGTTTAGTGTTTAGGCTTTAGGGTTTTGGGTTTAGGCTTTGGGGTTTAGGGTTTAGGGTTTTGGTTTGTAGGGTTTAGGGTTTAGGATTTTAGGGTTTAGGGCTTATGGTTTAGTGTTTTAGGAGGTTTAGGGTTTTGGGTTTAGGGTTTAGGGTTCTGGGTTTTTAGGATTTATGGTTTAGTTTACGATTTAGGGTTTAGGGTTTAAGGTTTTTGGGTTTAAGGTTTTTTAGTTTAGGGTTTAGGATTTGGTGTTTAGGATTTAGGGTTTATGGTTTAGGTTAGTTTAGGCTTTAGGGTTTAGGTTAGTTTAGGGTTTAGGGTTTAGAGTTTAGGTTTTGGGGTTTAGGGATTAGAGTTTTATGGTTTAGGGTTTTAGGGTTTTAGGGTTTTAGGGTTTTTTGTTTAAGTTTTAGGGTTTATGTTTTAATTTAGGGTTTGGGTTTAAGGTTTTTTTTAATAAAGAACATATTCAAATTCAACATTTCTTATTTTTGAATTCATCAACCAAGTAGTAGACCAAGTTTTCTAAGATACAAGCGATGACATAAATAAAAAATGAGCACGCATTAAGCAAATCAAAAACTATAGATAACTAGAATCGTCTCTTCAGTTTCATAAGCAGCAAATCGGATCGACCGTTCTTCATTTTCTCTAGTTCCCATCAGAACCACCCTTGCCTCTCGAGTAGCGGGATCTACCATCATATCTACGATCTACCCCTCCTCCATAACCATGGTTGTAACCTTCGTCGCTCCACCCGCCTCCATAACCACCACCTCCATATACACCAGCACCTGATCCATCACCACATCCCCACCTCGGTTCTGTCTCCCTAACCACCACCAGCAAATCCACCATCATCTATCAGCACCTCCAGTAGGGTTTGGGTTTAGGGTTTAAGGTTAGGGTTTAGTGTTTAGGGTTTAGAGATTAGGCTTTAGTGTTTAGGCTTTAGGGTTTGAGTTACTATTTAGGGTTTAGGGTTTAGGGATAGCTTAGGTTTTAGGGTTAGTTTAGGGTTTATGGTTTAGGGTTTAGGGTTTTAAGGTTTAGGGTTTAGTGTTTAGGGTTTAGGTAGTTTAGGATTTAGGGTTTAGGGTTTAGGGTTTTAGGGTTTGGGCTTATTTAAGGTTTAGGGTTTAAGGTTTTGGGTTTAGGGTTTAAGGTTTAGGGTTTTTATTTATTTATTTTTTCTAAATTAAGTAAATGAGTAGGTTTAGGTTTATTTAGCTAATTTTTTATTTATTTTAGTTTATTATATTTTTTATTTTTAGGTAGATTCATTTTTATTTTTATTTAGTTTAGTTTATTTATTTTAGTTTAGGTTTTTTATTTTAGTTTATTTTTAAGGTTTATGTTTAGGTTTAGGTTTAGGTTTATTTTTTATTTTACTTTTATTTTTATTTTATTTTTTATGTTTAGGTTTTATTTTTATTTTTTAGGTTTAGGTTTAGTTTTTTATTATATTTTTTTAGGTTTAGGTTTTAGGTTTTTATTTTAGGTTTATTTTTAGGTTTTATATTTTTAGTTTAGGTGTAGGTTTATTTTTAGTTTATTTTAGTTTATTTTAGGTTTAGCTTTAGGCTTTATTTATTTTATTTTAGTTTAGGTTTATTTTATTTTTTTAGATTTAGGCCTTTTTTTAATTTAGGGTTTAGGTTTTATTTTTTATTTACTTTTAGGTTTATTTTTTAGGATTAGGTGTTTAATCAGTTTTTATTTTATTTTATTTTAGGTTTAATTAATGCATATTTTAGGTTTAGTTTTTATTTTATTTTATTTTTTAATTTATTTGTAGGTTTATTTTACTTTTTAGTTTAGTTTAGGATTTTATTTATTTTATTTTAGTTTAGTTTTTATTTTTTATTTTATTTTATATTATTTTCAAGTTTAAGTTTAATTTTAAGTTTAGGTTTAGGTTTTAGTTTAGGTTTTTATTTTATTTATTTAAGTTTATTTATTTATTTTAAGTTTTATGTTTAGGTTTTATTATTTAGGTTTAGGGTTTAGGGTTTAGGGTTTGTGTATTAAAATTGGGTTTAATTTAGTTTAGGTTTAAAGTTTAGTTAGCATGGTTTAGGTTTAGGTTAGTTAGGGTTTAAAGTTTAAGGTTTAAAGTTTAGGATCTGGGTTATTAGGGTTTAGTTAGTTTAGTTTAAGATTTAGTAGGTTTGGGATTTAAGTTTAGGATTGTTAGTTAGGGTTTTAGGTTTAGGGTTTAGGGTGTTTAGGGGTTTGGGAGTTTAGGTTTAGTGTTTAGGTTTAGTTTAGTGTTTTTTTTATTTAATATTTATTTTATTAAGTAAAAGGTTTAAGTATATTTAGTTTATTTTTTTATTTGTTTTAGTTTATTTTATTTTTTTTATTTTTCTTTAGGTTTATTTTTATTATTATTTAGCTTAGTTTATTTATTTTAGGTTTATTTATTTTAGTTTAGGTTTTTTATTTTAGTTTTTTTTTTCAGTTTAGATTTATTTTTTAGTTTAGTTTTATTTTTATTTTATTTTTTACGTTTATGTTTTATTTTTTATTTTTAGGTTTAGGTTCAGGTTTTTAGGGTTTAGGGTTTAAGGTTTAGGGTTTAGGGTTTTAGTGTTTAGGATTTTAGGGTTTAGGGTTTAGGTTTAGGGTTTAGGGTTTAGTATTATTGCAAGGATCCTTCTATGGTTCATAGGGATGCCTCGATATTTAGCATCGTTTCTATCCATCCAAATGAACCAAACAAGGGTAATGGCAATTAAAACTTTAATATGACCTTTCACAATTTTATGGAAACAAACTTCAAGAAGTTGATATAATGAAAGAGAAAAATAGTTGGTGTTAAATAAATCGTCATACCATATCCAAAATTTGGAAGCAATATGACCATTGACAAAAATATGATTAACATTTTCAATATGAAAGCAACAATAGCACTTGGAAGGTACATAAAACAATTTAAGCCAGAGAAAGGAATCTACGAGAATGAAGTTATTCAAAATCCTCCAACCTAAAATAGAATAAGAAATAGGAATGATATTATTCCAAAGTTTAATGAAAACATTAGAGGGGTTTTGTTTATTTCTAATAAAATTCCAAACCTCTTTAAGAACAAAATCGCCGTTGTAAGAGAGCTTGAAAAGAATTTGATCAAGTTTATTAGAAAAGATAGCGATGTTGCAAAACTTGTCAAAAAAAGAAATAGGAATGTAGTTCTCATGTGTCATTCATTTGTTATTAAGCCAAAAAAATTTACTTTGATAGCAACAGTAGAGTGTATAGATAAAAGGGAATGAATAGATGTATTGCCAAAAGAAAGAAGATATTAAGCACAGATAAGAGGGTCACCCAAAGATATTAAAGATTCAACAACCCATTTAATGGAGCAAAGTATTTTCCAAACTAGAGAGTCACCAATTTTATAAGCACAGATAAGATGGTGTTTACCTTGGGAATATTTTTTCATCATAAAATTAGCCCAAAGGCTATCATTCTTTCTAAAATTCCACCAGAACATATGAGAGAAGGCAGTCATAGCTGCATTAATAGGTTTTCAACCAAGACCACCTTCACCCAAAGTACCACAACATTTATGCCAGGATGTCCAATGCATTCTTTTAATAGAATTATTGGATCCCCAAAAAAATTTATTAAGCAAGCGATCAATTTTGATAAGAGTAGAATTAGTGGGAATAATAGTTTCAATCAAACAAAAGGGCATAAAATTGATAGTGCTTTTAAGAATAGTGAGCCTGCCACTAAAGGAAAGTAAATGGAATTCCCAAACAAAAATTTTATTTAAAAGTTTTTGAATTAACTCATCAAAAAGATGAGATCATTTTGGACCATTAAATAGAGGATCACGCAATTACTTAAGAGGTAAGTGTTGATGTTTAAAATTAGTGATATGCTAGATTTGATTGATTTTATTATTAGAGATACTTGAAGAAATAATAAAATAGATTTGGTTATCATTGATAAAAAGACCACTTTCTACCAAATTTATTTAAAAAAATCTTGAGGTTCTTGATAAGTTGAATAGAAGCATTGCAAAAAAAATGAAATAATTTACAAAGCTTAAGTGGGAAATAGGAAGACCACCAAGAGTTCTGTAGTACATACTAGGATTGTTTAAAAATAACTCATTGATGCTCCTAGATAAGTACTCAACAGCAATAATAAATAAAGTAAGAGATACAGGGCCCCCTTGTCTTAAGCCATGGGAAGAAGGAAAGAAGTCCAAAGCTTCCCCATTTAAAAAAAATAAAAAACCAAACATTATTAATACAATTATTAATAAGAAAATTAAATTTATCAAAAAACCCAAATAAATTCAAATTATGGAAAAGGAAATCCAAAGAGATATTATCAAAAGCTTTGGTAATATATAATTTGAAAAGAATTTTTCCACCTCTAGTCTTAGCATCTAAGTCATGAATTAATTCTTGGGCTAGTAAAATGTTATCAGAAATAGATCTACCTTTAATAAAACCAATTTGGTTGAGAGAGATATCTTATGAAGTAAAGGACTAAGCCTGTTGGCAAGAATTTTGGAAATAAGCTTATTGAAGAAGGTGCAAAGACTAAGAGGTCTAAAATCACTCCAATAGTTTGGATTATCTTTCTTAGGTATGAGAACAATATAAGTGTGAAAAAATATCTAGGAAAATAATTACCATTACAAAGTCAACCACAGCCACAATCAAATCATTTTTAATAATAAACCAACAATTTTGAAAAAATTGTGTAGTGAAACCCTCCGACCAGCAACATAATCTATGCTCATGCTATTAAGAACTTTAAAAATTTCATCTTCATTAGGCATAATAGTGAGCAAATCATTATTATCATTGGTAATAATAGAAGAAAATCAGTTTTAGAAATTGGTTCATAAGAGAAACTCTTATTAAGCATATTTCTAAAGTAATTAATTAATCCTTAATATCATTATTCTCCATTCTCCATTACCATCTTTAATTTTTTGAATATTATTTAAAGCTCTCTTTTTATTAACTAAAGCATGGAAATGCCTAGTATTCCAGTCACCATCCGTAATATGTTTACTAGTAGCTTTTTGACACCAATAAGCTTGTCTCTTCCATATTTTGAAAATTAACAAGTTTACCTTTTACCTCATTCAAGTCCTTAATCTTAGAAGGATCAACCATAATAGAGACCTCAAGATCACAAACCCTTTTTTTTCCATATCTTTGATGTTAGCAAAAAAAGTTTTTAAAATAATTCCTATTCTGTCGACCCAAATTTTGCTTAAGTATTTTAAGCTTAAACCAAAGTCTATTCATCCCCATAATCAAATTATTAGGATGTAAAAGAGCTTTCCAATTGTTAGCCTCAACATTAAAAAAATCAATATGCTAAATCGATATGTTTTGAAATCTAAAAGGAGAGAAATTTTTAATCGATTAGAATTATCTTTAACAGAAACCAAAAGAGGAGCATGATCAGACAAGGTTCTACTTAAATGATTGACAGAAGTAATATTCCATTGAGTAATCTAATGAGTATTAAAAAGAATCTGATCTAGCCTTTGTCAAAGTCTAGAGTTTTTTAAAGTATAATTAGAACCTTTAAAACCAATATCAATCAAATTACAGTCAAGGATTATATTAGAAAATTCTTCCATGGAATGAATCATAGGAGAGCAACAACCACTTCATTCAGAAGTGAATAAAATAGTGTTGAAATGATAACCAACAAACCAAGGTTTATTGGTAGAGGTAGCAAAATTCCTCAAATTATCCCAAAAAAGATTTCTTCCAGATCCAAGCCCAAAACACAATAATCACCATAAGAGATTTGAGCATTGACAACTTGTTGAAAATCATCAAGAATAGAAACCTCTACAAAGTTATTCCAAAAGCACCCAATCTATTTCTGACATTAGAGAAAAATTTTATTGAAATCAATCATTCTAGTGACATGGTTAATTTTGTTAGAATGAACAAGAGGCTCTAGAAAAGATAAGTAAAGAAATATTATGTATATGATCAAGATTTCTATTAATATAGAGAGGGTACCGATCCCTCTAACATTCCAAACAATAAACTAAACATAAAGAAATAAAAATGGGTTAAGAAAAGGTTAATTAAGAGAGGAGAGGAAGGTCATAGCCGATCTAATGTTTCTTTGCAATTTAGGAGGAATTTTTAACATTTTTTTTTCTAGCATGATTAGTTTGGAAACCATTTTCTTTTCCCATATAATCATCATCCGAGGAGGATTTAGCAACATTAGTCACAGATTTAGGAGAAATCTCTTGATTTGAAATGAGTTCTCCTTCTTCCAAGACATTAGAATTTATTAAAGCCAAATGAGCATTAGGAATAGTAAGAGAAGGAGCAAAACATATTTATTTAGAGGTGAGTGTGAACACCAAGCCCTTTCTTTTCATGATCCAAATTATTAGACAAAGCCAAATCTTTATGAGAATTTAAATCATCCTAAGTCTGGAAAGTAGAATTGATTTTTTCAACCTGATTATCATGAGGTATTAAAGCCATATTCTACATTGAATTTGAATGATGCATAACATTAATATCCTCATTAATATTCTCAATCAAAGCTTCATTTTCATCAATAAAAGCTAGCAAGGATGCAGGGATTGAATTGGAGGAAATAGAATTGTTATCCGAAAGTTTAGAAAAACTATTATTGTTCACATTAGAAGATTTCAATTGCACAGAAGAAGTAAGAGGTAAAATAACCTCATTAGGAACATTCAAAAATTTCTTTTTTTCTGAAGTAGCTTTTTGATATTTAATAGTGATCAACCTAGGTTAGGAATAGAAGTTTCCTTCATAGGGATTTTCTTTTTTAGGTAAGGATGTAGAATGAAACATTCAGGATTTTCATGCCAATGGATTTTACAGTGATAACAAAAAATAAGGAAATTTTCAAATTCAATTCTTTATATATAATCATAATTTTCAAATCCCAACCATATTTCTTTGGGGTGTTTCTTGGTAATGCCTAATTAAACAAGGATTCTTGCCACTCAAGGATGAGATTTCATAGTCATTTCCTAATCAATTTGCAATGGCTGGCCAAATAAAGCACCCATAGTAAAAAAAAAAGAATTCATGGTTAATGAAATGAATTTGCATATTAGGGAGAGAAATCCAAATTGGAATGACTTTGAATGATTTCAAAGTTGTTGAAGCAAGGTTAATTGATGCCCTAATAGGATCCATAGGGTCTTTAAGTTTTCTCCAAGGAATCATCAGGTAGACGCCAAGCCGTGGCATCACTATAATGAAGACACAAAATAGGCCAGCATCATCGATTTAAGAAGGAATATAGTGAGAATCATGCAAAATAATAAGCGGCTAGCTAAAATAGAGGAAAAGTGAAAATGAGCAAGGCAAGCTTAGGCAATAGTTTTCTTGGGTTTATGGGTTTCAATTTAGGGTTTAGGTTTAGTTTACTTTAGGACTTAGGTTTAGTTTAGTTTTAGGTTTAAGTTTAAGGTTTAAGGTTTAGGTTTAGGTTTAGGTTTAGGTTTAGTTTTAAGGTTTAGGTTTAGGTTTAGGTTTCAGGTTAAGGGTTTAGGATTAGTGTTTAGGTTTAAGTTTTGGAGTTTAAGTTTATTAGTTTAGGTTTATTTTGATTTAGTTTATTTTAAAATTAGTTTAGGGATTTAGTTAGAGTTTAAACTGTTTAGTTTAGGTTTAGATTTAAATTTAGGTTTAAGTTTAGTTTGATTTTTTAAGTTTAAGGTTTAGATTTAAATTTAAGTTTAGGTTTAGGGAGTTTAAGTTTAGAGTGTAGGATTTAATTTTAGCCCAGGTTTATATTTAGTTAAGATTTAGTTTAGTTTAGTTTAGGTTTATATTTAAGGTTTTAGCTTAAAATTAGGATTTAGAGTTTTAGGGGTTTAGGTTTAAGTTTAGGGTTTATAGTTTAGGGTTAGGTTTAGGTTTAAGTTTAAATTTAGAGTTTAAATTTAGTTTAGTTTAGGTTTAGGTTAATTTAGTTTAGTTTAGGATTTAATTTAGTTGTTTAGGTTTAAGTTTTATTTAGTTTAGTTTAGGATTTAGTTTAGGGTTAGTTAAGTTTAGGATTTAGTTTAGGTTTATTTAGGTTAAGTTTAGTTTATTTAGGTTTAGTTTAGTTTAAGTTTATTAGATTAGATTTAGGTTAAGTTTAGTTTAATTTTAGGGCTGGTTTATCAGTTTTCAGGTTTAATTTTAGGTTTAGGGTTTAGTTTAAGTTTGATTTTATGGGGTTTAGGGTTTGGGATTTAAGTTTAGGTTTAGGGTTTAGTATGTTTATAGTTTATGGTTTAAGGTTTATAGTTTAGGATTCAGGGTTTTGGGTTTAGAATTTAGAGTTTAGGGTTTTTTAAAGTTTAGGGTTTAGGGTTTTTGGGTTTAGGGTTTTGGGTTTAGGGTTTATGATTTATGGCTTTAGGGTTTAGGGTTTAGGATTTAAGGTTTAGGGTTTAGGCTTTAGGGTTTAGTATTTAGGGTTTATGGTTTTTAAGGTTTAGGGTTTATGGTTTAGGTTTTAGGTTTAGAGTTTAGGTTTTAGTTTAGGGTTTAGAGTATAAGGTTTTTTTTAATAGAGAACAAATTTATATTCAACATTTCTTCTTTTTGATTTCACCAACTAAGTAGTGCACCACATTTTCTAAGACACAAGTGATGACATAGATATAAAATGAGCACACCTAGAGCAAATAAAAAACCCTAGATAACTAGAACTATCTTTACTGTAAAGACAGTTCCATAAGCAACAGATCGGATAGGCTGATCTTTAGTTTATCCAGTTCCCATTAGAGCCACCACCGCCTCTCGAGCAACGGGATCCGCCATCATGTCCCCGATCTATCCATCCGCGACCACCATGATTGTAACCTCTGTCACTCCTCTAGCCTCTGTAACAACCACTGCTCTCACCATGACCTCCATATCCAGACCTAGATCCCCAACCCCGATAACCACCACCTCCACCTTCGCTTCCACCGTGACATCTATACTAAGCCTAGTTGACACTAATGTTCCTGTTGTCAAGGTTCAGCCCATTATTAGGGTTTAGGTTTATCTTTTTATTTATTTAGTTTCTTTAGGTTTAGGTTTAGGGTTTAAGGCTTAGGGTTTAGGGTTTAGGGTTTAGGGTTTAGGGTTCTTTAGGGTTTAGGGTTTAGGGTTTTAGGGTTTAGGGCTTAGGGTTAGGGTTTAGAGCTTAGGGTTTAGAGTTTAGGGTTTAGTGTTTAGGCTTTAGGGTTCAAGAATTTTAGGGTTTAGGGTTCAGGGTTTAGTGTTTAGGCTTTAGGGTTTTGGGTTTTTATGATTTAGGGTTTAGGGTTAGCTTAGGGTTTAGGGTTAGTTTAGGGTTTAGTGTTAGGGTTTGGGGTTTTAGGGTTTAGGATTAAGGGTTTAGGGTTTAGAGTTTAAGGTTTAGGGTTTAGGGTTTAAAGTTTCGGGTTTAGGGTTTATGGTCTAGGGTTTAGGGTTTTATTTATTTATTTATTTATTTATTTTATTATTATTTTTAAATTAAGTAAATTAGTAGGTTTAAGTTTATTTAGATTATTTTTTATTTATTTAAGTTTATTTTTTTTTATTTAGGTTCAATTTCGTTTTTATTTAGTTTAGATTATTTATTTTAGGTTTATTTATTTTCTCTTAGGTGTTTTATTTAGTTTATTTTTTAGGATTAGGTTCAAGTCTAGGTCTATTTTTTAGTTTAGTTTTATTTTTATTTTATTTTTTAGGTCTAAGTTTTTATTTTATTTTAGGTTTATGTTTAGGTTTTTATTTTATTTTTTTAAGTTTATGTTTTAGTATTTTTATTTTAGGTTTATTTTTAAGTTTTATTTTTTACTTTAGTTTTAGTTTATTTTTAGTTTCTTTTATTTTATTTAGTTTAGGTTTAGGTTTAGGTTTAATTTAGGTTTAGGTTTTATTTATTTTAGTTTAGTTTATTTTTGTTTAATTTTAGGTTTATTTTATTTTTATCATAGGTTTATGTTTATTTTAGTTTAGGGTTTATGTTTTATTTTTTTATTAATTTTTAGGTTTATTTTCTAAGGTTAGGTGTTTATTTAGTTTTTATTTTATTTTATTTTAGGTTTATTTTATTTTTATTTTAAGTATAATTTTTATTTTATTTAGGTTTTTTTATTTTTTAGTTTAGTTTAAGTTTTTATTTAATTTATTTTAGTTATGTTTTTATTTTTTTTATTTTATTTTTTTAAGTTTAGGTTTAGGTTTCTATTTTATTTTATTTTATTTTATTTATTTTATTTTATTTTGGTTTAAGTTCTTTTATTAATTTTATTTTTAGTTTTTTATTTAGTTTAGGTTTAGGTTTTTAGCTTTTTAAGGTTTAGAATTTAGGGTTTAGGGTTTAGGGTTTATGGTTTAGGGTTTAAGGTTGGGATTTTTATAGTTTAAGGGTTTAGGGTTTACGGTTTAGGTTTTAGGTTTAGAGTTCAAGTTTTAGTTTAGGGTTTAGGGTTTTTGGTTTTTTTTAATAAAAGAGAACAAATTCAGATTCAATATTTCTTCTTTTTGATTTCATCAACCAAGTAACACGCCAAGTTTTCTAAGACATAAGAGACAACATAGATAAATAATGAGAATGCATAGTGCAAATCAAAATCCATAGATAACTAGAATCATTTCTACTTTAAGGACATAGTTTAATAAGCAGCAGATCGGATAGGTCGTTCTTCAATTTCTCCAGTTCCCATCAGAACCACCTCGGCCTATCGATTAACGGGATCCACCATTATATCCCCAATCTCGCCACCACTTGTATCCTCCATCTCCTCCCTCCCCACTCCTTGCTCCAACCACCACCTCCACATCCACCGAGTTCTAGATCCCCACCACCATTGCTGCCACTACTCCTTAGCCTCCAACGTCGGATCTAGGCTGGATTAATGATGCTCCTACCATCAAGGTTCTGAGCATTCTTAATGTTTAGGTTTAGGTTTATTAGGTTTGATGGTTTAGGTTTCTTTTTTAATTTATTTAGTTACTTTAAGTTTAGGTTTATGATTTGGTGTTTATGATTTAGGGTGTAGGGTTAGGGTTTAGGGTTTAAAGTTTTAGGGTTTATGCTTTTAAGGTTTAAGGATTAGGGTTAGGGTTTAGGGTTAGTGTTTAGGTTTTAGGGTTTAGGATTTTTAGGGTTTAGATTTTTGGGTTTAGGGTTTAGAGTTTTATGATTTAGGGTTTATGGTTTAGGATTTAGGGTTTAAGGTTTGGGTTTAAGGTTTAGGGTTTATGGCTAAATGTTTTAGGGTTTAGGGTTGTCTAGGGTTTAGGATTGTAGGGTTTCGTGTTTAGGGTTTTGGGTTTAGGGTTATTTAAGGTTTAAGTTTTGGGTTTAAGGTTTATGGTTTTCTAGGGTTTAGGGTTTTAGTGTTTAAGGTATAAGGTTTAGGCTTGTTTAGGGTTTAGGGTTGTAGGTTTATGTTTAGGGTTTAACATTGTAGGTTTAGGGTTTAGGGTATAGAGTTTAGGGTTTAGGTTTAAGGATTTAGGGTTTAGGGCATTTATGGTTTTAGGTTTATAGTTTAGTGTTTAGTGTTTTTTTTTAAAGTTATGTAAACCGGTATTTTTAGGTTTATTTAGTTTATTTTCTATTTATTTTAGTTTATTTTACTTTTTATTTTTATTTAGTTTAGTTTATTTATATTAGTTTTATTTATTTTAGTTTAGTTTTTTTTTTCTTGGTTTAGGTTTTATTTTATATTATTAGGTTTAGGTTTAGGTTTTTATTTCATTTTTTAGGTTTACTTTTAAGGGTTTTTTTTTGGCTTAGGTTTAATTTTACTTTATTTTATTTTATAAAGTTTAGGCATAGGTTTAGGTTTTTTTTTTTTTTTTTAGGGAAACCCCATGTAGGGGTTTTTTTTCACAAAAAGAGGGTTACAAGGTCCTTAATGGGGATAAACTCTGAACTACTCAAAGAGCTACAATCGACCTAAGGAGTAAATCCCCTATCTAAGTACATCCAAAAGCAAAAGAAGACATTAAAGCAATCAAAAGATACAAATTGATTAACATAATAAGCCAATGGAAGATTAGGGCCAAAGCTCTGACGTGAGAATGCATGACCCTATGGAGCAAACTGCAAGAGGACAAGAGAAAGCACTGCATAAAGAAAAGAGAGATTAAAGGTAATACTGGACAAAAGATAAATGAAAATAGTCGAGAATGATAGTAAGGAATTATGATAGAGAAGGCTCAGGCTCACGCTAAGATGGATGCAAATATGAGCATCCAAACTTCAGCAGAAGGGTTACATCACAAGAGCTACTACCAAACCAAAAGGGAGTGAAATCATCACAGCCATCATAACCAACAAACCTATGAGAAGATAGCAACCAATTGTTGAAAGTCTTATGGGCTTTATTACCTGCAAACCTAAACAAAATGATATATAATATAGAGAGGAAATTGTAAAGGGCAGAAGGATAAGGGTTCCCATGCATGAAAAGTATCATCAATATAGTCACCCTGACATGTGAATACTTATACATATGAGAATGAGCCATCTTTGCCCGAACCTCATGAAAAGTCATATCCAAGAAGAGAAGTAGGCTAGCATATAAACCCTCCACAAGAAAACAGCAGAGGAGGCAGCCTGCTAAAATCCTTCTAAGCAAGTCAATGAGCCTATAAATAACACCATCCCAAACATATGATATATATATGAATCTTTCAGACCAGGAGGACAGCCTAGAAGTAAAGGCTAGAAAATGAACCCAATCATAATAATGAATGCAGATGTGAAAAACCCCCTTATTAATATCCATATCAGTAGTTGGCAAAAAGCAATTGTATAGGAAGGTAGCATAACCCAACATAGGAAATAGACTGCAACCTACCAAAAATAGCACCAAATAAAGGCATGCTGACTCGAGCTTCATTGAGGACCAAAATCGGATAATCCAGATCAACAAACAACCAAGACAAAGATAGCAAAGCGCAGTCCATAGTACCCATTCGAATAGATAATGCATACCAAGAAGATAGGCACAAACCTAAACCTAACGGATAATGAGAATAGAGACAACAGCAGATAATGTAGATCACAATTATCAGGAGATGAACAGTAGCCCATACATAAATAGCAAGGGAAATCAGAAAGCCAACCCCAACAACAAATAATTAATGCAACATTGGAACCCACCAAAAGATAAAATCAAAAAGGGGATTCAAATGAGGGTCAATATTAGAATCCAAAAAAAAAAACAAGACAGCAGATAACCAAGACAAAAAATAGCCAAGACAGCTAGGGACAACAAGTTGGCCATAAAACCTCTCAATCAAAGTAGACATTGCAGTAGTTAGTAACCAAATAGATAGAGCATAAAAATAGGGTTCTGGAAGGTAGCATCCCAGACACTAATCACCAAAAACAATCAGAACAGTAATGTCAAAAATAACTTGCTGAACATAGGACCCTGAAGTCCTACAGCCAACAAAGATGGAGCCAACATAGGAATCCTGAAAAACCAAGATAGCAAATATCCAAGACAACAAACAACCAAGACAATAAAAACCAACTAGCTAGCCATAAATCCACCCATCCAGAATAAACAGTGTAATAGATACAAGTTTAACTGAAAGAGGATGGAGAAAATAATAGCAGGTAAAGTAGACCAATGAATTCAAATGATATGCATATAATAAATCAATAAGGGGGTTCAAAACAAAAGCCACCAAGCAATCAACAACTTTAATAGAGCCTTGCTGAACAAAACCCAGAGACAACATGTAGAGTATTAATCCAGTTCAGCCAACAACCAAGACAATTAATACCAACAAGTTGGCCTAGAGTCCACCCAATCAGAGTAAACAAAGCATATGTAAAGATCCAAATATTCATATGGATAATCACAGGGATCTGCACAATTTTAACAGAACCAAGTGGGATAAAATAGCAGCAGGAGAAATCGGCTTACTGTTATTTAACAAAAAATAGTCGAAAAATAAAAGCGGGAAAGCAGAGATAATAACCACAAAGACAACCTACTGGACAAAGGACCCTAAAATCCAAAAGCCAACAGTGGTAGCAATAAAATAAAAATTACACCCACCATATAAATCTCCAATAAAAAGCAGAGATGTAAAATAGCAATAGAAAGGGTTCAAAGGATAATCAACAGAAAAAACCTTCTAAATAAAGCTGATCAGGCTAGCAGTTAAACCCACCACCACAGTAAAGGCAAATTGAGAAGCCATTATGAAGTCTAAACCTGCAAGGAAATAATAAAATTGAACAGGAAAATGCAAAATCTCTTTTGGCAGATAGGGAAAATGAGGTTGTCAAAGACAATTAGCAAGACAACACCAAAAGCACCCTGCTGAACTAGATAAACAACCCCAGCAACAGCTTGCTGGATGTAAGACTCAATTTTCCAGACCATCCAACAAACAAGAAAGAAAATAACAGTAAGTTGGCCATAAAACCAACCATTCAAATTATACAATGCATAAGTTAAATCCCAAATAGTTAAGGAAGTGGTCTGGCCAAGACTAGCTGAACCAGGAAGTAAAAAAAAATAGCAGCAAGTGAAAACATCATCATCCCAGATGTTAACAGCACAAACATTCAGAGAAATGAGAGGTAAGAAATAACCAAGCAGAAAAATAAAAGCCATCATGCAGTCCACAACCTCAAGAGAGGCCAACTGAACAAAATAAAATAAACCCCCAGAAGCAACATGAAGAGAAATAGGACAGTAATTACCAACAGGCTGGATCTGCACAATTTTAACAAAGCCAAAAGTTAAAAAAAACAACAGATAAAATGATCAGCAACAGCCCGGATGAGAATCGCAAAGACATTCAGAAGAACACCAGGCAACAAATAGCTAACAAACACAAAGTTATCCTGCAGAACAGTGAATCCAGAAATCCAACAGCCATAGATTAAAAAAACACTACAATTATTGCAACCATAGGATAAGCCAATAAAAAGCAGTGGGGACACAGAGCCATAATAGGGGTTCAAAAGGGTCTCATCAATGAAATCCTTTAGGACAAAGGAGAACATGCTAGCAGCAAAACTATCATCCTCAGAGAAATCATACTGAAAGGAAGTCATTAAATAATTCCAAACCTGCAAAGAACCATTAGTAATAATAAGGGTATTGTAGATTCTTTCCTTACATGTATGCAAACTGGGGTTAGTAATAACATACAGCAAATACATTAAACCAACTCCAAGTGCAGCCTACTGGATAAAAGGCCTAAAAGTCCAATAACCAACAATTAAACCTTCAACATATATGTTGTATCCAACATAAGATAAACCATTAAAGTGTAAAGGAACACAAAGAATCATATCAGTAGCTAGTCCCACAGCATGAGGAATATTAGAAATCAAGAAATAATTCCAAATTTGCAGAGAAAAAGTTATAGCCATGATATTGCAAGATCTCTCCTTACAGGTTGTGAAGGTAAGGTTATGAAGCATAGGAGAGGCAAAAACAGCAAGACCCCAAATAAGGTTGGGATAATTAAACCAACAACAGATGCCACTTAGCTTAGTAAAGGACCAGCAAGGAGTAATTTGATGATGCATCAGCAAATTCAAAGGAACAGCAGCACATTAACAGTAAAAATAATAGAAGCAGTAAGCTCCTAATTAAAGCTAGGACAATTATACCAACAGCACATGCCATAAAGATCGATAAGTAAACAACAAGGGATATCAGGTTGATGCATTAGCAAAGACCAAAGAAGTAACAACAGTAAATAGAAAATGATCATGCAGTAAAAGAGGTATTGAAATAGGTGAATCCAATAGATTAGATTAATTTCTGAGATAAGGAAGCCCAGTATTGTCCAGATTAATGTAGGTTTATGTTTAGTTTATTTTAGGTTTAAGTTTAGGTTTTACTTATTTTAGTTTAGTTTATTTTAGTTTATGTTTAGGTTTATTTTATTTTTATTTTAGGTTTACTTTTTTTCTAAAGTTTAGGGTTTATGTGTTATTTTTTATTTATTTTTAACTTTTATTTTTAGGTTTAATTTTTAGGTCTAGGTTTTTATTTAGTTGTTATTTTATTTGATCTTAAGTTTAGTTATTATTTTATTTAGGTTTTTATTTTTAAGTTTATTTTATTTTTTGTTTAGCTTAGGTTTTTATTTATTTTATTTTAGTCTAGATTTTTAGTTTATTTTATTTAATTTTTTATTTAGGTTTAGGATTTAGGATTTAGGGTTTAGGGTTTATGGTTTAGGGTTTTAGGGTTTAGGGTTTAGGGTTTAGTGTTTAGTGTTTAGTGTTTAGGGTTTAGGTTTTAGGTTTAGGGTTTAGGGTTTAGGTTTTAGTTTAGGGTTTGTGGTTTAGGGTTTAAGGTTCAGGTTTTAGGTTTTCTTTTTTTTTAGTTTATAGTTTAGGGTTTAGGGTTTAGGGTTAGTTCTAGGGTTTAGGGTTTTTTATTTCTTATTTTTTATCAAATTAAGTAAATTAATAGGTTTAGGTTTATTTAGTTTACTTTATATTTATTTTAGTTTATTTCATTTTTTTTATTTTCATTTAGATTTAGATTTATTTTTATTTTTATTTAATTTGGTTTATTTATTTTAGTTTAGATTTTTTATTTTAGTTTATTTTTTTGGTTTAGGTTTTGGTTTAGATTTATTTTTTTAGTTTAGTTTTATTTTTATTTTATTTTTTAGGTTTAGGTTTTATGTTTTGTTTTTAGGTGTAGCTTAAGGTTTTATTTTATTTTTTTAGGATTAAGTTTTAGGTTTTAATTTTAAGTTTATTTTTAGGTTTTATTTTTTAATTTAGGGTTTAGGGTTTTTTAAAAAAAAAATTAAGTAAATTGGTAGGTTTCGGTTTATTTAATTTATTTAGTATATTTATTATGTATTTTAGATTATTTTAGTTTTTATTTTTATTTAGGTTTATTTTTATTTTTATTTAGCTTTATTTTTTTATATTAGGTTTATTTATTTTAGTTTAGGTTTTTTTTCATTTTAGCTTATTTTTTAGGCATACGTTTAGGTTTAGGGTTTTTTTAGCTTAGTTTTATTTTTTAGCTTTAAGTTTTATTTTTATTATTATGTTTAGGTTTAGGTTTTTATTTTATTTTTTTAAGTTGAGGTTCTTGGTTTTTATTTTAGGTTTTATTTTTTACTTTAGGTTTAGATTTATTTTTATTTTAGTTTATTTTATTTTGTTTAGGTTTAGGTTTAGGTTTAGTTTATTTTTAGTTTAGGTTTTATTAATTTTAGTTTAGTTTATTTTAGTTTAGGTTTAGGTTTATTTTGTTTTTATTATAGGTTTATGTTTTTTTTCTTTTTTAGTGTTTCTATTTTATTTTTAGGTTTATTTTTTAGGTTAAGTTATTTATTTAGTTTATATTTTATTTTATTTTATGTTTATTTTATTTTTATTTTAGATATATTTATAAGTTTATTTAGGTTTTTAATTTTTTAGTTTAGTTTAGGTTTTTATTTATTTTATTTTAGTTATGTTTTTATTTTTATTTTATTTTCTTTTTAATTTTAAGTTTAAGTTTTAATTTAGGTTTTTATTTTATTTTGTTTTATTTATTTTATTTTGGTTTAGGTTTTTTATTTATTTTATTTTATTTTTATTTAGTTTAGTTTTAGGTTTGTTGCTCTTTAGGGTTTAGGGTTTAAGGTTAGTTTAAGATTTAGATTTTAGGGTTTCAGGTTTAGGGTTTAGGGTTTTAGGGTATAAGGTTTACGGTTTGGGGTTTTTAGGGTTTAGGGTTTAGGGTTTAAGTTTTAGGTTTTGAGTTCAGGTTTTAGTCTATGGTTTAAGGTTTATGGTTTTTTTTAAAAGATAATAAATTCATATTCAATATTTCTTCTTTTTGATTTCATCAACCAGGTAACACACCAAGTTTTCTAAGACATAAGCGGTAACATAGATAAAAGATGAGCATGAATAGGGAAAATCAAAACCACAGATAACTAGAATAATCTACTTATAAAGAGCAGTTCGAAGCGGTCGGATCACCCATTCTTCAATTTCTCTAATTCCCTTCAGAACCACTTCGGCCTCTCGATTAACAGGATCCACCATCATATCCCCGATCTCTCCCTCTACCACCACCATGGCTGTAACCTTCATTGCTCCTCCTCCTCCATCCTGCCAGCACTCAACCACCACCTCATATCCACCAATAGCTCAGTCCCCACCACCACATGATAGCTGTATGCCTTTGCCTCCCACCACGAGATCTGACTAAGCTCTAGTTAACGGTGATATTCTAAGTCAAGGTTTATTTATGGTTTAGTTTAAGTTTAGGTTTAGGTTTAAGTTTCTTTGTATATTTATTTAAGTTTAGGTTTGGGGTGTGGGGGTTAAGTGGGTAAAGTTTATTTATTCTAGGGAAAGGTGCAGGGTTAGCTGTGGTGGAGTGGGAGGTTTAGGTTTTAGGGTTTAGGTTTTTAGGGCTTAGGGTCTATGGTTTAGCATTTTATGATTTAGGGTTTGGGGTTTAGGGAGCAAAGGCAGTGGAAAATAGGTTTAAGTCCAGGTTGGGTTAGTTAAGTTCCCAGGTTTAGTGTTGGTGGTCAGTTTAGGAGGGCCCAGGGTTGGTGACCAGGGTTTGAGGGCTCAGTTTAGGGAGTTTTTTAGGTGGCAGAGTTTAGGTTTGAGTATTTCAGGGTTTAAGTTTATGGCTCAGGGCCTAGGTTTGGGGTTTAGTGGTAGTTAGGTTTAGGTAGGTTTAGGCATGGTTTAGGATCTGGTTTTGGGTTTAGGTTTTGGTGTGGTAGTTTATGGTTAGTTTAAAGTTTGTATGGTTTTAGGGTTTAGGGAGTTTAGCAGGTTTTAAGGTGTGGTTTAGTTTAGGGTTTAGGGTTTATGGTTTAGATGGTTTGGTTTAGTGGAGGTGGGAGGTACAAGATCCAGGTTTTAGTGCAAGTTTAGGGTTTAGTGGTTTAGAGTGGGATAGGATTTAGAGCTTTTATTTTAGGGTTTAGGGTTTTAGAAAACAAAAAAATCAAGAGGGTTTAGGTTTATTTAGTTTATTTTACTTTTTTTTATTTAGGTTTTATTTTATTTTTATTTGGCTTAGTTTATTTATATTAGGTTTATTTATTTTAGTTTAGGTTTTTTTATTTTAGTTTATTATTTAGGTTTAGGTTTGGTTTAGGTTTATTTTTTTAGTTTATTTTATTTTTATTTTATTTTTTAGGTTTAGGTTTTATTTTTTTGCTTTTTTGTTTAGGTTTAGGTTTTTAATTAATTTTTTAGGTTTAGGTTTTAAGTTGTTATTTTAGGTTTATTTTTAGGTTTTATTTTCTAGCTTAGGTTAGGTTTATTTTTATTTTATTTTATTTTATTTAGTTTAGGTTTATGTTTAGATTTAGTTTATTTTAGGTTTAGGTTTAGGTTTTATTAATTTTAGTTTAAGTTTAGGTTGATTTTATTTTGTTTATTTTATTTTTATTTTAGGTGTAGTTTTTTTTAGTTGAGGGTTTGTGTGTTATTTTTTATTTATTTTTATGTTTTATTTTTAAGTTTATTTTTTGGGTTTAGGTTTTTATTTATTTTTTATTTTATTTTATCTTAGGTTCATTTTAATTTTATTTAAAGTTTAGTTTTGATTTTATTTATGTTTTTTATTTTTAGGTTTATTTTAATTTTTTTAATATATGTTTTTGTTAATTTTATTTAATTTAGTTTTTTTTCAATTTTATTTTATTTTTAGGTTTGGGTCTAGGTTTAGGTTTATGTTTAGGTTTTATTTTAGGTTTTTAGTTTATTTTATTTTATTTTATTTATTTAGGTTTAGGTTTTAGGGTTTAGAGTTTAGGTTTATGGTTTTAGGTTTTAGGGTTTAGGGTTTAGGGTTTAGGTTTAGGGTTTAGTGTTTAAGCTTTAGGGTTTAGGTTTTGGCTTTCGGGTTTACGTTTTAGTTTAGGGTTTAGGGTTTAGGGTTTAAGGTTTAAGGTTTAATATTTTTTTTAACAAAATTTAGGGTTTAGGGTTTAGGGTTTTAGGGTTTAGGGCTTAGGGTTTAGCTCTTAGAGTTTAAGGTTGAGGGTTCTAGGGTTCAGAGTTTAGAGTTTTTTTATTATTTTTATTATTTATTTTTTTTAAATTAAGTAAACTAGTAGGTTTATGTTTATTTAGTTTATTTCATTTTTTATTTTATTTAGTTTAGTTTATTTATTTTAGTTTTGGTTTTTTATTTTAGTTTATTTTTAGGTTTAGGTTTAAATTTATTTTTTAGTTTAGTTTTATTTTTATTTTATTTTATAGGTTTAATTTTATGTTATATTTTTAGGTTTAGGTTTAGGTTTAGGTTTTTATTTTATTTTTTTAGGATTAGGTTTTAGGTTTATTTTTAGGTTTAATTTTGTAGTTTAGGGTTTAGGATTTTTTAAAAAAAAATTAAGTAAATTGATAGGTTTAGGTTATTTAGTTTATTTATAATATATTTTCTTTTCTTTTATTTTTTATTTTTTTAGGTTTATTTTTAATATAATATAATTTAATTTATTCATATTAAGTTTATTTATTTTAGTTTAGATTTTTTAATTTGGTTTAAGTTTATTTTTTTCGTTTAGTTTTTTTAATTATTATTTGGTTTAGGTTTAGGTAATTATTTTATTTTTTTAGGTTTAGCTTTAAAGTTTTTATTTTTGGTTTATTTTTAGGTTTTTTTTAGTTTAGGCTTAGGTTTATTGTTAGTTTATTTTATTTTATTTAATTTAGGTTTAGGTTTAGGTTTAGGTTTTGGTTTTATTTATTTTATTTTAGGCTTAGGTTTATTTTATTTTGTTTATTTTATTTATTTATTTTAGGATTAAGTTTTTTTTTTTTAGTTTAGGGTTTAGGTGTTTTTTTTTTTTTTTGTTTTACTGTTAGGTTTATTATTTAGGCTTAGGTTTTTATTTAGTTTTTATCTTATTTTATTTTATCTTTGGCCTATTTTCTTTTTATTTTAGGTTTATTTTTAATTTTATTTTGGTTTTTTATTTTTAGGTTTATTTTATTTTTCTGTTTAGTTTAGGTTTTTATTTATTTTATTTTAGTTTAGCTTTTATTTTCTAATTTAATTTATTTTTAGGTTTTTCTTTTATTTTATTTTATTTTATTTATTTAGGTTTAGGTTTTAGGGTTTAGGATTTTAGGGCTTTGGGTTTAGGGTTTAGGGTTTTTATGGTTTAGGGTTTAGGGTTTAGGTTTTAGGTTTAGTGTTTAGGTTTTAGTTTAGGGTTTAAGATTTAGGGTTTAGGGTTTAAGGTTTAGAGTTTAATGTTTTTTCATAGAGTTTAGGGTTTAGGGTTTAGGATTTTAGGGTTTAGGGTTAAGGGTTTAGGGTTGCAGGTTTAGTCTTTAGGGTTTAGGGTCTAGGGTTAACTTTAGGGTTTAGGGTTTAGGGTTAAGAATTTTTTTTATTTTTTATTATTTTAGTATTTAAGTTTTTTAAAAATTAAGTAAGCTCGTATGTTTAAGTTTATTTAGTTTGTTTTTTATTTATTATAGTTTATTTTTGTTATTTTTATTTAGTATTTTTATTTTTATTTAGTTTAGTTTATTTATTTTAGTTTAGATTTTATTTTAGTTTATTTATTTTGTTTAGGTTTAGCTTTTTTTAGTTTAGTATTATTTTTATTTATTTTTTTAGTTTTAAGTTTTATTTTTTATTTTTAGATTTAGGTTTACATTTTTATTTTATTTTTAGGTTCAAGTTTTAGGTTTTTATTTTAGGTTTATGTTTAGGTTTTATTTTTTTAGTTTATGATTTAGGATATTTTTAAAAAAAATTAAGTAAACGGGTAAGTTTAGGTTTATTTTAATTTATTTTGATTTTGCATTTTTATTTAGGTTTATTTTTATTTTTATTTAGTTTAGTTTATTTATATTAGGTTTATTTATTTTAGTTTAGGTTTTTTTATTTTAGTTTATTTTTTAGGTTTAGGTTTAGTTTAGTTTATTTTTAGTTTAATTTTTTTTAATTTTATTTTTTAGGTTTAGGTTTTATTTTTATTATTTCATTTAAGTTTACATTTCATTTTATTGTTATTTTATGTTTTTTTAGGTTATATCTTATTTCTAGTTTAGTTTATTTTTTCATTTTATTTTATTTTATTTCCTTTAGGTTTTAGTTTAAGTTTAGTTTATTTTAGCTTTAGGTTTAGGTTTTATTTATTTTAGTTTAGGTTTAGGTTTATTTTATTTTATTGATTTTATTATTATTTTAGGTTTAGGGTTTTCTTTTAGTTTAGGGTTTAGGTGTTTTTTTATTTATTTATAAGTTTATTTTTTAGGTTTATTTTTTACTTTTAGGTTTAGGTTTTATTTAGTTTTATTTTATTTTATCTTAGGTTTATTTTATTTTATTTTAGTTTTAATTTTTTTATTTTATTTAGGTTTTGTTAGGTTTATTTTATTTTTTGGTTTAGTTTAGGTTTTATTTTAGTTTAGTTTTATTTTATTTTAGGTTTAGGATTAGGTTTATGATTTTTTTTATTTTATTGTATTTTTTATTTAGGTTTAGGTTTAAGGTAGGTTTAGTATGGTCCATGGTTTATTTTGGTTTATTAGTGGTTTAGTGTTTAGGGTTTAAGGTTTAGAGTGTGTGGTTTAGGCTTGTGGCCCAGCTTAGGATCAGTTTACATTTTAGTTTAGGTTTAGGGCCTGTGGCCTGGGGCCCATTTTAACCCAGCCTGTGGTTTAGGGCCTAGGGTTTGTGTATTTGTGGCCTAGGGTTTAGTGGCCTAGGGTTTAGGTTGCAGGCCTGTGCAGGTCAGGGTGGTTTAGGGTTTAGGGTCAGTTAAGTTTTTTATTTAATCTTTATCTTTAAAACGGCAGTTTAAGTTATTTATTTATTTATTTTATTTATTTTATTTATTTATTTATTTATTTTATTTTTTAATTTTATTTAGTATATTTTTATTTATTTAGTTTATTTATTTTAGTTTAGGTTTTTATTTTTATTTTATTTAGTTTAGGTTTAGGTTTTTTATTTTAGTTTAGTTTTATTTTACTATTTTTAGGTTAAGTATTTTTTTATTTTTAGGTTTTAGTATTTTTTTTTTTTAGGTTTAGGTTTTTGGTTTTTATTTTAGATTTATTTTTAGGTTTTAATTTTTTGTTTAGGTTTAGATTTATTTTTTTATTTTATTTTATTTATTTTAGGTTTAGGTTTAAGTTTTATTTATTTAATTTTAAGTTTAGGTTTATTTTTTTTTTCGTGGTTTAGGTTTTAGTTTAGGATTTTTTATTTTATTTATTTTAGGTTAATTTTGGGTTTAGGTTTTATTTAGTTTTAT
This sequence comes from Cymbidium sinense, assembly GCA_021442155.1. Classification (NCBI taxonomy): domain Eukaryota; kingdom Viridiplantae; phylum Streptophyta; class Magnoliopsida; order Asparagales; family Orchidaceae; genus Cymbidium; species Cymbidium sinense. The sequence goes on from CM038214.1 coordinate 146,937,966, forward strand.
TTTATTTTATTTTAGGTTTATTTTATCTTTATTTTTTATTTTATTTAGGTTTTAGTTTAGTTTAGGTTTTATTTATTCTATTTTAGTTTAGTTTATTTTTATGTTCATTTAGGTTTAGGTTTAGGTTTAGGTTTTGGTTTATCTTTTATTTATTTTTTATTTTTTATTTTATTTTGGTTTAAGTTTTTTCATTCTTATATTTTTATGTATTTAGTTTAGTTTAGTTTAGGTTTGTGGTTTAGGTAGGAGGTTTAGGGTTTAGGGATTAGGGTATAGGGTTTAAGGTTTATTGTTTAGGTTTTAGGGTTTAGGATTTAGGGTTTAGCATTTTAGAGTTTAGTAGGTTTAGGGTTTAGGGATTTTAGGTTTAGGGCTAGGTTTAGGTTTAGGGTTTATGGTTCAAATTTTAGTTTAGGGTTTAGGATTTTTGGTTTTTTTTAACAGAGAACAAATTCATATTCAATATTTCTTCTTTTCGAATTCATCAACCATGTAACACACGAAGCTTTCTATGAAGCAAGCTAACATAGATAGAAAATAAGTATGCATAGAACAAATAAAAACCTAGATAACTAGAACTATTTCTACTATAAAGAAAGAGTTCCATAAGCAACAGATCAGATCGACCATTTTCGTTTCGAGTTCGATCAAACCACCCTGACTCTCGAAAAGATCCACCATCATTTTCCCAATCTATCCCTCTGCCATCACCATGGCTATAACTTCTGTCGCTCCTCCTGCCTCCATAACCACGACTACTCCAACCACCACCTCCATATCCTCCAACACCTCGAGATCCCCCACCACCACTTTTAAATCAAAAGTGAGAGAGAATTTTATTGCCAAAAAAGTAAGGGATACAAGGTCCTTAAAGGGGATAAATCTCTAAACTATTGTTTATAAAGCTATAATTATCCTAAAGAGATAAATCCCCTACCTATTATAAGAAAACCAAAGCAAAAGAAAGAAAAGATAAAAACTAAGAAAGAAACATCACAGAATTCTAATAAGGGCTGCCAAAGCCATTGATTTCTCAAAATCTTCCGAGAGATGCACAAACCACCTATAGTCTAAAACCTACCACAAATCAAGAAGAACTTAAGATAGAGATAAGCATCTAGAAATAAGGACAAGCTAAGTACACAAAAGAAACAAAATGATAAAAATCTTAGATAAGGCTCAGGCTCAGTCACATTCATCTCAATGGGTTACAGGATATCTGAGCATCCAAACTTCAGAAGAAGGATTACAATCACATATGGTGCTACCAACCAAATGGATAATAGGGGAAACATCCCAACCATCATAGCCAACTTACCTCGATTAAACCAAGTAGCCAACAGGCAAGAGCTAGCCAAGTTCCAGTATCTATCATCAAGATTAAATAGGTAACTAACCAATAAAACATCTAGCCAATCCATAGTAAAACAACCAACCAAACAAGGCAAGAAGCCAAGAAACAACCACCATCAAAGCCACCCAAAACAAATAAAGCAAAGAACAAAGGTAAAAAACCAAAAATTCATGCAGATCCACCAACCAACAGCACAACTGCAGCCAGCCATCAAGGCCACCCAGCCAAACATAGTAGCAGGAATCAACAGATATAACAATAAAGCCAAGAATAGCCAAAACCACAAATAAGTTCATCCCACAATAGAAAGAAATGATAAGCCAATGGTCCATCCAGCCAAGAGGCAAGCACCACAAAAAAAATTCAAAAAACCACCAGAAAAGGGGAACGAAAACTAGATAGCAAATAACATCTCTAGAGAGTGTAACTTAGCCCAAGAAGGAACAAAGCCAATGACAGGCTCAACCAATAATCACAACACTAGATAGCCAAAACTAAAAGCAAAAGGCTAGAAAATATGATAGCCATCAAGCAACCACCAGCCAATAAACCCTCATAAGGAAAAGAAGAGGCTAGGAAAAAGGCAAACAAGCAAGCTCCGAAGCCTGCCAATCACCAGGCCATCCTAAAACCAACACAACAGGAGACCAACAAGAGCAGAGAGCCACCAAAACCAGAGGGCAACCAAAGCTCAGTCGTATCAACCAGAAATAATCTAGACCTCAATCAAAAGGAGATACCATTCTTAGGTTCAGGTTTAGGTTTATTAGGTTTTAGGGCTTAGGTTTATTCTTTAATTTATTTAGTTACTTTATGTTTAGGTTGAAGGTTTATGGTTTAGGGTTTAGGGATAGGGTTTAAGGTTTAGGGTTTAGGGTTTATGGTTTAATATCTTAGGTTTAAAGTTTATGGTTTTAGGGTTGATGATTTTAGGGTTTAGGGTTTAGGGTTTAGGTTTAGGATTTAGGGTTTAGGATTTTTTAGAGTTTAGGGTTTAAGGTTTAGGGTTGTAGGTTCTAGGCTTTAGGGTTTAGGTCTTAGGGTTTAGGGTTTAGGATTTATAGATTATGGGTTTTTTGTAGATAAAATAAAATAATAAGTAAACCAAGAGTTTAGGTTTATTTAGTTTATTTGGTTTATTTTATTTTTTATTTTTATTTAGGTTTTATTTTTTATTTTTATTTAGTTTAGTTTATTTACTTTAGGTTTATTTATTTTAGTTTAGGTTTTTATTTTAGTTTATTTTTTAGGTTTACTTTTATTTTTTATAGAGTTTTATTTTTTAGGTTTAGGTTTTATATTTTTATTTTCAGGTTTAGGTTTCAGTTTTTATTTTATTTTTTTAGGTTTAGGTTTTAGGTTTTATTTTAGGTTTATTTTATTTATTTAGGTTTAGGTTTATTTTAGTTTATTTTATTTTATTTTATTTAGTTTAGGTTTAGGTTTTATTTTTTAGTTTAGTATATTTTAGTTTAGGTTTAGGTTTATTTTATATTTTTTTTTTATTTTTGGTTTAGGTTTTTTAGTTTAGGGTTTAGGTTTTATTTTAAGGATTCTTTTTTAGGCTTAGGTTTTTATTTTATTTTATTTTAGATTTATTTTATTTTTATTTAACGTTTAGTTTTTATTTTATTTAGGTTTTTTATTTTTAGGTTTATTTTATTTTTTAGTTTAGTTTAGGTTTTTATTTATTTTATTTTTATTTATTACCATTAGTTTATTTTATTTTATTTTTAGGTTTAGGTTTAGGTTTTAGTTTATGCTTTTATTTTATCTATTTTTAAATTTTATTTAGGTTTAGGTTTTTATATTTATTTTATTTATAGGGTTTATTTAGTTTAGGTTTAGGTTTTTATGATTTAAGGTTTAGGGTTTGGGTTTAGGGTTTAGAGTTTAGGTTTAAGGTTTAGTTTAAGGATTAGTGTTGTAGGTTTTAGGGTTTAGGGTTTAGTGTTTATGGTTTAGGTTTCAAGATTTAGGGTTTAGGGTTTAGGGTTTAGGGTTTAGGGTTCAGCATTTACATTTTAGGTTTAGGATTCAGGTTTCAGCTAAGGTTTTGCATTTTTATTTTTTTTAACAAAGAATAAATTCATATTCATCATTTCTTCTTTTCGATTTCATCAACCAAGTAATAGACAAAGTTTTGTAATACACAAGTGAAGACATAAATAAAAAATGAGCACTCAAAAAAAATCAAAAACCCTAGATAACTAGAATCATCTCTATTGTAAAGACATAGTTCCATAATCGAGATCAAATCATTCCTTTCGTTCCCATCAACCACCGGCCTCTCGAGTAGCGGGATACACCATCATATCCCCGATCTCTCCTTCCACCACCAGCACAGTTGTAACCTTCATCGCTCCTCCTGCCTCCATAACCACCACTGCTCTGACTACCACCTCCATATCCATCAGCACCTCCAGATCCCCCACCACCACTGAGATAACGGCCGCATTAGCCTTCACCTCCACCGCCAGATCTAGACTGAACTTGGTTGACGGTGATGTTCGCCTTCAAGGTTCTTCCCATTTTTAGGGTTTAGGTTTAGGTTTTAGGGTTTAGATTTAGGTTTAGGGTTTTAGGGTTTAAGTTTACTTTTTAATTTATTTAGTTACTTTAGGTTTAGGTTTAGGGTTTGGGGTTTGGGGGTTTAGGTTGGTTAGGGTTTAGAGTTTAGGGTTTATTGTTTAGGGTTTAGGGTTTAGGGTTTATAGTAGGTTTAGGTTTAGGGTTTAATGTATAATTTAGGGTTTATGATTTTTCTTTTAAATTAAGTAAACCGGTAGGTTTAGGTTTATTTAGTTTATTTTTTATTTATTTTAGTTTAATTTATTTTTAATTTTTATTTAGGTTTATTTTTTTATTTTTATTTAATTTAGTTTATTTATTTTATGTTTCTTTATTTTAGTTTAGGTTTTTTATTTTTGTTTATTTTTTAGGTTTAGGTTTATTTTTTAGTTTAGTTTTATTTTTATTTTCTTAGGTTTAGGTTTTATTTTTTATTTTTAGGTTTAGGTTTAGGTTTGTATTTTATTTTTTGAGGTTTAGGTTTTAGGTTTTTATTTTAGGTTTTTTTTTAGATTTTATTCTATAGTTTTGGTTTAGATTTATTTTTAATTTATTTTATTTTATTTTGTTTAGCATTTGGTTTAGGTTTAGGTTTAGATTATTTTAGTTTTACGTTTAGGTTTTATTAATTTTAGTTTAGGTTAAGGTTTTTTTTTTAATTTAGGTTTACATTTTTTTTAGTTTAGGGTTTAGATTTTATATTTTATTTATTTTTAGGCTTTATATTTTGGTTTTTTTAGGTTCAAGTTTTATTTAGTTTTTATTTTATTTTTATATGTTTATTTTATTTTTATTTTGGGTTAAGTTTTTATTTTATTTAGGTTTTTTAATTTTTTTTAGTTTAGTTTAGGTTTTATTTAATTATTTATTTTATTTTCTTTATGTTTAGTTTAGTTTTTAGTTTATTATTTTATTTTATTTTATTTTTTTGGTTTATGTTTATTTATTTATTTTATTATTAGGTTTTATTTAGTTTATATTTAGGTTTTTAGCTATTTAGGGTTTAGGGTTTGGTTTAGGGTTTGTTGGGTTTAGGGTTTAGGGCTTGGTTTTACTTTAGGGTTTATTTATTTATTTATTTTATTTATTTTTCAATTTTTTTTAGATTTATGTTTTTATTTTGTTTTATTTTATGCTTATTTCATTTTTATTTTAGGTTTAGTTTTAATATTATTTAGGTTTTTTATTTTTTAGTTTAGTTTAGGTTTTGTTTATTTTATTTTAGTTTAGTTTTTTTTCTTTTGGTAGGTTTAGGTTTATGTTGCATTTTTATGTTTATTTTTATTTTATTTAGGTTTAGGTTTTCTTATTTATTTTATTTTTAGGTTTTATTTGGTTTAGGTTTTAGGTTTTTATTTTACTTTTATTTTTAGGTTTTATTTTTTTATGTTAGGTTTAAGTTTATTTTTTATTTTATTTTATTTTATTTAGTTTAGGGTTTAGGTTTAGTTTAATTTATGTTTAGGTATAGGTTTTATTTATTTTAGTTTAGTTTAATTTAGTTTGGGTTTGGTTTATTATTTTTTTTAGGTTTAGTTTTTTTTAGTTTAGGGTTTAGGTTTTATTTTTTATTTATTTTTAAGTTTATATTTAAGGTTTATGTTTTCATTTACTTTTTATTTTATTTTATTATGGTTATTATTTATTTTTTTATTTTACATTTAGTTTTGTTTTATTTAGGTTTTGTCTTAGATTTATTTTATTTTAGTTTAGTTTATATTTTTTATATTTTATTTTAATTTAATTTAATTATTTATTTTTTTTTTAAGGTCCAGGTTTATGTTTTACTTATTTTATTTTTATGTTTATTTAGTTTAGGTCAGGTTTTGGCCTTTTTTTTTAGGGCCTGGGGTTATGTTCTGGCCAGTATTTTGGCTTTAGTGGTTTAGTCTTTTAGGTTTAGGGTTTTGTGGTTTAGGTTTCAGGGTTGTTCAAGATTTTAGGTTTAGTTTAGGGTTTAGGGTTTAAGGTCAGAGTTTAAGTTTAGGTTTGGGGTTTGGGTTTAGGTTTGTTGGTTCAGGGTTTATGATTTTTGGTTTGTGGGTTTAGGGTTTAATGTCAGGTTAGGGTTTGTGGTTTGTGGGTTTAAGATTTAGGGTTCAGGTTTAGGGTTTAGGGTTTAAGGCTTAGGGTTGAGGTTTAGTTTTAGGTTTAGTTTTGTGGTTTTGGGGTTTAGTAGTGCTTAGGGTTTAGGGTTTAAGTTTTAGGTTTAGGGTTTAGGGTTTTTTATTATTATTATCTTTTAATAAGAACAAATTCAATTTCAACATTTCTTCTTTGTGATTTCATCAACCAAGTAATACACCAAGTTTTCTAAGACACAAGTGATGACATAGATCAAAAGTGAGTACGCATAGAGCAAATCAAAAAACCTAGATAACTAGAACTGCCTCTCTATATAACACAAGCCCAAAGCAAAAATGGATTGACCGCTCTTCAATTTCTCCATTTCCATTAGAACCACCTTGGCATCTCAAGTAGCGGGATCCACCATCATATCCCCAATCTCTCCCTCTGCCACCACCACGGTTGTAACCTCCGTCGCTCCTCCTGCCAACTTAATCACCACTGCTCCGTCCACCACCTCCATATCCACCAGCACATTCAGATCCCCCACCACCACTGTTATAATTTCCGCCTCGACCTTTGCCTCTACCGCCGGATATGGACTGAGCCTAGCTAACGGTGATGGTCTTGCCACTAAGGTTCTGCCAATTTTTAGGGTTTTGGTTTAGGTTTAGGTTTATTAGGTTTTAGGCTTTAGGATTATTTTTTTAATTTATTTAGTTACTTTAGCTTAGGTTTATGGTTTAGGGTTTAGGATTTAGGGTTAAGGGCTTAGCGTTTAGGGTTTTTTTTCAAAAAAATTAAGAAATCTGGTTGGTTTAGGTATACTTAGTTAATTTTTTATTTTTTATTTTTTATTTTTTATTTATGTTTAATTTTTATTTTATTTTAGTTTTTTTAGGTTTAGTTTTTTAGTTTAATTTAGGTTTTTATTTATTTTATTTTATTTTAGTTTTTATTTTTTATTATAATTTATTTTTAGTTTTAGGTTTAGGTTTTAGTTTACCATTTTATTTTATTTTATTTTATTTAGGTTTAGGTTTTTTATTTATTTCATTTTTATGTTTTATTTAGTTTAGGTTTAGGTTTCAAGGTTTTTAGTTTGGGTTTAGTTTTAGGATTTGGGGTAGTGGTAAGTTTGGGTTTAGGGCTAGAGTTTAGGGTTTAAGGGTTAGGGTTTAGGATTTATGGTGCAGGTTTTGTGGTGTGATAAGGGTTTAGGGTTCAAGATTTATGATTAGTTTTAGGGTTTAGGTAGGTTTAAGGTGGACTAGTGGTTCATGGATGGGGTTTATGGTTTAGCCAGGGTGGGTTAGTTTAGGGTTTAGGGTTTAGGATTTAGGGTTTAGGTTTGTTGGGCTTAAGGGTTTCTTTTAAATTAAAAAAAACTTTAGGTTTAGGTTTATTTACTTTATTTGTTATTTAATTAAGTTTATTTTAATTTTTATTTTATTTAGTTTAGTTTATTTATTTTAGATTATTTTTTTATTTTAGTTTATTTTTTAGCTTAAGGTTATGTTTAGGTTTATTTTATTTTCATTTTATTTTTTAGGTTTAGGTTTTATTTTTTATTTTTAGGTTTAAATTTAGTTTTATTTCATTTTTTAAGCTTAGGTTTAGGTTTTATTTTAGGTTTAATTTTTTTTTTTTTTTAGTTTAGGTTTAGGTTTAATTTCAATTTATTTACTTTTATTTAGTTTAAGTAGGTTTTATTTATTTTAAGTTTAGTTTATTTATTTTACTTTAGTTTATTTTAGTTTAGGTTTAGGTTTATTTTATTTTATTTTATTTATTTTGAGGTTTGGTTTTTATTTGGTTTTTATTTTAATTTTATCTTATTTTTATTTTAGGTTTAATTTTATTTTATTTAGGTTTTTTTTATTTTAGGTTTATTTTATTTTTTTTAGCTTAGTTTAAGTTTTTTATTTATTATATTTTAGTTTAGTTTTATTTTTATATTATTTTATTTTAGGTTTGGGTTTAGGTCTAGGTTTTAGTTTAGGTTTTTATTTTAATTATTTTATTTTATTTAGTTTTAGATTTTTATATTTAATTTATTTTTAGGCTTAGTTTTATAAGTTTTTTGGGTTTACGATTTAGGGTTGTAGGTTTTAGGGTTTAAATTTTAGTGTTTAGGGTTTAACATTTTAGGGTTTAAGGTTTAGGGTTTAGGGTTTTAGGTTTTAGGGTTTAGGGTTTAAGGTTTAGCATTGTAGATTTAGGGTTAATTTTAGGGTTTAGGGTTAGGGTTTTTTCCTTTTTTTATTTTTTTTAAATTAAGTAAACTAGTAGATTTAAGTTTATTTAGTTTATTTTTTATTTTTATTTAGTTTTATTTTTATTTAGTTTTATTTTTATTTTCATATTTATTTATCTTTATTTTTATTTCCATTTTTATTTAGTTTTTATTTATTTTTATTTTATTTGAGTTTAGGTTTAATTATATTTTTATTTTAGGTTTAGTTCTTATTTTATTTAGATTTTTTTAGTTTAGTTTAAGTTTATTTTATTTTATTTTAGTTTAGTTTTTTTTCATTTTAGGTTTAGGTTTAGGTTTAGGTTTTTAGCTTTTTAGGGTTTAGAGTTTACGATTTAGGGTTTAGGGTTTAGGGTTTAGGGTTTGGGGTTTAAGGTTTAGAGTTTAGGGTTAAGGGATTAGGGTTTGGGTTTTAGCATTTAGGGTTTAGGATTTAGTGTTTTAGGATTTAGGGTTTAAGGTTTAGGGTTTAGGGTTTAGGGTTTAGGTTTTTAATGGTTTAAGGTTTAGGGTTTAAGTTTTAGGTTTATAGTTCAGGTTTTAGTTTAGGATTTAAGGTTTTTGGTTTTTTTAATAGAGAACAAATTCAGATTCAATATTTTTTATTTTTAATTTCATCAACCAAGTAACACACCAAGTTTTTTAAGACACTAGTGACGTCATAGGTCAAAAATGAGAACACATAGAGCAAATTAATAACCCTAGATAACTAGAAATGTCTCTGTTATAAAGACACAGTTTCATAAGCAATAGATTAGATCGTCTGTTCTTCAATTTCTCCAGTTCCCATCAGAACACCCCGACCTCTCAAGTAGTGGGATCCAACATCATATCTCCAATCTCTCTCTCCATCACTACCACGGCTGTAACCTCCATCACTCTTCCCACCTCCATAACCACCACAACTCTAACCACCACTTCCATGTCCACCAACACCATCAGATCCCCCCAAGCCGATAACCACCCATTTAGATGAACCTAGTTGATAGATGTTCCTATCAAGGTTTTGCACATTCTTAAGGTTTAAGTTTAAATTTAGGGTTATTAGGTTTTAGCGTTTAGATTTATTTTTTAATTTATTTAGGTTTAGGGTTTGGGGTTTAGGGTTTAGGGTTTAGTGTTAGGGTTTAGGGTTTAGTGTTTAGGGTTTATGGATTTAGGGTTTATACTTTTACGGTTTAGGGTTTATGGTTTAGGGTATAGGGTTTAGGGTTTTAGGGCTTATGCTTTTAAGGTTTAGGGTTTAGGGTTATTTAGGGTATAGGATTTAGGGTTTAGGGTTTAGGGGGTAAGTGGGAGTATTGGATATAAGGTTTTAGGTTTTTTTTTAAAAAAATGAAGTAAACCGGTTGGTCTAAATTTATTTAGTTTATTTTTATTTATTTTAATATATTTTATTTTTTATTATTATTTATGTTTATTATTATTATTTATTTAGTTTGTATTTACCTGGTTTATTTATCCTAATGTGTTTAGTTTATTTAGGTTTAGGTTTAGCTTAGTGGTCTGGGGTGTTCAGGGTCAGGCAGGTTTAGGGCCTGTGGTAGTGGCCCAGGTGGTGGGAGGTCAGATGGCTCAGGGTTTGCGGTCAGCCAGTGGCCTGGGTTGTGGTCAGGGAGGGAGTGTCAGCCTAGTTTAAAGTCAGGGCCTCAGATTGTGAGTTTAGGATTTAGGGCCAGGTCAGTTAGGGGAATTTAAAGATGGGCCCATGATTTAGGGCCTAGGGTTCAGGTTTAGGGTTTAGGTTAGGTTGGTAGAACTAGGGTTTAAGAATGTTTCACCACTCAGGGTAGGTCAGGGTAACGCTCAGTTAGGGTTTAGTTTAGGTTTAGGGAGGGGTACAGGAGTTTAGCTTGGTTTAGGTCAGGCCTGTGGTGGGTGGATTTAGTGTGGTATTAAGAGTTTTTTTTAAAAAACCAAAGAAACCCAGTTTAGGTTTATTTAATTTATTTAGATTTTATTTAGGTTTATTTATTTATTTAGTTTATTTATTTATTTAGTTTAGTTTAGTTTTTTTTTATTTTTAGGTTTAAGTTTAGGCTTATATTTATTTTTAGTTTTTATTTTTATTTTATTATTTAGGTTTAGGATTTATTTTTTATTTTAGGCATTTATTTATTTCTTTTTTTGGTTTAGATTTTAGGTTTAATTTTAGGTTTTCTTTTTCTTTAGATTTTGGTTTATTTTAGTTTATTTTATTTTTTTAGTTTAGGTTTAGGTTTAGGTTTAGTTTAGTTTATGATAGTTTAGGTTTAGGTTTATTTTATTTTTATTTTAGGTTTAGGATTTTTTTATTAATTTAGGGTTTAGGTTTTATTTTTTATTTATTTTTAAGTTATAATTTAAGGTTTATTATTCAAGTTTATGTTTTTATTTAGTTTTTATTTTATTTTATTTTTGGTTGATTTTATTTTTATTATACGTTTAGGTTTTACTTTTTGGTTTATTTTATTTTTTTTAGTTTAGTTTAGGTTTTTATTTCTTTTATTTTAGTTTACTTTTTAATTTGTATTTTATAATATTTTAAGGTTTAGGTTTTTATTTTATTTTTTAAGGTTTGCATTTTAGGTTTTCATTTTAGGTTTATTTTTAGGTTTTATTTTTTAGTTTAGGTTTAGATTTATTTTTAGTTTATTTTATTTTATTTAGTTTAGGTTTATGTTTAGGTTTTATTTATTTTAGTTTAGTTTTAGTTTAGGCTTAGGTTTAGTTTATATTATTTATTTTATTTTCATTTTTGGTTTAAGTTTCTTTTGTAATTTAGGGTTTAGCTTATATTTTTTAGGTTTAAGTTTTTATTTTATTTTATTTTAGGTTTATTATATTTTTATTTTATGTTTAGTTTTTATTTAATTTAGGCTTTTTATTCTTAGGTTTATTTTTTTTTAGTTTAGTTTAAGTTTTTATTTATTTTATTTTAGTTTATTTTTATTAGTTTATTTTATTTTATTTTTAGGTTTAGGTTTAGGTCTTTATTTTATTTTATTTTTTTAATTTATTTAGGTTAAAATTTTTTATTTATTTTATTTTTGGTTTTATTTAGTTTAGCTTTAGATTATTAGGTTTTTAGGGTTTAGGGTTTAGGGGTTAGGGTTGTAGGTTTTAGGGTATAGGGATTAGTGCTTTGTGCTTAGGTTTTAGGGTTTATAATTTAGGGTTTAGGGTTTAGGGGTTTTAGGGTTTAGTGTTTATGTTTTAAGTTTAGGGTTCATGTTTTAGTTTAGGGTTTCGTGTTTTAGTTTTTTTTAACAAAGAATAAATTGATATTCAACATTTCTTCTTTTTAATTTCATCAACCAAGTAACAAACCAAGGTTTTTTAAGACATAAGAGAAGACATAAATAAAAAATGAACACTCATAGAGAAAATAGAAAACCCTAGATAACTAGAACTGTCTATACTATAAAGACATAGTTCCATAAGCAACAGATTGAATTGGTCATTCTTCAGTTTCTCCACTTACCATCAAAACCACCTTGGCCTCTCAATTTGTGGGATCCACCATCATATCCCAAATTTCTCCCTTCGCCACCACCACGGCTATAACCTTCATCGCTCTTCCCGACTCTATAACCACCACTGCTCACCAACACCTCCATATCCACCAGCACCACCATATCCCCCACACGACTACGATAACGGCCCCATTCGCCTTCCACTAGATCTACTCGAAAGCATGGTCGACATGATGTTCCTACCGCAAGGTTCTCGCCAATTTAGGTTTAGGTTTATTAGGTTTTAGGATTTAGGTTTACTTTTTAATTTAATTAGTTATTTTAGGTTTTGGTTTAGGGTTTGGGGTTTAGGGTTTAGGGTTTATAGCTAGTGTTTAGGGTTAATGGTTTAAGGTTTAGGGTTTAGGATTTTAGGGTTTATGCTTTTAGGGTTTAGGGTATAGGGTTATGATTTAGGATTTAGGATTTTTTAGGGTTTAATGTTCTAGGGTTGATGGTTTAGTGTTTAGGGTTTAGGGTTTAGGGTTTAGGGTTTAGGATTTAGGGTTTATGATTTTTTTTAAAAATTAAGTAAACTTGTAGGTTTAGGTTTATTTAGTTTATTTAGTTTATTTTTATTTATTTTAGTTTAGTTTATTTTTTTATTTTTATTTAGTTTAGTTTATTTATTTTACATTTATTTATTTTAGATTAGATTTTTTATTTTTGTTTATTTTTAGGTTTATTTTTAGGTTTATGTTTATCTTTTTAGATTAGTTTTATTTTTATTTTATTTTTTAGGTTTAGGTTTTATTTTTTTTTTAGGTTTAGGTTTAGGTTTTTATTTTATTTTTTTAGGTTTAGTTTTAGGTTTTATTTTAGGTTTATTTTTAGATTTTATTTTTTTTTTAGTTTTGGTTTAGGTTTATTTTAGATAATTTTATTTTAGTTTTAATCCTTTCTGCTTTAGGTTTAGTTTATTTTAGGTTTAGGTTTTATTTATTTTAGTTTAGGTTTAGGTTTATTCTAAATTTATTTTATGTTTAGGGTTTAGGTTTTATTTTTTATTTATTTTTAGGTTTTATTTTTAGGTTTTTATTTAATCTTTATTTTATTTTTTTTATGTTTATCATATTTTTAATTTAGATTTAGTTTTTATTTTATTTAAGTTTTTTATTTTTTTTTATTTTAGCTTAGGTTTTTATTTATTATATTTTAGCTTAGTTTTATTTTATTTTATTTTTTTTCTATGTTTAGGTTTAGGTTTTAATTTGTGTTTTTATTTTATTTTATTTTTATTTTATTATGGTTTAGGTTTTTTATTTTATTTTAGTTTAGTTTTATTTATTTACTTTATTCATAGGTTTTATTTAGTTTAGGTTTAGTTTATAAGTTTTGTTTTAGGTTTGGGCTTGTGGATAAGCCTAGTTTAGTTTTTAGGGTTTGTACTCAGTGGATGTAGGTTATGGGTCTGGGGTTTAGGGTTGGGGTTTAGGGTTAGATTTAGGGTGTGGGTTTAGTAGTTTTGGGTTGGGTTTTATGGTTTAGTAGGTCGGATCTATTTATTTTTTATTTATTTTAGATTTATTTTTAGGTTTAGGTTTTATTTTGTTTTAATTTTATTTTATTTTAAGTTTAGTTCATTTTTATTTTAGGTTTAGTTTTTATACTATTTAGTTTTTTTTTTATTTTAATTTAGTTTAGGTTTTTATTTATTTTATTTTAGTTTAGTTTTTTTTTTTCTTGGCCTAGGTTTAGGTTTAGGTTGTTTTATATTTTTATTTTATTTTATATTTTATTTTATTTAAGTTTAGGTTTTTTTTTATTTATTTATTTTTAGGTTTTAAGTTTTATTTTAGGATTATTTTTAGGTTTTCTTTTTATTTTTTTTTTTTAGTATATATTTATATTTTATTTAGTTTGGGGATTAGTTTAGTTTATTTTAGGTTTAGTATAAGTTTATTTATTTTAATTTAGTTTATCTTAGTTTAGGTTTTGGTTTATTTTATTTTATTTTATTTTATTTTTAGTTTAGGGTTTAAGAGTGGGGTCAGTCAGTGGTCACTGGGTCAGGGCCCAGTTTAGGGCCTAGGTGGCCTAGGGCCCAGGGTCAGGCCTGGATTTGTGGATTTAGGTTTCAGGGCTGTGGAGGTCAGGATCTGTGGAGATTTAGGGTTTGATTTTAAGGTTAGCTTAGGGTTTATGCTTTAAGATTTTTTAGGGTGTAGGGTTTAAGGTTCTAGGTTTAGTGTTTAGGGTTTAGGATTAGTTTTAGGGTTTAGGGTTTAAGGGTTTTTTTAAAAAAAATAAAATAAAGTAAACTAGTAGGTTTAAGTTTATTTAGTTTATGCAGTTATTTTTATTTATTTTAGTTTATTTTATTTTATCTTTTTATTTAGGTTTATTTTTTATTTTTATTTAGTTTAGTTTATTTATTTTAGGTTTATTTTTTAGGTTTAGGTTAATGTTTATTTTTTTTGTTTGTTTTATTTTTATTTTATTTTTTAGGTTTTGGTTTTCTTTTTTGGTTTAAGCTTTAGATTTTTATTTTTATTTATTTTTATTTTAGGTTTAGATTTAATTTTATTTTATTTTATTTTATTTAGTTTGTTTTTATTTTAGGTTTAGGTTTAGTTTATTTATTTCAATTTAATTTATTTTAGTTTAGGTTTATGTTTATTTAATTTTTTTCTATTAGGTTTAGTTTTTTTTTATTTAGGGTTTATGTTTTATTTTTTTTTATTTTTAGGTTTATTTTTTAAGTTTAGGTTTTTATTTAGTTTTTATTTTATTTTAATTTATGTTTTATTTTTTTTATTTTATGTTTAGTTTTATTTTATTTAGGTTTTTTATTTTTAGGTTTATTTTATTTTATTTTTTGTTAAGTTGTGATTTTTATTTATTTTATTTTAGTTTAGTTTTTATTTTTTATTGATTTTAATTTGAGGTTTAGGTGTAGGTTTAGGTTTTGGTTTCAGTTTAGGTTTTTATTTAATTTTATTTAGGTTATGTTTTATTTATTTATTTTATTTTTAAGTTTTATTTAGTTTAGGTTTAGTTTTAGGATTTAAGGTTTAGGGATTAGGGTTTTTAAGGTTTAGGGTTTAGGTTTTAGGTTTAGCATTTAGGTTTTAGTTTAGGGTTTAGGGTTTTGAATTTTTTTTGATAGAGAACAAATTCAAATTGACATTTCTTCTTTTCGATTTCATCAACCAAGTAACAAACCAGGGAAGTGAGGTAATCAAATGACTTCCTTTGGGCTAGCTAAAGTCTCGTGTTTTCGGGATGTCCAGACTATATTCCCATTAGCATTCAATCTTATATAAATCAACATATGAATAGAGGAAAGGGAACTCAACATTCATACACTTAAGCTATAAGCACATGCATTTCTTATGTATTTATAACTAGAATCATAACACATTATTTTTCATTTATAAGCTTTTGAAAAATACATTTGGATTAATAGTAAATTAAATCAACACATGCAAGCTTACATAAAAAAAAATCCACTTTGTTTTACTTAATTTTGAAAAGGTGGATGCATTAATTCAAATGACATACCAAATTTAACATGATTGGAATGAGGACAATCAAATATAAGCATGTGATTCATTCAACCAAACTAGCTCTTAAGGACAATCAAATCAAATAAGATTACTTAAAACAAATCAAAGCTTATTTAATAATTAAATTTTTGGATTTGATTTTATTTAAAGAGGAGAAGAGAAATCATCACTTGTTGTTTTAAACCCAATCCCACATTAGTGATTTAATTTAATTTAAGGAAATGTAATTAAGTTAATTTTATGGGTAATAAGTTAAACCCTTAATTAGATGAATTAATTACCCTTACTTATGTCACCTTAAAGTAATTAACTAAATAATTATGAGCCAACATGATATGCATGGAAAATAAACTTGCAATGATCATAGGAAATAAATGGGGCCTAATGCAATTGGCTCATGATTAATAGTTAGTTTGATTAAGGGACTTAATTAATTACTCTTATGGTTTTCCCACACATGTGGACTAACCATAATTTCATTAAACTCCTTTAGGTTATTAAACACACCCCATGATTTAATTTATTGGGTGCGATGTGATTATGATTTCGTTTGATTAAGTGATTTAATTAATTAGTTATTAATTAATTTCATTTTAAGTGAAAGGGGTCCCAACCGTATTCCTTAGTTCACTTACTATTTAACAATGATTAATAAACTTAATTAACCAATTTATTAATGTTCATGGGATCAATTGATCATTAATTAACTTAAAAGAGTAGTTAAGGTTTAATTAATAAATTTTCCTAATTAAGTGAGCAATAAATTCCAAGAAAATCATGGGAGGAGGTCATCCCATTAAACTAACCAACAAAATTTGGGATTAATTGTTTAACTAAGGAGTAATTAATCTAATTAATTTTATAATTAAATCTTAATTACTATTCAAAATTAGTTATGATCATTTTTAAATAATTCTCCTCTAAAATACTTTAAAATTAGCATTTATTTGCATTTTTTTTATTTCTCTATAATTTTTTATGATTTTTAGAAGTTTCAGCCATTAAAAATGATTAATTAAGCCTAAATAAAGCTTAATCTACGTGACGCGGTGCGCTTTTGACATACGATGCGGTACACTTTTCATGTATGAGGCATTGGCTACTTAAAAATTATCCGACTCAACGCAACATGGTAGGGGTGGACCCGCTTTCTCGTCATCTCATCCATCATTTGATTTATGATCGGAAGACTATGATTAATCCCACAGCTTAATAGGATTAAATCAGATTGATCTAGCTGATCTAATCACCGCCTATTCTCGATCATGTAATGGTGTGATCTAATGTCATGCAGGTGAGGGAGAATGGAGTCTATCCACCATTGCTCACTTAATCTGAGCTTACCTAAGCTCATATCAACTCCAAAAGGATTCCACACCTTCACGACATCACTCGGAGGGGATCCATGGTCAAGATCAAACGAGATGCAAGTTTTCTTCAAAAATCTCCAACCCATTTTGCCTAAGGATCGGAAAGCATACCTCATCGAACGATTCAGGAAGCTTCATCTAATGGAGATGAAACCTTGAGCAATAATTGGATCAATTCTTCAATGTTCACCGAAGGCCAACCAATGATGATTTTGAGCTAAGCTTTGATTGAAGTCACACCTCTAGTGCTGGAAGCTTGGGAGATGATTTGTTCTTACTCGCCTGATATGGAAGGTGTGTGTAATGTTAACTTAAATTTGATAGAAATGGAGAAGTTAGGTCGAAATAGGAGTGCCCTATTTTGGGATGAGTGGGAATGGCATTTTTTGATCGAGGAATGAGCTTGAGAGCTTAAGGAATGGCTGCTCTCATCTTGGGTAGAGCTCGAGGAATGCCTTTTGTGTGTGTTTGAGTGGAAATGAGAGGGTGTATACCAATGTCACGCAAGTGAGGCAAAATGGAGTCTATCCACCATTGTTCACTTGATCCGAGCTTACCTGAGCTGGATCAACTCCAAAAGGATTCCACACCTTCATGACAATAATCGAGGGGATCCAATGGTCAAGATCACATGAGATGCAAGTTTTCTTCAAAATGCTCCAACCCATTTTGACTTGGGAAGTATACCTTTCGGAGCTCAAGACTGGCAGCTCGAATGATTAAGGAAGCTTCATCTAGTGGAAACGAAGCACTATTGAGCAAAAATTAGATCAATTCTTTGATGATCACTCAGAAGGCCACAAAGTGATGATTTGGAGCTCAGCTTTGATCGAAGTCAAATCTCCGGTGCTCAGGAATCTTGGGAGATGATTCATTCTTGCTTGATGAGGCCTAGGAAAGGTGTGTGCAAAGTTAATTTGAGTTTGATGGAGAAATGAGGAAGTTAGGTTAGAAATGGGAGCGCCCTATTTCAGGGCGGACAAGAATGGCATTTTTTGATCGAGGAATGAGCTTGGGAGCTTAAGGAATGGCTCTAGCGGCTAGTCTTGGGTAGCTAGAGCTCTGAGGAATGATTTTTGTGTGCATTTGAGTGAAAATGAGAGGGTGTATACACTCATTCATCTTGATCGAATGGTGGGATCAGGTTTGACTTCTAGTGGCTGTCCGACAATCTCATGGAGTCGTGGGTGGCAGGGAAGAGGTGAGTTGGCTTGACTTAGTTGGTTGAACGTGTGGAGGTGGCTTCTAAGGAGGAATCATGGGTGTCCTATGGGTTTCAAATGCTCTAATGGGGAGGGTGAGGTGATTTCACCTCCCATGGGTCATGGCCGACCCAACCACCCCTTGGGTTAGGTTGGGTAGTGTCCTAGGCCTGGTGGACCATTGGGAGAGTGGAGAAAGAATGGAAATGACCACTTATATTGGTGATTTTTCTCATGTGATGCCCTTGACCTAAGGGTAGAATGATCATTTGGCATTGGATTTGATTTGGCTAGATTTGAAATGAGCCAAATGTGGGTTAGCCCAAATTTCAATTCAAATGGAGTTAATTTGGTTAGGTTTGGCTCAATTTGACTCATTTAAGTCAAATTAGGTTAGGTTACATCAAGTTGACCAATTGGTCAAATTAGATCAAACCAAGAGTCACAAGTTCATATGATTATTTGGGATGTTTTGGTTCAATTGGTTTTTAGTTTGGCTTAGATTTAATTTTGGCTCATTTGAATTCATTTGGGTCAAATGGGTTAAGTTGACTAAATTGACCAAATTACAAATTAGCATAGGTGTTGGTTTGGGTTTAGTTGACTAATTGAAGATGATTGTAGGCTTTGGTTTCAAATAATTTGGATTTTTTTATTTAGGCCAACTTGACCCTATAGGTCAATTTGGGCTAAGTAGGTCAATTGGGTTCAATTGTGTCCAATCATGACTTTGGTCAAGTTCAACAATCAATTTGGAATGAACTTGAGCCATTGGTTGCAATCAATTTGGTTTATATTTTGATTTGACCCAATTTGGTCTTTTAGGTCAATTTGGGTCAACTTGGGTCAAGAGGGCCAATTGGGTTTGGTTTGACTCAATTGAAGGTCAAGTCATATTCAAATATTGTTTTTGATTTTGTATGAATCATTTATTTTAATAGATTTATCTTAGGTTGCAATTTGGCTAGTTTAGGTTCATATGGGTTAAGGGGTTGACTTGGTCAAATGACCAAGTTGACTTGGTTTGACCCAATTTATGATAATTGATCAACCTAGGTTGATCAACAATCATGATGTGAGGTTTTAATGGGCTTGGTTCAATCCAATTTTGGTAGTATTAGAACTTGGCTCAAATAGGTCAAATTGCCCACTTTAGGTCAAGTGGAACAATTAGGTTTAGTTAGCTTGATGTTGAGTTTGATTTAGTTGAGTTTATATATGGATTTGGGATTGATATATAAATTCAATTCCAATTAGCTTTGGTTCATTTGAACTTTTAAGTCAAAAGGGCTAAGTTGGGTTTGACTTGGGTTGATTTTGGTTTGGCTTGATGATTATATATTTCATTTATATTTATGAATATAATTGAAGGTATGATTGATTCATGAGAAAATCAATTGAATTTGGGTTTTGGAAAGAAGGAATTTGGCTAAGTCCATGGAGTTGGGTCATGTGGATTAGGTTTGGATTTTGCTTTAGTTTGATTTATTTTTGTTGATTTAAATGTATATTCATTTAAATTTGTGAAGATGATTGAAACTATGATTGAATTGTGAGAAAATCAATTGAGTTTGACTTGATTTGGATTAAAATTTGGCTAAGTCCATGGGATAGGTCATTTGGCTTAGGAAGGGTTTTGATTTAATTTGATTAAGTTCAATTTAGTTTTAATCATTTGAATATAGATTTGATTAATATTTAAGAGGATGATTGAAGATATAAATTGATTATGAGCAAATCAATTGATTTTGGATTGATTTGGGTTAAGATTTCATCCATGGGATAGGTCATATGGCTTAGGAAGGGCTTCAAGTTTGGATTTGATCATGAGCTTCAATCATTTGGTTATTGAATTTGGGTTTGGATTTAGATTGAATTTGATGTTTGAATTGAACTTGAGGTTTGGTTTGAGAAGGTGAACATGGATTGGATTTGGGGTATTGGCTAGGTGAATTATCCTAATCCCTAAAGCATAAGTTAATCTTATGGTTACCCTTTCTAAGTCTTTAGGCTTAGGTTAAGTGTTTACCTAATTGTTAGATGTATCTTATGACTAGGAAAGTATTAGTGTCTAGAAGATTCCTAAGTCTAAGATGGGAAAATTGAATTCGCACTCCAAAAGTGAGGTCAACAGGCCTTAGGCTCCATAATGTTGCCCTTGGAGATAGATGATTGGAAGACAGAAGCCAAGTTTAACATTATAGACTCAGATACATCTTTCAACGCTTTGCTTGAGAGACCATGGATACATGAGAATAACATAGTTCCATCCTCTCTACATCAGTGTATGAAGTTCATGAGAGGTGGGATCATCTACTATTTCAAAGGAGATCTCAAGCGATTTATAGTTCATGAGGTCAGCATATATGAGGATGTAGCTTACTACCTCCCTCAAAATCAACAAGTCTATTCTCACAAACTTGGTCAAAGTTTAAAAATAAAAGAAAAAAAAAAGAAAAATAAAAAATTAGAGAAAAGGAAAAAAGAGAAGAAAAGAGAAAAAGAAAAAAAATAAAAGGGAGAGGAAATACACTTGGAGGAGGAAGCGAGCCTAACATTCCACCCACGTTCATTACTCCATTTGAACATATGGGTAGGACTACTTAACCTCCACCAAGCAGAGGAAGAGGCTAGGAGAGGTAGTCCCAAGTGTGGAAAGCCTCCTTATTGGCCACCTAATAAAAGATATGTACGAACTACCAGGAGTACACCTATTATCCATATAAATTTAAAATCTAGTTCATAGGATGAGTCTTATATATTTAGCATGCTAGCCAACTCTTCTAGAGATTCCTTGGAGGTGATAGTTGAGCACGAGATAGTGATGAAGCTTGGGCTCCAAAGTAAAGCATAAGTGTATCTAAGTGTTTATGTGAAATAGTTAGACATCGTGAACCTTAGCTCTAACCCACTTTCCTCTTAAAAAAGTCGAGGGTTTGGTAAGCCCTAAGTCATCCATGTGTGTGAAGACTTAGAGCATAGGTCAGACTACTTTGAAATAATATGGAAGAACAAATGCAAAAGCTCTTAATTAAGACTGGGACTAGGATTTTGTACAGTGGGTCTAGTCAATGATGACGATTACTACTTAGTCTTCACCAATCATTTGGAAACTGATAGGTTCTATTAAAATCATATTAACTCATATGAGGAGATGTGCTTAAAAACTTCAGATAATCCAGATGATTTTGGAGTCAAAGATGGACCGCCAGAGTTCAAAGAAGAGATCAAGTCAACCATCGACGAGTTCAAACAAATCAACTTAGGAGCTGAAGAAGATCCACACCCGACATACATCAGTTCTTTGTTGAATGAAATTAAAATCAATGACTTAGTTAGGCTATTAACTTAGTTAGGTTATTAAGAGATGCTTGGATTGGCTCCTAACGTAATGATCCATAAACTAGTAATAGAGCCTACTACTAATCCTATCAAACAAGCTCCTAGATGCATGTGATTATACATAGAATATTAGGTCATTTATGTAGTAAAGAAACTTATTGATGTTGGTTTCATCTAGGAAGAAAAATACCCTACCTAGTTAGCCAGCATCATCCAAGTTAAGAAATAGAATGGCCAAATTCACATATCTGTCAATTTTAGGGATTTAAATAAGGCATGTCCAAAAGATGAATTTTCACTACCAATCCCGAAGTTGATGGTGGACATTGCCTCATCTTATGTAGTCTTCTATTTTATGGATGGCTTATCTACATATAACCAAATAAAGATGGCCCCTGAAGATGAAAGAAATACTGCTTTTGACCCATATTAGAATCTATTGCTATAAGGTCATGCCTTTCTGCCTTAAAATTGTTGATGTTACATACCGCGAGGTATGTCTCGAATCTTCAATGAACTCATTCATCATTAAATCGAGTGTTATGTCTATGATTTCATGGTCAAAGTATAGAATAGGAAGACCATCTCTTTGACTTGAGAGTAGTTTTCAAATAGTTAAGACAATTTAACCTCAAAATGAACCCCTAAAGTGTACATTGAATGGAAATTCCTTAGGTTTGTTATCCGACAATAGGGAATTGAAATTGATTGAGAGAAGATTAAGGTGATATTAGAAATGCCACCACCTAAAAGTTTAACTTAACTTTGATTATTGCAAGGGTGGTTGGCATATCTAAGATGCTTTATATCCAACTTATCGGGAAGATATCAGCCATTCTCAGCACTTATCAAAAATGATGCAAAGTTCAAGTGGGATGATAAGTGTGAGCATGCCTTCAAGACATCAAGAATTGATGATATCCGGTTCAAGCACCCCATCCGGGCAACCTCATACTTTACTTCGTTAGATGACTCCCTTGGTGCTTTGTTGTCCCAAGCCAATGAAGGGAAGAAAAATGCACTATACTACCTCTATCGTCTAATCCCTACTAAGGCTAATTATCCACTCATTGAAGCATTTCCTTGCTTTAATCTTTGCATTCCAAAAGCTACAACACTACATGTTTCCTTATAAGGTGAAATTAATCTTTAGGTTCAATCCACTCATATCTCATAACGTATTATCGAGCGGTTGTACGACGGTCCATGATCCTCTCATAATTTAACATTATCTTTGTACCCTTCGTGCAGTGAAAGTACAAGCACTAAAAATTTCTTAGTACACTTACTTACTCTAAGCATCCAACATCAACGTCTTTGGAGATTCTCGAGTTATCAACCAAATTGTTGGGTCCTATAAGGTTATAAAGTTTAAGCCCCATCACTACCATAAGTACACCATGGAGTTGTTGGCCCAAATCCCAGAGGTTACTATTTATAAGATTCCTCGAGGAGAGAATGTCATAGCGTATGCTTTAGCTTGCCAAGGAGTTGACATGTTGCGGAAGAAGTGTCCATATCAATAAATGTCTAAAATAGACAAGTCTTATCCCTTATTGATATTGAACTCAACAAAAAGTACTCTCTTAAAGGGGAGGTTTCCATTGCCAAGAAGGGAGCCCATGGATGCATTGACCGAGGTACATTGAGTTGTGGACAACCAATGGTTTGAAGATGAAAGCCAAGATCAAGAGACTAAGATACTACTGGTCATCGATGATCAAAGATTGCATGGATATAGCTAGGTGATGCCACCAATGTTAAATACACGGTGTGGTCCTACACTAACCACCCAGCATTCTACATCCTACATTGGCCTCATTGCTATTTGAGTGTTGGCATATCAACATAGTGGGTTCGATTGATCCTCCTTCTTCCAAGTGGTCGGTTCATCTTAGGCTCTCTTACTTTTCCAAATGGGTGAAGATGATTCCACTCAAAGAGATCACAACTTAGCATGTGCTCTAATTTTTTAGGAACCATAGTGTATATAGGTTCAGAGTACCTCGATGAATTATATTTGATAATGGTACTTTATTCAAGAGACCGAGATCAATAACTTTGCCCAAAGACACAACATAGATTAGATACTCTATCATCAACTACTTGAGGGCAAATGGCTTAGTAGAATCCTTCAACAAAGCTCTCATCCAAATATTGAAGAAGACACTCGATAACAACAAGTGATAGTGGCATGAGCAATTAGTTGAAGCCTTGTGACTCTCTTGCTCCAATTATAGAACTCCAACTTAGTCACATTCACCTTGGTGTGTGGGTCCAAAGCCATTCTACCATTAGAAGCCCAACTCCCATCACTAAGGATAGCTATGGATAGAAAGTTGACAACAGTAGAATGCCAAGTTATGGTTAAAAGAGCTTGAAGATTTAGAGGAGAGACTCTGTGACAAAACCTCATGTACAAAGCTAAAATGATTCAATCTCATAAAAGTTGGTCTCTTAGTGCTTTCCAAGAAGGAGAGCTTATTTTAGTTCTAAGGAGACCGATTGTTGCTTGTCATAAGATGGGAGGCAAGTTTGAACTCACTTGGGAAGGCCCTTTTATCATAAAGAAGGAGTACCAAGGAGGATCTTATCAGCTTATTAATCATAATGGAGAGTGCCCAATGCTTCTAATTAATGGGCTCTACTTAGAAAAATATTATAAATCATGTTTGAAAATAACTATTATTAATGAAAATTCTATTTCGAACTCAATCTATTCCATGTTGAAAGTATTCTTGTTTACAAATCCTCCATGATGTGTTTAGGGTAGGTGTAAGGAACCCAAGTAGCATCTATGCTTCATTGACTAACACAAACTACACACAAACATATAAAATAAACACATATCTTTTTTGTCTCGGGCTACTTTGAGTTGGGATAATGGCCCCAATGGCACTCACTCATTATGCTCTAAGTTGGTGGCATGTACCCTACTAGTGTGTCACCTAGTGGTCTTCTTGCTTTGGAGGATGTAAGTATGCTACACTTTCCTTCCTTAGTCGCCCACTGCACACCGATAAGGGCCTTATTAGTTTGGTAGGCTTCTTGTAGTCGGTAAGCTACCTCATGTTGGCTTCATTTAAGAGGATGTGAGTGCCATGCTTTCTTCTTAGATTAGCCATCATGCACTAACTAGGTCTATATTTGAAGTTTAGGATAAGTCCCAGCGGCTCCTTCCTCCTAGCGCTTCAAGTGGGTCTAGTCCTTCCTTGGGGCTCCCCACTTAGTAGTCGCTCTAGGTGAGATAGCATCTATCCCACGGATGACAGACTATCTCGATTATCAATTTCACTTGGAAAGTTGTAAACTTACACTCTTTTTTTCCAGATTGATCATTGTACACCGCGGACACCTTAGGTTGGTTGGTTCTCACTATGTTGATGGATACACCACTCATGTGAGATACACCTTAGGTTGGTTAGTTATTGCACCTTAAGATACACCACTCATGGAAGATGTATGTTTTCTATATTTTATCCTTTAGTTGGCCACCGTACACATATAGGCTTTCTTTTTCAGGGCTTAAGATAACGCCCTTAGCAGCTCCTCCCCTATGGGCACTATATTTGGAATACATCCTTTGCGACCCCATTTAGACACTACCTGGGTTACTATCAGATTAGACAATTCTCCTTTCCTGGTAACCACCCCTATGGTTGGAGAATTCATCTTATGGATGTGCAGATTCTCCCTTGGTCTAGTAAATTTGAGGGCAACATGGCCCCTTCTCAGTGTGGTCCCTCGCACACCAATAGGGTCCATGTAAATATATAAATAAAATATATATTCACTTATGGATTAGGAGGACACCCCTAGCAATACCTCTTCCTAACCAGGTATCCTATCTTTAGGGTAGTGTCACAAAACTTCCTATATAATCTTTAACTCTTAAGTTGATATAAGTCCCAGGCATTCACTTTCGATGGTTGCCCCTAAGTTCGATTTGATTTTTGCCAACATGTCACCCCAATGGTTATTCTACTTTAGAAGATGTAAGTCTACGCCTTCTTCTAACAGTTATTGCACGAAATACCTTAGATTGGCTAGCTCTACCCTATAACCAATATGCTATCCCTTTGGATTTGTAAATCTGAGATAGGACAAGTCTGATATAGCCCCTTCTTAATGGCTCCATCACACCGACATGGTCCTATCAAATTTGGTCTCACATCTGGCGGATATGCCTCAATTCAAAATCACTAAACAAAAAACCATATCAAATCATATGAAATTAAGATAAAATTAATCCTGACTACTTTTGAGTTGACATAAGTCCCCAATGACATTCACTTAATAGTCGCCCTAGGTCAGGTTTGATTTGTTGTGCATCTAACAGATCACCCCAGCAGTTGTTCCTCACTTTGGAAGATTTAAGTCTAAGTGCCTTTTCTTAGCATAATTGCAGAAGGCAACCCTTTAGGTTTGCTTTGTCAGTCGTTAGACTATCCCTTTGTATTTGTAAACTGATGTAGGTCGGATGATATAGTCCCTTCTCGATGGGTCCATCATACGACCATGATCCATACATTAACTTCAGATTAAATTATACCCAATCTAATTTTCCCCAGATTAATTCACACCCTTCTCCCGGGGGAAAATATATAAACAAGTCAAACAAACAAATCAAATTCAAAACCAACCTCCATAATTGAGCCAAATTAAACCAACTCCCCTAGTAGAGTCTAAATCAAAGAAATCCAACTAAACTCTTATCATACATCCGTAAATCACTCAAATCAATCAGTGGATACTGTGGAAGGTTCATATATCACTCCGGACTAGTATCTCTAGATATGCCTCCACATCAATTAAAACTAAACAAATTAAAGTCAATTCGATCTTGGTCACGGTGGATTATAGATTCTTATCACCAATGGATCTTCTTTCCAAATCATATAATTAAAAAAAATTCAAACCTTATCCCGGTTTCTTCTTCTTATGCCCCGCAGACCCTCACATGTCATGTCCAGTGCATGTGATCCCCAGTGGATCTCCCTCCATGTCCTTGATATGGAATTCTCATCAAATCTTATTTCTTCTCTTATGCACACCTTTAATACTTCAACCAAAAGCTTGCAATGTATTCATTCAAATTACATCATCTTAACATTGTAATCAACATTTTATGATTTGTGATGGTGTAAGCTCAAACTAACTATGCAATATCATGCTAAACATATTATAATTTGAATTAACACACTATATTATATTATAATATATGATGTTATATTATAATTTGCTATACTATATTATATTGTCTAACATTACACCTCATTAGAATCACTTAAAAAGAATAAATAACAAAATCTCAAAATATAAATAATGTTCATTTTGATGTAAAATTGTTATTTTTCTATTAGAAAAATGGAAAATAGCATAATTTTGGTTTTGCTTCTTGGTGTGTGCCATGAATTTGGCCAAATTGTTCCATCTCAAATTAACATTTTGTTAGTTTTCATCCATTGTATTATAACAAAAAACATACTAAAATGTACAATAACATTAAGTAACACACCAACATTCATATATATGTGAAGTTTATTTTGTACATATTATATTTTAATATGCTTTCATATAATATATTATCTTACATTATACCTTAAAATGAATAACTTTATGGAAAAAATTTATAAAATTTGGTTGAAAAATGAACATTAATTTTGGATGCAAAATTCCATTCTTTTGATTAAATGACACACCATAGCACAATGATGTTCCCTAAAACTTACTTTAAATTTGGCCAAATCCATCATCTCGACCTATAAATCGGTATTTTTTATGAATTATACTAGTGCAAACTCTACTACATCATACTATAACAAACAAAATATGCTAAACAATAGTAGTAATACACAATAGTATGTTATAATGCATGATGCTACTCTATGTTATAGCATCCTATATTATAATACACTATAACTATATTATATATATATTATATATATACATCACAGGGATTGCTTAAGATAAAAAATCTTAAAATTAGTCTAAATAATTAAAACTATATATTTGTATCCTTACATATTTTAAATTGAAATAATATATTATGATGCCATGCTATTATGAATTTGGCCAAATTTCACCATTTTAAAGTCTAAGTCAACATTTTTATAAATAATGCTTTTTTATAGGCTTTGTGATTGTAAAATACTAAAAGAATTTAAAATGTGCGATATATTATATTATGATATATAATGCTACTATTTACAACATATAATATTTATTTTAAAATAAAATCTTACTTTTTTAGACTACAAGTGGTAGCACACCTTTGGTACTACAACTAATTCCACTTCAAATTTAACAAATTTCATCATTTGATTTATTAAATCAATATTTTATGATTTATATTAATATAGACTATAGGGACACAATACCATAATATACTAAAACATTTCAAATCTTATAACATCCAAAAACACATCTACATGCTCAAATATATGATCTTTACATTATACTATATATGTATGGTATATTATTATTCTATTAATCAAGGGAAAGTCTATTGAAGACATTTTCTTTTCCTATAATAACTATGTTGGGATTAGGTAATTCTTTAAGATCTACTCCTAATGACATGGTTATTAATTTTAAAGGTTTAGGGTTTTGCAGGTTTGTAGGTTTAGGGTTTAGGGTTTTAGGGTTTTTTAGGGTTTTGGGGTTTTGGTAGGTTTGGGTATGGGTTTAGGGTTTAGGGTTTAGGGTTTTAGAGTTTTAGGGTTTTAGGGTTTTAGGGTTTAATGTTTAGGGTTTAGGGTTTAGGCATTTTAGGGTTTAAGGTTTAGGATTTAGGGTTTAGGGTTTAAGTTTTAGGTTTAGGGTTTATGTTTTAGTTTAGAGTTTAGGGTTTAAGATTTAGGATTTAGAGTTTAAGATTTTTTTTTAACAGAGAATAAATTAAGATTCAACATTTCTTCTTTTTGATTTCATCAACCAATTAGCACCCCAAGTTTTCTAAGACACAAGCGATGACATAGATAAAAAATGAGCACCCATAGAGCAAATCAAAAACCCTAGATAAGTAGAACCGTCTCTATTGTAAGGACATAGTTCCATAAGCATTCAATCGGATTGACAGTTCTTCAATTTCTCTATTTCCCATCAGAACCAACCCTACCTCTCAAGTAGTGGGATTCACCATTATATCCTCGATCTCTCCCTCCGCTACCACCATAACTATAACCTCCGTCGCTCCTCCGGCCCCCATAACCACCAATGCTCTGACCACCACCTCCATGTGAACGAGTAACTCCAAATCGTCCACCACCACAGTGATAACCACCGCCTCAGCCTACCCCTCCACCTCCAGATCTAGAGTAAGCCTAGTTGATGGCAATGTTCCTACTGTTAAGGTTCTTCCCATTCTTAGGGTTTAGGGTTTAGGGTTTAGGGTTTAGGGTAAGTTTAGGATTTAAGGTTTAGGGTTTCTAGTTTATGGTTTAGGGTTGTAGGTTTTAGGGTTTAGAGTTTAGGGTTTAGGGTTTAGGGTTTAGGGTTTAGGGTTTTAGGGCTTAGGGTTTAGGGCTTATGGTTTAAGGTTTTAGGGTTTAGGATTTAGGGTTTAGGGTTTAGGGTTTAGGGTTTTAGGGTTGAGGGCTTAGGGTTTAGGGTTTTAGGTTTAGGGTTAGTTTTAAGGTTTAGGGTTTATGGTTTTTGATTTAGGGTTTAGGGTTTTTTGTTTAATTAAGTAAACCATTAGGTTTAGGTTTATTTAGTTAATTTTTTATTTATTTGAGCTTATTTTTTTATTTTATTTTAATTTTTATTTTGTTTAGTTTATTTATTTTAGTTTAGGTGTTTTATTTAATTTATTTTTAAGTTTAGGTTTATTTTTTAGTTGAGTTTTATTTTTATTTTATTTTTTAGGTTTAGGTTTTATTTTTAATTTTTGGGTTTAGGTTTTATTATTTTATTAGGTTTAGGTTTTAGGATTTTATTTTAGGTTTTTTTTAGGTTTTACTTTTTTAGTTTACGTGTACGTTTATTTTTAGTTTAATTTATTTTATTTAGTTTAGGTTTAGGTTTTATTTATTTTAGTTTTGTTTAGGTTTAGGTTTATTTTATTTTGTTTATTTTATTTTTATTTTAGGTTTAGGTTTTTTTTAGTTTAAGGTTTAGGTTTTATTATTTATTTATTTTTAGGTTTACTTTTTTGGTTTAGGTTTTTATATAGTTTTTATTTTATTTTATTTTAAGTTTATTTTATTTTTATTTTATGTTTATTTTATTATTATACTTTATTTAGGTTTAGGTTCTATTATTTATTTTATGTTATTATTTTATTTAGCTTAGGTTTAGGTTTTTAGGGTTTAGGGTTTAGGGTTTAAGGTTTAGGGTTTAGGGTTTTAGGGTTTTAGGGTTTAGGGTTTTAAGTTTTAGGGTTAAGGATTAGGCTTTAAGTTTTAGTGTTAAATGTTTAGGCTTTAGGGTTTAGGGTTTAGGGTTAGCTTATGGTTTAGAGTTAGTTTAGGTTTAGTGTTTGCTTTATTTTAGTGTTTTAGGGTTTAGGGGTTTAGGGTTTAGTTAGTTTAGGTTTAGGTTTAAGTTTTAGGTTATGGTTTAGTTAGTTTAGGTTTAGGTAGGGTTATGGTTAGTTTATGGTTAGGGTTTTGAGTTTAGTTTAGGTTTAGGGTTTAGGTTTATTTAGGATTTAGGATTTAGGTTTAAGGTTTAGGGTTTTTTTTTAAAACAAGTTAGTTTATTTAGTTTATTTAGTTTATTTTCATTTATTTCATTTTATTTTATTTTTAATTTTTATTTAGGTTTATATTTTATTTTTATTTATTTTAGTTTATTTATTTTTGTTTTATTTGTTTCAGTTTATTTTTTTGGTTTAGGTTTAGGTTTACATTTATTTTTATTTTGGTTTTATTTGTATTTTATTTTTTAGTTTTAGGTTTTATTTTTTATTTTTAGGTTTAGGTTCAGGTATTTATTTTATTTTCTTAGGTTTAGGTTTTAAGTTTTTATTTTAGGTTTATTTTTAGGTTTTCTTTTATTTTATTTAGTTTAGGGATTAGGTTTAGTTTATTTTAGGTTTAGGTTTAGGTATTTTATTTTAGTTTAGGTTTAAGTTTATTTTATTTTATTTGTTTTAGCTTTAGGTTCTTTTAGTTTAGGGTTTAGGTTTTTTATTTTTATTTATTTTTTTAGGTAGGTTTTATTTAGTTTTTATTTTATTTTATTTAAGGTTTATATTATTTTTATTTTATGCTTAGTTTTTATTTTATTTAGATTTTTTATTTTTAGGTTTATTTTATTTTTTTAGTTTAGTTTATGTTTTTATTTATTTTATTTTAGATTAGTTTTTCTTTTTATTTTCTTTTATTTTTTACATTTAGGTTTAGGTTTAAGTTAAGGTTTAGGTTTCAATCTTAGTTTAAGTTTTTATTTTATTTTATTTTTTATTTTATTTAGGTTTAGGTTTATTTAATTATTTATTTTTTATGTTTTATTTAGTTTAGGTTTAGGTTTTAGGTTTTTAGGGTTTAGGGTTTAAGGTTTAGGGTTTAGGGTTTGGGGTTTGGGGTTTGGGGTCTAGGGTTTAGGATTGTAGGTTTTAGGGTTTAGTGTTTAAGGTTTAGGGTTTAAGGTTTGGGTT
Organism: Cymbidium sinense; assembly: GCA_021442155.1. Classification (NCBI taxonomy): domain Eukaryota; kingdom Viridiplantae; phylum Streptophyta; class Magnoliopsida; order Asparagales; family Orchidaceae; genus Cymbidium; species Cymbidium sinense. The sequence goes on from CM038214.1 coordinate 146,968,736, forward strand.
TAAGGTTTAGGATTTTAAGGTTTAGGGTTTAGGGTTTTAAGGTTTAGGGTTTAGGGTTTACTGTTGTAGGTTTAGGGTTTATGGTTAGTTTTAAGGTTTAGGGTTTAGGGTTAGGGTTTTTTAAAAAAAATTAAGTAAATTGACAAGTTTATGTTTAATTAGCTTATTTAATTTATTTTTTATTTATTTTAGTTTATTTTATTTTTCATTTTTATCTAGGTTTATTTTAATTTTATTCAGTTTAGTTTATTTATTTTAGGTTTATTTATTTTATTTTAGGTTTTTTGTTTTAGTTTAGTTTTTAAGTTTAAGTTTAGGTTTATTTTTATTTTTTTAGTTTAGTTTTTTTTCAGGTTTAGGTTTTATTTTTTATTTTTAGGTTTAGGTTTAGGTTTTTATTTTATTTTTTTCTTAATTTAGGTTTTAGGTTTTTATTTTAGATTTATGTTTATGTTTTATTTTTAAATTTAGGTTTAGGTTTATTTTTAGTTTATTTTGTTTAATTTAGGGTTTAAGTTTAGGTATAGGTTTAGTTTATTTTAGGTTTAGGTTTAGGTTTTATTTATTTTAGTTTAGTTTATTTTAGTTTAGGTTTAGGCTTATTTTATTTTTATTTTAGGTTTTGTTTTTTTATAGTTTAGGGTTTAGGTTTTAATTTTTATTTATATTTAGGTTTATTTTTTTGGTTTATTTCTTAGGTTTAGGTTTTTATTTAGTTTTTATTTTATTTTTATTTTAGGTTTAGTTTCTTTATTCAGGTTTTTATTTTTTGCATTTAGTTTAGGTTTTTATTCATTTTATTTTAGTTTAGTTTTTATTTTTTATTTTTTTTTATTTTTAGGTTTAGGTTTATGTTTTAGTTTATGTTTTTATTTTTTTTATTTTTTATTTTATGTGGGATTCAATTTTTTTATTTATTTTATTTTTAGGTTTTATTTAGTTTAGGTCTAGGTTTTTAGCTTTTTATGGTTTGTTTAGGGTTTAGGGTTTAGGGTTAGTTGAGGGTTTAGGATTTAGGGTTTTGGTTTAGGGTTTAGGGTTTAGGGTTTAGGTTTTAGCTTTTAGGGTTTGGTTTGTTTAGGGTTTAGGGTTTTAGGATTCAAGGTTTAGGTTTTAGGGTTTTGGTTTTAGGTTTTAGGTCAAGGTTTTTTATTGGGGTTTTGGTTTTTTTTTAGAGAACAAATTGACTCAACATTTCTTCTTTTTGATTCACCAACCAAGTAACACACCAAGTTTTTTAAGATGGCGATGACATAGATAAAAAATGAGCATGCATGAGCAAATCAAAACTCTACATAACTAGAATCGTCTCTACTATAAGACAGCTCCATAAGTAGCAAATCAGATCAACCATTATGGTTTCTCCAGTTCCCCAGACCATCCCGACCTCTGTAGTGGGATCCACCATCATATCCCTCCCACCACCATTGTAACCTCCTTCGCTCCTCCGCCTCCATAACCACCTTCTCGACCACCACCTCTGATCCCCACCACCTGCAATAATCACGCCTTCACCTCCAGATCTTGGTAGCACTTTGGTTTGACATTCCTCTCAAGGTTACACTTTATTCTTAGGGTTTAGGTTTATTAGGTTTTAGGGTTTAGGTTTATTTTTTAATTTATTTAATTACTTTAGGTTTAGGTTTAGGGTTTAGGGTTTAAGGTTTAAGGTTTTAGGGTTTATGCTTTAAGGGTTTATGGTTTAGGGTTAGTGTTTAGGGTTTAAGGTTTTAGGTTTTAGGGTTTTAGGGTTTAGAGTTTAGGGCTAGGGTTTAGGGTTTATGGTTTAGTGTTTAGGCTTTAGGGTTTAGGGTTTTGAGGGTTTATGGTTTAGGGTTTAGGGTTATCTTAGGGTTTAGGATTAGTTTAGGGTTTAAGGTTTAGGGTTTTAGGGTTTAGGGTTTAGGGTTTAGGTTTTATGGTTTAGGGTTTAGGATTTTTTTAGGGTTTAGGATTTAGGGTTGTAGGATTAGGGTTTAGGGTTTAGGGTTTTTTTTTTAAATTAAGTAAACTGGCAGGTTTAGGTTTATTTAGTTTATTTTATATTTATTTTATTTTATTTATTTTTATTTAAGTTTAGTTTTTATATTTATATAGTTTAGTTTATTTATTTTAGGTTTATTTATTTTAGTTTAGGTTTTTTATTTTAGTTTATTTTTTAGGTTTAGGTTTAGGTTTATGTTTATTTTTATTTTATTTTTTATCTTTAAGTTTAGGTTTTTATTATATTTTTTAGGTTTAGTTTTAGGTTTTTATTTTTGGTTTATTTTTAGATTTTATTTATCGGTTTAGGTTTAGGTTTGTTTTTAGTTTATTTTATTTTATTTAGTTTAAGGTTTAGGTTCAGTTTCTTTTAGGTTTATTTTTAAGTTTTATCTATTTTAGTTTAGTTTATTTTAGCTTACATTTAGGTTTATTTTATTTTGTTTATTTTAGGTTTAAGTTCTTTTTTTTTTTAGTTTATGGCTTAGGTTTTATTTTTTATTTATTTTTAGGTTTATTTTTTAGGTTTGGCTTTTTATTTAGTTTTTATTTTATTTTATTTTTGGTTTATTTTATTTTTATTTTACATTTTGTTTTTATTTTATTTAAGTTTTTTTTATTTTGTATGTTAGTTTAGGTTTTTATTTATTTTAATTTAATTTATTTTTTATTTTTTTATTTTCTCTTTAGCTTTAGCTTTAGGTTTAGGTGTTAGTTTAGGTTTTTATTTTATTATTATTTAGGTTTAATTAATTATTTTATTTGTAGTTTTATTTGGTTTAGGTTTAGGTTTTTAACATTTTATGGTTTTGGGTTTAGGGTTAGTTAAGGGTTTATGATTTAGGGTTTAGGGTTTAGGGTTTAGGGTTTGGGGTTTAGGGTTTAGGGTTTAGGTTTTAGGGTTTAGGGTTTAGGGTTTAGGGTTTTAGGATTTAGGGTTTAGGTTAGGGTTTATTTATTTAGTTTGGGTTTTAGGGTTTAGGGTTTAGGTTTTAGGTCTAGGGTTCACATTTTAGCTTAGGGTTTATGTTTTTTGGTTTTTTAAATAGAGAACAAATTCAGATTCAACATTTCCTCTTTTCAATTTTAGTTAAGGGTTTATATTTTTTTTTTATTTTTTTAACAGATTCAGATTTAACATTTCTTCTTTTTGATTTTTAGTTTATGGTCAAGGTTCTGCCCATTATCAGGGTTTAGGATTAGGTTTTATGGTTTAGGTTTTTTTTAATTTATTTAGTTACATTCGGTATATGTTTATGGTTTGGGGTTTAGGTTTAGGGTTTAGGATTAGGGTTTAGGGCTTAGGGTTTATTGTTTTGGGTTTAGGGTGTAAGGCTTAGGGTTTAGGGTTTATGGTTTAGGGTTTTAAGGTTTATGCTTTTAGAGGTTAGGGTTTAGGATTAGGGTTTAGGGTTTTTTTAATTAAGTAAACTGGTAGGTTTAGGTTTATTTAGTTTATTTTTTATTTATTTTTGGTTATTTTATTTTTTAATTTTATTTAGGTTTATTTTTTATTTTTATTTAATTTTGTTTATTTATTTTAAGTTTATTTATTTTAGTTTAGGTTTTTTATTTTAGTTTATTTTTTAGGTTTAGGTTTAGGCTTATGTTTATTTTATAGTTGAGTTTTAAGTTTATTTTATTTTTTAGGTTTATGTTATATTTTTTTATTTTAGGTTTAGATTTAGGTTTTATTTTATTTTTAGGTTTAGGTTTATGTTTTATTTTAGGTTTATTTTTAGGTTTATTTTTTTTAGTTTAGGTTTAGGTTTATATTTAGTTTTTTATTTTATTTAGTTTAGGTTTAGGTTTATGTATTATTTTAGGTTTATGCTTAGGTTTAATTTATTTTAGTTTAGTTTCTTTTAGTATTGGGTTTTGTTTTATTTTATTTTATTTATTTTATTTTTATTTTAGGTTTAGGGCTTTTTTTAGTTTAGAGTTTAGGTTTTTTAATTTAGGGTTTAGGTTTTATTTTATTTATTTATTTTTAGGTTTTATTTTTAGGATTATTTTTTTTTGGGTTTAGGTTTTATTTAATTTTTTATTTATTTTATTTTTATTTTTTAGTTTTAATTTATTAAGATTTTTTATTCTTTGTTTATTATATTTTTTTTTAGTTTAGTTTAGCCTTTTTGTTATTTTATTTTAGCTTATTTTTATTTTTTATTTTATTTTATTTTATTTTTAGGTTTAGGTTTAGGTTTTAGTTTAGGTTTTTATCTTTTATTTTATTTTTTTTATTTTATTTAGGTTTAGGTTTTTTATTTTTTTTATTTTAGGTTTAGGTTTTTATGTTTAGGGTTTTAGGTTTTTTTGGTTTTAGGTTTAGGGTTTAGGGTTTAGGGTTTAGGTTTATTCTTTTAGTTTAGGGTTTAGGTTTTAGGGTTTAGGTTTAGGGTTTAGGGTTTGTGTTTAGTAGCAGGTTTGGGTTTAGGTTTATGTTTAGTTTAGGGTTTTAGGTTTAGGTTTAGTTTTAGCTTTAGGTTTACTTTTAGGGTTTAGGGTTTATTAGTTTAGTTTAGGTTTAGTTTAGGTTAGTTTAGATTAGGGTTTATTTAGGGTTTAGTTAGTTAGTTTAAGGTTTAGGTTAATTTTTTATTTTTTTTTTTTGGGTTAGTTTAGGGTTTAGGGTTTAGGGTTTAGGGTTTATGGTTTAGAGAATTAAGGTTTAGGTTTTTTTTAGTTTGTTTAGTTTATTTGTTATTTATTTTAGTTTACTTTATTTTATTTAATAAGGTTTATCATTTTATTTTTATTTAGTTCATTTTATTTATTTTAGGTTTATTTTTTTAGTTTTGGTTTTTTATTTTAGTTTATTTTTTAAGTTTAGGTTTCGGTTTATGTTTATTTTTAAGTTTAGTTTTATTTTTATGGTATTTTTTAGGTTTAGGTTTTATTTTTTATTTTAGGTTTAGGTTTAGGTTTTTATTTTATTTTTTAGGTTTATGTTTTAGGTTTTTCTTTTAGGTTTATTTTTTAGGTTTTATTTTTAGTTTAGGTTTAGGTTTATTTTAGTTTATTTTATTTTATTTAGTTTAGGGTATAGGTTTAGTTTATTTTAGGTTTAGGTTTAGGTTTATTAATTTTAGTTTAGTTTATTTTAGTTTAGGTTTAAGTTTATTTTATTTTCTTAGGTTTAGGTTTTTTTAGTTTAAGGTTTAGGTTTTATTTTTTATTCATTTTAGGTTTATTTATTTTTGTTTATTTTTGGTTTAGGTTTTATTTTATATTATAGGTTTATTTTATTTTTATTTTCATTTAATTTTTTTTTATTTTATTTGTTTTTTATTTTTTAGGTTTATTTTATTTTTCAGTTTAGTTTAGGTTTTTATTTATTTTTTTTAGTTTAGCTTTTATTTTTTATTCTATTTTATTTTTAGGTTTAGGTTTAGGTTTAGGTTTAAGTTTTAGTTTAGGTTTTTATTATATTATATGTATTTTATTTTATTTAGGTTTAGGTTTTTTTATTTATTTTATTTTTAGGTTTTGTTTAGTTTAAGTTTAGGGTTTTAGGTTTTAGGGTTTAGGGTTTAGGGTTTATGGTTTAGGGTTATAGGTTTTAGTGTTTAGGGTTTAGGTTTTAGGGTTTTAGGGTTTAGGGTTTAGGGTTTAGTGTTTATGATTTAGGGTTTAGGGTTTTAGGGTTTAGGGTTTAAGGTTTAGGGTCGTCAGTTTAGGGTTTATGGTTTAGGGTTAGTTTAAGAGTTTAGGGTTTATGGTTAGGGTTTTTTTATTTTTTATTTATTTTTAGGGTTTAGGGTTTAGGATTTTTAGGTTTTTTTTAATAGAACAAGTTCAAATTTGGCATTTCTTCTTCTCAATTTCATCAACCAAGTAACACACTAAGTTTTCTAGGATACAATCGATGACATAGATCAAATTTTAGCGCAAATCAAAACCTAGATAATTAGAATTATTTCTCTTGTAAAGATTCCAGATCGGATCTCGTTCTTCAATTTCTCCAATTCCCATCGATCACCACGGCCTCTCGTAGAGGATCCACCTACATATCCCTCATCTCTCCCTCCGTCACCACCATGGCTATAACCTCAGTCGCTCCTCCCACCTACATAACAACCACTTCTTCGACCACCACCTTCATATCCACCAACAGCTCTAGATCCCCTACCACCACTATGATAACCCTTTGCCTCACCTTCCTCCATGATCTAGGTGAGCTTGATGTGATGTTCAGCCATCAAGGTTCAACCCATTCTTAGGGTTTAGGTTTAGGTTTATTAGGTTTTAGGATTTAAATTTAGGTTTTAATTAATTTAGTTACTTTAGGTTTATGTTTAGGGTTTAGGGATTATGGTTTAGGGTTTGGGTTTAGGTTTAGGGTTTTGGGTTTAGGGTTTAGGGTTTTAGGGTTTATGCTTTTAGGGTTTAGGGTTTAGGGTTTAGGGTTTTATGGTTTAAGGTTTAGGGTTTAGGGTTTAGGTTTTATTATTTAGAGTTTAGGATTTAGAGTTGTAGGTTTTGGGTTTATTTTAGGGTTTAGGGTTTTATTTATTTATTATTTATTTTTAGGGTTTAGTGTTTAGGGTTTAGGGCTTAGGGTTTAGGTTTTAGGTTTAGGGTTCATGTTTTAGTTTAGGGTTTAGGTTTTGGTTTTATATAGAACAAATTTAGATTGAACATTTCTTTTTCTCGATTTCATCAACCAAGTAACACACCAAGTTATCTAAGACAAAGTGACTACATAGATAAAAAATGAGCTAACATAGAGAAAATCAAAAACCCAAGATAGCTAGAACCATTTCTACTATAAAGGCACAATTCCAAAAGCAACAGATCAGATCGGTCGTTCTTCAGTTTCTCCAGTTCCCATCAGAACCACCCTGGCCTCTCGAGTAGAGGGATCCACCATTATATCCTCGATCTCTCCCTCTGCCATGACAATAGATGTAACATTCATCACTCCTCCCACCTCAATAACCACTACTACTCTGACCACCACCTTCATATCCACCAACACCTCTAGATCCCCACACCACCTGTTGCCTGCTTTCACCTCCCTTGCCAAATCTAGGCAGCAGTTGGGTGATGTTCTTGTCGTTAAGGTTCTGTACATTCTTAGAGTTTAGGTTTAGGTCTTTTAGGTTTTAGGGTTTAGGTTTATTTTTTAATTTATTTAGTTACTTTATGTTTAGGTTTAAGGTTTGGGGTTTAGGGTTTATGCTTTTTGGGTTTAGGGTCTAAGGTTTGGGTTTAGGGTTTAGGGTTTAGGGTTTAGTTATTTTTAGGGTTTATGGTTGTAGGTTTAGTGTTGTAGGTTTAGGGTTTAGGCTTTTGGGTTACTTTTAGGGTATAGGGTTTAGGTTTAGGGTTTAGGATTTTGGGTTTTAGGCATTTTTTTAAATTAAGTAAACTAGTAAGTTTAGGTTTATTTAGTTTACTTAGTTTATTTTTTATTTTTTTTAGTTTATTTAATTTTAAAATTTTATTTAGGCTTATTTTTTTATTTTTATATAGTTTAATTTATTTATTTTAATATAAGTTTTTTATTTTAGTTTATTTTTAAGGTTTAGGTTTAGGTTTAAGTTTATTTTTAGTTGAGTTTATTATTATTATTATTATTATTATTTTAAGTTTAGGTTTTTTTCTTAAGGTTTAGGTTTGTGTTTTCATTTTATTTTTTTATGTTTAGGTTTTAGGTCTTCATTTTTGGTTTATTTTTAGGTTATATTTTTCAATTTAGGTTTAGGTTTATTTTAATTTTTTTATTTTATTTAATTTACGTTTAGGTTTAGTTTATTTTAAGTTTAGGTTTAGGTTTTATTTATTTTAGTTTAGTTTATTTTAGTTTAGGTTTAGGTTTATTTTATTTATTAATTTTATTTTTATTTTAGGTTAGACTTTTTTTTAAGTTTAGGGTTTAGGTTTTATTTTTTATTTATTTTAGATTTATTTTTTGTAGGTTTAGGTTTTCATTTGTTTTATTTTTTTATTTTAGGTTTATTTTATTTTATTTTACATTTAGTTTTATTTTATTTAGTTTTTTTCTTAGGTTTACTTATTTTTAGTTTAGTTTATGTTTTATTTATTTTATTTTAGTTTATTTTTATTTTTTATTTTATTTTATTTTTAGGTTTAGGTTTATTTTTTTATTTTAGGTTTTATTTTATTTTATTTACGTTTAGTTTTTTTATGTTATTTTAAGGTTTTATTTTGTTTAGGTTTAGGTTTTTAGGGTTTAGGGTTTAGGGTTTTAGGTTAGGGTTTTAGGGTTTAGTGTTTAGGGTTAGTGTTTAGGGTTTAGGGATTAGTGTTTAGGGTTTAGGGCTTAGGGTTTAGTGTTTAGGATTTAGAGTTTAGGGTTTTAGGGTTTTATGGTTTAGGGTTTTGGGTTTTGGGTTTTGGGTTCTAGGTTTAGGGTTTTATGGTTTAGGGCTTAGGATTTATGGTTATAGGTTTAGGGTAAGTTTTATGGTTAGGCTTTAGGGTTAGGATTTTTTTTATTTTATTTTTTTTTTTTTCTTATTAGGGTTTAGGGTTTAGGGTTTAGGTTTTAGGTTTAAGGTTTAGGTTTTAGTTTAGGGTTTAGGATTTTTAGTTTTTTTAATAGAGAACAAATTCATATTCAACATTTTATTCTTGTCAATTTCATCAACCAAGTAACACACCAAGATTTTTAAGATAGAAGCGACGACATAGATAAAAATGAGCACACATAGAGGAAATCAAAAACCCTAGATAATTAGAACCATCTCTACTGTAAAGACAGTTCCATAAGAAGTAGATCGGATCATTCTTTAGTTTCTCCGTTCCCATTAGAACCACCTCTCTCGAGTTCGGATCCACCATCATATCCCGATCTCTCCCTCCGCCACCACCACGGTAGTAACCTCCATCACTCCTCTTGCCTCCACAATGACCACTACTCTGACCACCACTTCCATATCCACCAGGACCTCCACATCCCCCACCACCACTGTAATAATTGTCTCCTTCAACTTCGCCTCCATCCGATCTAGGCGAGCACGGTTGTGATTTTCCTACCGTCAAAGTTCTGCCCATTATTAGGGTTTTGGTTTATTAGGTTTTAGGGTTTAGGTTTATTTTATAATTTATTTAGTTACTTTAGGTTTAGGTTTAGGTTTAGGGTTTTGGGTTTTGGGTTTAGGGTTTAGGGTTTAGGGTTAGGGTTTAGGGTTTTAGGGTTTTAGGGTTTAGGGTTTAGGATTTAGGGTTTAGGGTTTAGGATTTTGGGTTTGGGGTTTAGGGTTTTAGGGTTTAGAGTTTAGGGTTTATGGTTGTAGGTTTAGGGTTTAGGGTTTATGGTTTAGGGTTAGTTTTAGGGTTTACTTTAAGGTTAGGGTTTTTTTATTTTTTTATTTTTTATTTTTATTTATTTATATTTTTATTAGGGTTTAGGGTTTAGGGTTTAGGGTTTAGGATTTAGGGCTTAGGTTTTAGCCTTAAGGTTTAGGTTTTAGTTTAGGGTTTAGGGTTTTTGGTTTTTTTAACATAGAAACAAATTTATATTCAACATTTCTTCTTTTGGATTTTGTCAACCAAGTAACACACCAAGTTTTCTAAAACACAAGCGATGACTTAGATAAAAAATGAGCCCACATAGCAAATCAAAAGCCCTAGATAAATAGATTCATCTCTTCTATAAGACCACGGTTCTAGAAGCAATATGGGATCAATTCTTGGTTTCTCGGTTCCATCAAAACCACCGACTCGGTAGCAGGATCCACCATTATATCATGGATCTTTCTCTTTACCACCATCACCGCTGTAACCTCCGTCACTCCTCCTGCCTCCATAACCATAATTGCGCTGACCACCACCTCCAGATACCCCACTATGATAGCCATTCGCCTCCACCAGGATCTAGGCAGCTTGGTTGGCGGTGATGTTCTGAGGTTACGCCCATTCTTAGGGTTTAGGTTTAGGTTTAGGTTTATTAGGTTTTAGGGTTTAGTTTATTTTTTTTATTTAGTTACTAGGTTTAGATTTAGTGTTTAGGGTTTAGGGTTTAGGGTTTAGGGTTCTCAATTAAGGTTTAGGGTTTAGGGTTTTTTTTATAACTCAAATGATTTCATAACAAATATGAAATTAACAAGACATTATCCTCTAATAACTAATAAAATAGGATAAAATAAAGCGCAATTCAAAACTTCACAAAAATAGTCTTTCAAAAAATGATTTAACTCCCAAAGATAATAAAATTTGATTTTATAGAGAAAAGCTTAGTGAACAAGGTGAAACCATATCATCATCAGATTCCTCTGCTCTTCCTTCTTCTCTTCCACTATTTGCGGTTGGGTAGTAGTAGGAGTAGCGAAGCATCGGGTGCATATACATCAAATTTACTAGGATCATTCAAATACTTAACCTTCTTTGGTATGTTTAATCAGTGGCAATCATGATGGAGGACATTCTTGTAAGTGTTGATGAACATGTGTAGCAGCGAAGGGTGGGATAATAGAGGGGTGAGAGAGATGTGATCATTGAAAGGCACAAAAACTTCTATGAGATCATCTTGATGAGGTCAAGCACCTCTGAACAACCTTCATCATACAGGCGGATGACAAGGCCATTAGAGAATGGCCTAATCCCCGACTTTGTGAGGAGAGCGACCTGAGGATCCCACTCATATTTTAACTCAATCATGATAATTTCAACACCTTATTTATCTTAGTTGGGATGTTGAGAAGATGGAAGAAAGAAGTCTATGAAGGATCGACTGAGGAACCACAAAATCAATAGGTGCAACAAAACCAACATCAACATTATATTTTGCAACCTCTTGTTGACTTCTTTAAGATCACCTTTTGTAAAAATTAGCTCAGGGTTTAGGGTTTATGGTTTAGGGTTTAGGGTTTAGGGTTTATGCTTTTAGGGTTTAGGGTTTATGGTTTAAGTTTGAGGGTTTAGGGTTTAAGGTTTACGATTTAGGGTTTAGAGTTTTTAGGGTTTAGGGTTTAGGGTTTAAGGTTATAGGTTTAGTGTTGTAGATTTAGGGTTTAGGGTTTGAGGATTAGTATTATTATTTAGTTTTAAGGGTTTAGGGTTTAGGACTTAGGGTGTAGGGTTTTTTTATATACTTTTTAAATTAATTAAACTAGTAGGTTTAAGTTTATTTAGTTTATTTTTTATTTATTTTAGTTTATTATATATTTTTTTATTTAGGTTTATTTTTTATTTTTATTTAATTTAGTTAATTTATTTTAGGTTTATTTATTCTTAGTTTAGGGTTTTTATTTTAGTTTATTTTTTAAGTTCAAGTTTAGGTTTAGGTTTATTTTTAGTTGAGTTTTTTTTTTTTAGGTTTAGGTTTTATTTTTATTTTTAGGTTTAGGTTTAGGTTTTTATTTTATTTTTTTAGGTTTAGGTTTAGGTTTTATTTTAGGTTTATTTTTAGGTTTTATTTTTTAGTTTAGGTTTAGGTTTATTTTTAGTTTATTTTATTTTATTTAGTTTAGGTTTAAGTTTTATTTATTTTAGTTTAGTTTATTTTAGTTTAGGTTTAGGTTTATTTTATTTTATTTTGTTTATTTTATTTTTATTTTATTTTTAGGTTTTCTTAGTTTAGGGTTTAGATTTTATTTTTTTATTTATTTTTAAGTTTTATTTTTAGGTTTATTTTTTAGGTATAGGTTCTCCTTTAGTTTTTATTTTATTTTATTATTATTTTATGTTTAGTTTTATTTATTTAGGTTTTTTATTCTTAGGTTTATTTTATTTTTTAGTTTAGTTTATGTTTTCACTTGTTTTATTTTAGTTTATTTTTGTTTTTTATTTTATTTTATGGTTTTTTTATTTATTTTTTTATTTTATTTAGGTTTAGGTTTTTTTATTTTATTTTTAGGTTTTATTTAGTTTAGGTTTAAGCTTTTAAGGGTTTAGGGTTTAGGGATTAGAGTTTTAGGGTTTAAGGTTTAGGGTTTAGGGTTGTAAGTTTACGGGTTAGGGTTAGTTTTAGGGTTTATGATTTAGGGTTAGGGATTTTTTTTTTACTATTTTTTATTGTTGGGAATTAGGGTCTAGGTTTTGGGTTAGGTTTGAGTTTTAGCTTAGGGTTTTGGTTATTTTTTAGATAGAGAACAAATTCAAGTTTAACATATCTTCTTTTGATTTCATCAACCAAGTAACACATCAAGTTTTAAGACACAAGCGAGGACATAGATAAAAAATGAGCATGCATAGAGCAAATAAAAAACCATAGATAATTAGAATTATCTCTACTATAAAGACATAGTTCCATAAGTAGTAGATCAGATCGGCCATTCTTTAGTTTCTCCTGTTCCCAACAGAACCACCTCGGCCTCTCGAGTAGTGGGATCAACCATCATATCCCTAATCTCTCCTCGCCACCACCAGTAGTAACCTCAGCTCATCCGCCTTCCATAACCACCCTTGCCCCGACCACCACCTCCATATCCAACCTCTAGATCCCCACCATCCTTTGATGCGACTCCACTTTGCCTCCTTATCGGGAGCTAGTTGATGGTGATGTTCTTGCATCAATGTTTTGCCCATTCTTAGGGTTTAGGTTTAGGTTTATTTCATTTTAGGGTTTAGGTAAAATTTTAATTTATTTAGTTACTTTAGGTTTAGGTTTAGGGTTTGGGGTTTAGGGTTTAGGGTTTAGGGTTTAAGTTAGGGTTTAGGATTTATGCTTTAAGGTTTAGGTTTTACAATTAGGGTTTAGGGTTCTTTAGGGTTTATGGTTTACTGTTGTAGGTTTAGTATTGTAGGTTTAGGGTTAGTTTTAGGGTTTAGGGTTTAGGGTTTAAGATTTAAAATTAAGTAAACTGATAGGTTTTGGTTAACTTTTTATTTCTTTTAGTTTATTTTATTTTCTATTTTTATTTAGGTTTATTTTTTATTTTTATTTAGTGTAGTTTAATTAGTTTAGGTTTATTTATTTTTGTTTTGGTTTTTTATTTTAGTTTTTTTTAGGTTTAGGTTTATGTTTAGGTTTATTTTTTAGTTAAGTTTTATTTTTTTATTTTTTAATAGGTTTAGACTTTATTTTTATTTTTAGGTTTAGGTTTAGGTGTTTATTTTATTTTTATAGGTTTAGGTTTTAGGTTTTTATTTTGGTTTATTTTTATGTTTTATTTTTCAATTTAAGTTTAAGTTTATTTTTAGTTTATTTTATTTTATTTAGTTTAAGTTTAGGATTAGATTTAGGTATAGTTTATCTTAGGTTAGGTTTTGATTTTATTTATATTAGTTTAGGTTTAGGTTTTTATTTTGTTTATTTTATTTTTATTTTAGGTTTATTTATTTTTAGTTTAGGGTTTAGGTTTTATTTTTTATTAGGTTTATTTTCTAGGTTTAGGTTTCTATTTAGTTTTTATTTTATTTTATTTTAGGTTTATTTTATTTTTAATTTTTATTATTTTATTTTTTATTTTATTTTGTTTATTTTAGGTTTATTTTATTTTAGGTTTATTTTATTTTATTTTGTTTATTTTATTTTTTTATTTTAGGTTTATTTTTTATTTTATTTATTTATTTTAGTTTAGTTTATTTTATTTATTTTTTAATTTAGGTTTATTTTTTGTTTAGGTTTTTATTTTTTTTAATTTTTTATTTTATTTAGGTTTATGTTTTATTTATTTATTTTATTTTTAAGTTTTATTTAGTTTAGGTTTAGGTTTTTAGGCTCTTAGGGTTTTAGGTTTAGGGTTTAGGGTTTAAGTTTAGGGTTTAGGGTTTTAGGTTTAGGTTTAGGGTTTAGGGTTTAGTGTTTAGGTTTAGGGTTTAGGGTTTAGGGTTTAGGATTTAGGGTTTAGAGTTTATGGTTTAGGGTTTGGGGTTTAGGGTTTTAGGGTTTAGGGTTTAAGGTTATAGGTTCAGGGTTTGAGGTTAGGCTTTTTTTTAATTTTTTAATTTTTCATTTTTATGGTTTAGGGTTTAGGATTTAGGTTTAGGGTTCAGGTTTTAGTTTAGGGTTTAAGGTTATTGAATTTTTTTAATAGAGAACAAATTCAGATTCAACATTTCTTCTTTTCGATTTCATCAACCAAGTAACACACCATATTTTCTAAGACACAAGAGCTAACAGATAAAAAATGAGAATGCATAGAACAAATCAAAAACCTTAGATAACTAGACCAACTCTATTATAAAGACATATTTCCATAAGCAGCAGATCGAATTGGTCATTCTTTAGTTTCTACAGTTCCCATCAAAACCATCTCAACCTCTCGAGCAGCGGGATCCACCATCATATCCCTGATATCTCCTTTCGCCACCACCATAGATGTAACCTCTGTTTCTCCTCTCACCTCCATAACCACCACTACTCCGACCACCACCTCCATATCCACCAACACCTCCAAATTCGACCACCACCTCCATAATAATCACCTCCGCCTTTGCCTCCACCATAGATCTAGGCTTGGTTGGTGATGTTCTGTCTTCAAGGTTCTGCCCATTCTCAGGGTTTAGGTTTAGGTTTAGGTTTATTAGGTTTTAGGGTTTAGGTTTATTTTTAATTTATTTAGTTACTTTAGGTTTAGGTTTAGGGTTTGAGGTTTAGGATTTAGGGTTTATGGTTAGCTTTTAGGGTTTAGGGTTTAGGGTTTAGGGTTTAGAGTTTTTTTTAACTCAAATGATTCCATAATAAATAAGAAATTACCAAATCAAATAAGACATTATCCTCTAACAACTAATAAAATAAGATAAAATAAAATGCAATTCAAAAATTCACAAAAATAGTATTTCACAAAATGATTTAACTCCTAGAGATAATAAAATTTTATTTTCTGAGGAAGGCCAAAGCTTAGTGAACAAGTTGAAACCCATATCATCATCAAATTCCTCAATAGGCTCTTGACTATAGTGGTTAGTAGCGGCATGAGTAGTAGAAGCATCAAGCGTAGGCACATCAAAATTTTTTAGGATCCTTCAAATACTCCTTAACCTTCTTGTCACATGGGTATGTGTAATCGATTGGCAATTGTGAAGGACATTCTCAGCGTTGATGAACATGTGAGCTTTGTAGCAAGGGTGGGATAAAAGGGGGGCCGATTGAGAGAAGTGATCATTGAAAGGCACGCCAAAACTTCTCGATGAGATCATCTTCAATGAGGTCAAGCACCTGGTGAACAGAACCATCATCATACAGACTAGGCAACAAGGCCATAAGAGAATAGCCTAATCCAGCTTAGCAAGAGAGAATCCTCGAGGATCCCACCTTATCGCCTTTTTTAATCATCAACTAGGGTGATAATTTCCAAAGTGTTAATCTTAGTTGGGATGTTGAGAAGCTAGAAGAAAGAAGTCTGTGAAGGATCCAGACTAGTGTTGCTTGGAGGAACCATAACATCAATAGGTGCAACAAGACCAACATGGGCAGGAGCACCAACTTTGTATTTCACAACATCTTTGTTGACTTCTTTAAGATCACCTTTCATAAAAATCAGCTCAACCGGGGTTTAGGGTTTATGGTTTAGGGTTTTAGGGTTTATGCTTTTAGGATTTAGGGTTTAGGGTTAGGGTTTAGGGTTTAGGGTTTAGGGTTTAGAGTTTAGGGTTTAAGGTTTAA
Source organism: Cymbidium sinense (assembly GCA_021442155.1). Lineage (NCBI taxonomy): Eukaryota > Viridiplantae > Streptophyta > Magnoliopsida > Asparagales > Orchidaceae > Cymbidium > Cymbidium sinense. The sequence goes on from CM038214.1 coordinate 146,984,238, forward strand.
GGTTGTAGTTTTAGTGTTGTAGGTCTAGGGTTTAGGATTAAGGGTTTAGGTTTTTTATATACTTTTTTAAACTAAGTAAACTAGTAGGTTTAGGTTTATTTAGTATATTTAGTTTATTTTTTATTTATTTTAGTTAATAATATTTTTAATTTTATTTAGGTTTATTTTTTATTTTTATTTTTATTTAGTTTAATTTATTTATTTTAGGTTTATTTATTTTAGTTTAGGTTTTATTTTAGTTTTAATTTTTAGGTTTAGGTTTATTTTAGTTGAGTTTTATTTTTATTTTATTTTTTGGTTTAGGTTTTATTTTTTATTTTAGGTTTAGGTTTAGGTTTTTATTTTATTTTTTTAGGTTTAGGTTTTAGGTTTTTATTTTAGGTTTATTTTTAGGTTTTATTTTTTTAGTTTATGCTTAGGTTTATTTTTATTTATTTTTATTTCATTTAGTTTTGGTTTAGGTTTAGCTTTAGTTTATTTTAGTTTAGGTTTAGGTTTATTTTATTTTTATTTTAGATTTAGTTTTTTTTAGTTTAGGGTTTAGGTTTTATTTTTTATTTATTTTTAGGTTTTATTTAGTTTTTATTTAATTTTATTTTAGGTTTATCTTATTTTTATTTTATGTTTAGTTTTTATTTTATTTAGGTTTTTTATTCTTAGGTTAATTTATTTTTTTTTTACTTTAATTTAGGTTTTAATTTATTTTATTTTATTTTATTTTTATTTATTATTTAATTTTATTTTTAGTTATAGGTTTAGGTTTTAGTTTAGGTTTTTATTTCATTTTTATTTTATTTTATTTAGGTTTAGGTTTTCTTATTTATTTTATTTTAGGTTTTATTTAGTTTAGGTTTAGGGTTTTTAGGGTTTAGGGTTTAGGGTTTAGGTTTAGGGTTTTATGGTTTAGGGTTTAGGGTTTAAGGTTTAGGGTTAGGGTTTAAGGTTTAGGGTTTAGGGTTAAGTATTTAGGCTTTAGGGTTTAGGGTTTAGGGTTTAGGGTTTAGGGTTTTAACTAAAATAATTGCTTTAAAAATAGGTACAAGAAGAGAGTATATTAGAGACTAAACTCAAAAAAAAAATAGTTCTCAAATGAGCTGAGAATCCTAAAGAGTTTAGTCCCTAAACTAATACATCGAAGAGCAATAAAGAAAAAAAAAAAGCAAGACAACTAAAAAGCAAAGAGAACAAGGGAAGAATCCATGGAGCTCCAAAAGAACCTCAAAGAGCAGATCCATAAGAAAAGGAAACACGCAACACAGCTAAGACAACTCCACCATCTAAGAAAAAGAGACCATCAGTAAAACTCTAGCTCCCTCCAAGAAGAAGAAGAGACCAACTGAAAAAGAGAACCTACAACCTGCAAGAAATCTCAACCAGAAGGAGATTAGAAAACATAAAGAAATAAAAATTGAAGCTCATATATGAGGAAAGATGGATAATCACAATAATGTGGGGCATCAAATCCTAAGTGCATCCAGCTTCAAAGAAGGGTTACAAATAAGAAAAGTCACCAGCCAGAAAAATATCAAGGAAAAAATCCATCATATCATCATAGCCATCCCAACCAAAGAAAAATACAAACCTATCATAATAACACCAAAGAAAAGTGAAGCTAAAGAAATAGAAAGAGAGGAGAGCAACATATAAACTTAACATAAGGCAATCAACAAAACCAAATATGAACACCTCTTAAAAAGGGAGAAAAGAAGCTCACAACCAAAAAAAAAAGATCCTCAGACAAAGAAAATAGAGCCAGAACAACACCAATCCAAAGCCACCAAGCCAAATAGAGCCACAACACCAATTCAAAGCTATGAACCAACCAAAGGAAGGAACCAATAGCAAACAATGAGCAGAAAATAGGGAAGAGCAAAACCAAACCAACCAACAAAAAAAAGAAGAAGAAGACAAAAGAAAAAAAAATAGCTAGAAATAATAACCAATGGGCAAACCACATGCTAAGGAAAAAAGAACTACCACCAACAAAGAGAAAAGCTCAACCAAAAGGCAAACCAATAGAACAAAGACACCATGCAAAACCAACCACTCAGGGCACCCAAAAAAAAAGACAAGAAGCCATAAACACCAAGCGAAGGAGGAAAATTAGTCAAGAATTACTAACTAGCAAGAAAACAAATAAAAAAGCTCAATAGAGAAAAAAACCAACCAAAGCAAAACCTCCCAAGGAGAGGAGATTATTTCAAGAAGCTTTTGAGCGGTATCCCTCTAGTGAGGAGGGATAAATCTGAACACTTTTTTTCTTGTAATCAATTTTATAACCATGCCCTTTCTCCAAAAAATCTCCACCCAAAAATGAATCAATATTGTTATAAAAAACATGGGGATCAGCAAAACCTATCAATTTCAAAGAAGAGCATTCAGAATCATCCAAAACATTAGACAAAGAAAAATTATAAATAGTATGCATTTTAGAATCAGAAGTGATAGAAGGAGTAGAAATAGATTTATTAAGAAGATAATTATCAATATTTTCACCTTAAAATAAAATTAGAAGAGTTTCCTCCCTGTCTTCATTCATAAAAGAAGCAAGAAGAATCTAGATTTTTTTAGTATAATCTTAATGTAAGAATTAAAATAAGATTCAAATCCTTAAAACAAGCATATTACCAAAATTTTGAAGATAACTACCATATAAAGAACCATCATTTTGAACCAAAATAGAACTATTCACAATGAGAGAATTATCACAAGTATCTAAATCTTATTTCTTAAAAGAAGGATCACCAATATTAACAAGAGTGTCAGGACTAGAAATTAAAATATTAGAAATAAGAACATTATTTTCACCACCATTCTCAATCAACGAAGGCAAAGAAATAGCCTCTTTCCCATGATCTAAATTAGACATACGAGAAAGAGAAACAACATCCAATTGATTGGAATAAATGGTGTTAGCATCAATAATATTCGTACCATCATCAAGAGAGGACTATGCACAACATCCAAACCATTAGAATCATTAACCACATGCTCTAAAGTCATCCCTTTAGTATAATCATCAAAAGAAACACTTAGAGCATGATTATTAGTTAAAACCTTTTCAAAAACATCAAAATTACCTTCCCCATTAGACAAATCATTAATAGGTAAAACTTTTTCATAAGATTCAGAAATCTAGTTTTACAAAACATCAAAATTTTGAAAAGCAAATTTTTTTTTTATTCAACTTGAGAGGATCATCAGTTTTTTCAACAATTGAATTCTTACTGGTGATTTTCTTCCTAATAGAGGGATGAGCAATAAAGCATTAAAATTTCATGCCCATGAATCTTACAACAACAACAAAGCCTTTATCCCACTAAATTTCTACATGAATCCTTCATCTCCATTGTGTCTATTATGTGTCAAATTCTCATTTAATTCAAGTATATTAAGGTCATCTTTATACATCTTAACCAAGTCTTTTAGGTCTACCTTTACCTTTCTTAACATAAGGCAAATCTAATGCATCTACTCTCTATCATAGATGGCTAGCTTTATGTGGACAAACCATCTAAGGTGACTCTCTCTAATCTTATACCACTAGAGCTACTCCAACTTTTCCGAACATACTCATTTAGCATTTTATCTCTAAGAGTAAAGCCACTCATCCACATCTTACAATGATTATAAAAAATGGGAAAAATTCTCAAAACAACTTTCTAAAATAATCGCATTTTTTAACAACCAAATTTCTTTCGGTATTTTTAGTAATATCAATCTCTACAAGAATTCTAGCAATTGATCTAAAAGGCATTGCTTGATCAACTTGACAAAATCAACCCAATACCAAAAGAATTTGATGATAAAATAGATGAATCCACAAGTTAGGTATAGAAATCCAAATGGGAACAATAGGAGACTCTTCATTAGCATCAAACATAGGCATCCACTTGAATACACATTTGACAAATAAAACATAGTAAGATCTAGAAAAATCTTTTTAAAGGTCATTAAAGTTTAATCAAAACATGCCTTGGATCAATCAGACCAATAGAAAAAGAACTAGATAAATTTAAGTTATGAAAAAAAGAATGAATATCTTCTTTCTTTGGCCGTTTAAATGAAAACTTTCCGATCAAAGAAAAAATAAAAGGCTTAGCTAATCTTTTAATATCCTCAATTGAAATCATAATTGTCAGAGAACTTTTAAAAGTTGTATGAAGCAAATTCAAAGGAGTCTCGGTGGAGGAATTCTTACCAACTAAAGCCTCTTTGAAAGATTTTGTAATAATAGGTAATTTAGAGGTAGGATTACCCAAAAAATGGATGCCTAGCGGGATCCATATGGATTTACCCCATGGATTTGAAGAAGGCGATTCGAGTCATCATTACAGTTATTACAATCTATAGGAATCAGAGAAAGCACTCAAAACTCACCAAGAATAATCGAAATCACCCAATAATATGGTTTAGTTTAGTTTTAGTGTTTAGGTTTTAGGTTTAGTGTTTATTAGTTATTAGTAGGTTTTATTATTTTAGATTATTATTAGTTTATTATTAGTTTAATGTTTAGTTTAGTTAGTTTAGTTTTAGTTTGGTTATTAGTTTATTTTAGTTTAGTTTTTGGTTATTATTATTTTAGGTTAGTTTAAGGGGGTTTAGGTTTTGTTTATTTGTTTATTTAGTTAGTTTGTTTATTGAGGTTTAGTTTGTTTTAGTTTATTTATTAGTTTATTAATTAGTTTAGCTATTATTAGTTAATTATTTATTTATTTAGTTTAGTTTTGTTTATTTATTTATTTGTTTATTAGTTTAGTTTATTGTTAGTTTTATTAGTTTAGTAATGGGTTTAGGTTTATTTGTTTATTATTATTAGTTTTTTAGTTTATTTTATGGTTTAGTTTTTTATTAGTTATTTCTTGTTTATTATTATTATTAGTTTAGTTAGTTGGTTTATTATTAGTTTCATTTTAGTTTTTTTTTCTATGGTTTATTATTATTTTTATTAGTTTATGTTTATTATTATTAGTTTTATTATTATTATTTAGTTTATTTATTTAGTTAGGGTTTAGGGTTTATTTTATTTTAGGTTTAGGTTTTATTTATTTTTATTTATGTGTAAGTTTAGTTTATTTTTAGGTTTAGGTTTAGGGTTTAGTTTATTTAGTTCTAGTTTAGGTTAGGTTTAGGTTTATTTTTGTTTTGTTTATTTTATTTAGTTTAGGATTATTTATTCAGTTTAGTTTATTTTATTTATTTACGTTTAGGTTTTATTTAGTTTATTTTAGTTTTGCTCTTACTTTACTTTATTTAGTTTTGTTTAGGTTTATATAGTTTATTTCTATTTTTATTTTTATTTATTTATTTTAGTTTAGGTTTATTTAGGTTTAGGTTTATTTAGTTTATTTATTTATTTAGTTTATTTTTTTTAGTTATTTAAGGTTTAGGTTTAGGCTTAGGTTTAGTTTAATTTTTTAGGTTTAGGTTTAGGTTTAGGTTTTATTATTTAGTTTAGTTTATTTAGTTTATTTTTTATTTTAGGTTTAGTTTAGGTTTTTTTTATTTAGTTTAGTTTATTTTGTTAGTTTAGGTTTAGGTTTAGGTTTAGGTTTTATTTAGTTTAGGTTTAGATTTATTTTATTTAGTTTGGGTTTTGGGTTTAGGGTTTAGGTTTAGTTTAGTTTAGAGTTTAGGTTTAGGTTTAGGTTTATTTTTAGTTTAGTTTATTTAGTTTAGTTTATTATTTAGTTTAGTTTAGGTTTAGGTTTGTTTTACTTATTTATTTTATTTTTTTAGGTTTTATTTTAGGTTTTAGGCTTAGGTTTAGGTTTAAGTTTATTTCTTTAGTTTAGGTTTTAGTTTATTTAGTTTAGGTTTAGGTTTATTTAGTTTAGGCTTAGATTTAAGTTTAGGTTTAGGTTTAGGTTTTATGTTTATTTTTAGGATTATTTTATTTAGTTTATTTTATTTAGTTTAGGTTTAGGTATTTATTTATTTAGTTTACTTAATTTAAAGATTAGGTTTATCTATTTTATTTTTTAGGTTTATGTATTTTAGTTCAGGTTTAGCTTTAGGTTTAGGTTTATTTATTTTGGTTTTTTTTTAGTTTTGTTTATTTAGTTTTATTTTATGTTTAGGTTTAGGTTTAGGTTTATTTAGGTTTAGGTTTAGGTTTATTTTATTTTTAGTTTACTTATTTACTTTTTTTTTTTGGTTTAGGTTTAAGTTTAGGTTTTTTGGTTTATTTATTTTTGTTTAGGTTTATTTAGTTTAGTTTAGGTTTATTTATTTAGTTTATTTTAGTTTAAGTTTAGGTTTAGGTTTTATGTTTAGGTTTAGGCTTATATTTATTTAGTTTAGTTTAGGTTTATTTATTTTATTTTTACTTTGTTTAGTTTATTTATTTAGGTTTAGGTTTAGGTTTAGACGTATTTAGGTTTATTTGTTAGCTTAAGTTTAGGTTTATTTAATTTTCTATTTTATGATAGTTTAGGTTTAGGTTTAAGTTTATTTTATTTAGTTCAGGTTTAGGTTTATGTTTAGGTTTATTTAGTTTATTTAGTTTAGTTTATTTTTTTATTTAGTTTAGGATTAGGTTTAGGTTTAGTTTAGGTTTATTTAGGATTAGGTTTAGGTTTAGGTTTAGGATAAGGTTCATTTTAGTTTATTTAGTTTAGGTTTAGGTTTCAGTTTACATTTAGGTTTAGGTTTAGGTTTTATTTATTTAGGTTTAGGGTTTAGGTTTATTTAAGTTTTAGGTTTAGGTTAGGTTTAGGATTATTTAGTTTAGTTTAGGTTTATTTATTTTATTTTTATTTAGTTTAGTTTATTTATTTAGGGTTAGGAGGTTTAGGTTTATTTAAGTTTATTTTTTAGTTTAGGTTTAGGTTTATTTAGTTATTTATTTTATTTTACTGTATGTTTAGGTTTAGGTTTATTTTATTTAGTTTAGGTTTAGGTTTAGGTTTAGTTTAGGTTTATTTAGTTTAGTTTATTTTATTTATTTAGTTTAGGTTTAGGTTTAGGTTTAGGTTTAGGTTTATTTAAGTTTAGGTTTAGGTTTAAGTTTATTTTAGTTTATTTAGTTTAGGTTTAGGTTTAAGTTTACATTTAGGTTTAGGTTTATGTCTAGGTTTAGGTTTAGTTTATGGTTTAGGTATAGGTATAGGTTTTATTTAGGTTTATTTAGTTTAGTTTATTTTTTTTTAGTTTATGTTTATTTATTTTAGGTTTAAGTTTAGGTTTATTTTATTTAGTTTATTTATTTAGTTTATTTTAGTTTAGTTTAGGTTTATTTAGTTTATTAGTTTAGTTTATTTTAGTTTAGGTTTAGGTTTTAGTTTATTTTTATTTAGTTTATTTAGTTTATTTTAGGTTTAGGTTTATTTAGTTTAATTTATTTTAGTTTAGTTTTAGGTTTATTTATTTAGTTTAGTTTATTTAGGTTTAGGTTTAGGTTTATTTTAGGTTTTAGTTTATTTATTTTATTTTTTAGTTTAGTTTAGCTTAGTTTAGGTTTAGGTTTAGGTTTAGGTATATTTTTTGTTTAGTTTATGTTAAGGTTTATTTTAGGTTTAGGTTTAGGTTTAGGTTTATTTATTTTTGTTTAGTTTAGTTTATTTTATTTAGGTTTAGGTTTTGGTTTTATTTATTTAGTTTAGGTATAGGTTTAGGTTTATTTTAGTTTAGATTTAAGTTTAGGTTTAGGTTTAGGTTTAGGTTTAGGTTTTATTTAGTTTATTTTATTTTAGTTTAGGTTTAGGTTTAGGTTTATTTCAGTTTAGGTTTAGTTTAGTTTAGGTTTATTTATTTAGTTTAGTTTTTTTATTTTAGGTTTAGGTTTAGGGTTATTTTAGGTTTATTTTAATTTAGTTTAGTTTAGGTTTTTAGGTTTATTTAGGTTTAGGTTTAGGTTCTATTTTTTAGTTTAGTTTAGGATTAGGTTTAGTTTATGTTTATTTAGTTTATTAGGTTTAGGTTTAGGTTTTATTTAGTTTATTTTATTTTAGTTTAGGTTTAGGTTTGGGTTTATTTCAGTTTAGGTTTAGTTTAGTTTAGGTTTATTTATTTAGTTTAGTTTAGTTTATTTATTTTAGGTTTAGGTTTAGGGTTATTTTAGGTATATTTTAATTTAGTTTAGTTTAGGTTTTTAGGTTTATTTAGGTTTAGGTTTAGGTTCTATTTTTTAGTTTAGTTTAGGATTAGGTTTAGTTTATGTTTATTTAGTTTATTAGGTTTAGGCTTTTTTAGTTTATGTTTAGGTTTATTTAGTTTATTTACTTAGTTTAGGTTTATTTAGGTTTACGTTTAAGTTTAAGTTTAAGTTTATTTATTTAGTTTATTTAGTTTATTTTATTTATTTTAGTTTATTTATTTAGGTTTAGGATTAGGTTTAGGTTTATTTAGGTTTATTTATTTAGGTTTAGGTTTATTTTTATTTAGTTTAGTTTATTTAGTTTATATAGGTCCAGGTTTATTTAGTTTCAGTTTATTTAGGTTTAGGACTATTTAGTTTAGTTTAAGTTTAAGTTTAAGTTTAGGTTTATTTTATAGGTTTAGGTTTATTTAGTTTAGGTTTAGGTTTAAGTTTATTTACTTATTTATTTTAGGTTTATGTTTAGGTTTATTTTAGTTTAGTTTAGTTTATTTATTTAGGTTTATATTTAGGTTTTAGTTTTAGTTTATTTAGGTTTAGGTTTAGGTTTATTTTAGGTTTTATTTAGTTTAGTTTATTTTAGTTTAGGTTTATTTTATTTAGTTTAGGTTCAGATTTATTTCATTTATTTTAATTTAGTTTAGTTTAGTTTAGGTTTAGGTTTAGATTTTAGGTTTATTTAGTTTAGTTTATTTAGTTTAGGTTTGTTTTTATTTATTTTATTCAGTTTGTTTAGTTTATTTTTTATTTTAAGTGTAGGTTTATTTAGTTTATTTTATTTTATTCTATTTATTTTATTTATTTAGTGTAGGTTCAAGTTTAGGTTTAAGTTTATTTTATCTAGTTTATTTATTTTATTAGTTTATTTTATTTATTTTGGGTTTAAGTTTAGGTTTAGGTTTAGGTTTTTTTTAAATTAGTTTAGTTTATTTTAGTTTAGGTTTATTTTTTTTATTTATTTATTAAGCTTATAATTATTTTAGTTTATTTTTAATTTATTTTAGGTTTAGTTTATTTATTTAGTTTTGTTTATTTAGTTTATTTCTAGTTTAGTTTATTTTATTTTTATTTAGTTCAGTTTAGTTTAGGTTTAGGTTTAGGTTTAGGTTTAGGTTTATTTAGATTTTTTTTAGTTTAGTTTATTTAGTTCAGTTTAGGTTTAGGTTTAGGTTTAGATTTTAATTTAGTTTAGGTTTAAGTTTAATTTTATATTTATTTAGGTTTATTTATTTAGGTTTAGGTTTATTTATTTAGTTTAGTTTATTTAGTTTTTTTATTTAGTTTATGTTTAGGTTTTATTTAGTTTAATTTAGTTTAGTTTAGTTTATTTTTAGGTTTAGGTTTAAGTTTAGGTTTAGTTAATTTAGCATAGTTTATTTATTTATTTTAGTTTAGGTTTTAATTTTATTTAGCTTACTTATTTAGTTTAGTTTTATTTTATTTTATTTATTTTAGTTTAGTTTAGTTTATTTAACTTTAGGTTTATTTTATTTATTAATTTAGTTTTTTTTTTAGTTTAGGTTTAGGTTTAGGTTTAGGTTTATATAGTTTAGGTTTATTTAATTTTAGGTTTATTTAGTTTAGTTTTATTTAATTTAAGTTTAATTTTAGTTTTTGTTTAGGTTTAGGTTCAGGTTTAATTTTAGTTTAGGTTTATCTATTTAAGTTCAGGTTTAGGTTTAATTTAGGTTTAGGTTTAATTTAGGTTTAGGTTTATTTAGTTTAGGTTTATTTTATTTGGGTTTTGGTTTATTTATTTTATTATATTTTATTTTATTTAGTTTCAATTTATGTTTATTTTAGTTTAGGTTTATTAAGTTTATTTAGGTTTAGGTTTAGGTTTTTTTTTTTTTTTTGGTTTTAGGTTTAGGTTTATTTTAAGTTATACTTAGTTTAGTTTATTTATGTTTAGGTTTATGCTTATTTAGTTTATTTAGGTTTAGGTTTAAGTTTTATTTAGGATGAGGTTTATTTTTATTTTATGTTTATTTAGGTTTATTTTTATTTAGTTTATTTAGGTTTAGGTTTATTTAGTTTTAGTTTATTAAGGTTTAGGTCTATTTAGTTTAGTTTAAGTTTAGGTTTATTTTTTAGGTTTAGGTTTATTTTAGGTTTAGGTTTATTTAGTTTAGGTTTAATTTTAGGTTTATTTATTTATATATTTTAGCTTTAGGTTTAGGTTTATTTTAATTTAGTTCAGTTTATTTATTTAAGTTTAGGTTTAGGTTTGGGTTTAGGTTTAGGTTTAGTTTTTAGTTTATTTAGGTTTAGGTTTAGATTTATTTAAGTTTAGGTTTTAGGTTTAGGTTTAGGTTTAAGTTTATTTTAGGTTATATTTAGTTTAGTTTAGTTTAGTTTAGGTTTATTTTATTTAGTTTAGGTTTATTTAGTATATATTATTTTATTTTATTTATTTAGGTTAGGTTTAGGTTTAGATTTAGGAATATTTTATTTAGTTTATTTATTTTATTAGTTTATTTTATTTTGTTTAGGTTTAGGTTTAGGTTTAGGTTTATATTTTGGTTTATTTAGTTTAGTTTATTTTAGTTTAGGTTTATTTAGTCTAGTTTTATTTTAGTTTATTTTTAGTTTAGTTTAGGTTTAGGTTTATTTATTTAGTTTTGCTTATTTAGTTTATTTTTGTTTAGTTTATTTTATTTATTTTTAGCTTAGTTCAGTTTAGGTTTAGGTTTATGTAGGTTTTATTAGTTTAGCTTGTTTAGTTTAGTTTAGGTTTATGTTTGGGCTTAGATTTTAGCTTAGTTTAGGGTTTAGGATTTACCCTAAAAGTTAAAAGATCAATCAGCAACAGGGCATCCACCTCAATCCAAATATTGAGCCAACCTTTTTGGAGGCAAATCTTAATAGCTTTTTAAACTATCATTAGCTCAGCAAAAGGAACAGAGCAAGTATTAAGGGGGTAAGCAAAAGCACATAAGACTTTACCATTAAGGTTTCTGAAAATGCCACCACAACCAAAAGCATTTTGAGAGATAGAGCCATCAGTGTTAATTTTAATAATCTTAGCATGAGGTTTTACCCAATAAACAATCTTGTCATCTTTACAGTTAGGTGGATCTGGTAAGTTAAAGCCCAGTTTATTGGCCACAAATTTACAGCCTTTGAATTGATTGTAGTTAATTAAATTGGCATTAAATAAGTCACAAATTTTATTTTTAATTTTAGCAATTATCCTCATGTGGTTCATAGGAATCTCATGATGTTTTGCATCATTTTTGTCCATCTATATAAACCAAATAAGAGTGATAGCAGTTATGACTTTAATGTGGCCTTCAATAGTGTTTTCAAAATAAACTTCAAGAAGTTGGTATAGAGTTAAGGAGCCATTGAATTTGACAATATTAAAGAGATCATCATACCAAATCCAAAGTTTGGAAGCAATGGCTCATTAAAATACATGATTCACATTCTCAATGTGAAAGCGGCTAGCATTTTGAAGGTAAGTAAAACCTTTACCCCACATCAAGGAGTCACAGGATAAAGTTTTTCAAAATACGCCAAGTTAGAACAAAATAGGAAATAGGAATAGTGTTATTCCAAAGTTTAAAAAATACATTGGAGAAAAATTATGAGCTTCTTTAATATGAATCCAAACATTTTTAAGGTTGAAATCACAATTTTGGGAAAGCTTAAAAAGTATCTGATCATGATTGCTAGGAATGATAGGAATAATAGTAAGCTTATCTAAAAAGAGAAAGAAATATAATTGTAAACTAGTATTCCACTTATTATTACGCCAAAAGAGTTCACTTTAATAGCGGCGGTGGTAGAAAGTAAATCATCAATGGACCCACCTCGGTCAGTTATCTTGCCAAAAGAAAGAGGTTCCAGAGTTAATCCCCCATGAGATTAAAGATTCGCTTCCCATTTGATGGAACAAAGTCTTTTCCTATAAACTTTTGTGGAATTTTAGGAGCAACAATAGTCTTTGGGCTAATTTCATGACTGCCAAATACTGTATGGAAGCAGTGATAGCTTTCCTGATTGGCTTACAACCAAGCCCACCTTCAGCAAGAGTGCCACAATTTTATACCAAGAGGTCCAATGCATTCTTTTAGTAGAATTGTTAGAACCCCAAAAGAATTTGTTAAGGAGACGCTAAATGCTTTTAATGGTAGAATTGGTTGGCACAATGATTTGAATGAGATATAAAGGTATGGAGTTAAGGGTGCTCTTAAACAAAGTGAGCCTACCACCAAATGAGTGTAAATGAAATTGAAACAAAATTTTATTAGAGATTTTTTGGATTAACTCATCAAAGAGATGTGATCTTTTCTGACCTTTAAAGAGTGGAGCACCAAGGTATTTAATAGGAAGTTGTTGTTACTAAAAATTAGTTATTCTCAGAATTTGGTTGATCCTATTACTAGGAATTTTAGAGGAAGGAATGAAACAACTTTTACCTCCGTTAAGAAAGAAACTACTTTTGTTACCAAATTTATTTAAAATATTCTTAATAACTTTAATGTGATGAGTAGAGGCATTGCAAAAGATTATGAAGTCATCAGCAAAACTAAGATGAGAGACAGGAAGACCACCTTGAGTTCTAAAAAACATGTTAGGATTATTATTGAAAAGATCATTAAGGCTCCTTGAAAGATATTCAATAGCAATAATAAAAAGAGAGGGAGATAAGGGATCTCCTTGTCTCAAATCATGCATAGAAGGACAAAAACCTAAGGACTCACCATTCATGAACCAAACATTGGTAATACAATTGTTAATGAGGTGAATAAAATAGTTAGAAAAACCAAACAAAAGAAGAATTTGGAAGATGAAATTCCAAGAGAGGTTGTCAAAAGCTTTAGAAATGTCTAATTTGAAAAGGATGTTACCACCTCTAGTAGAAGCATCAATGTCATGAATCAGCTCTTGGGTTAGAAGAATGTTGTCAGATATAGCTCTACCTTTAACAAAACCAGTTTGGTTAGAAAAAATAATTTTAGGCAGCAGCGGACTAATTCTATTGGAAATTAATTTAGCAATGAGTTTATGAAAGAAGGTGCAAAGGCTGATAGGTCAGAAATCACCCCAAGATTCAGGATTATTAATTTTGGGAATGAGAACAATGGAAGTGCTAGAAAAATATCTAGGTAAAGGATTGTCATCAAAAAAAATCAACGACAGCATCGACAAGATCAAACTTAATAATAGGCCAATAATGCTAAAAAAATTGAGTCGTGTAGCCTTCATGGCCAGCAACAGAATCAGTGTTCATGCTATTGAGAATACTACCAATCTCAGCTTCCGTAGGACGCAAATTAAGCAAATGGTTATCATCATTAATAATCGTTGAGGGAATCAGGTGAGAGTTGGAGAGAGCTTCCAAGGTAGGGTTGTTGTTTAATAAGTTTTTAAAATGATGTATGATAGAATCTTTAATATGATTATTATCAGTGATCCAGCTGTCGTTATCATTTTTAATTTTTTTAATATAATTTAAGGCTTTCTTTTTTTTTGAAAAGAGCATGGAAATACTTGGTATTTCACCATCAATCGAATATGTTTGCTAGCGACCTTTTCTTTGCCGGTATGTTTCCTTCATATTCTGATATTTAACAAAGTTATCTTTAGCTTCATTCAACTCATCAAGTTTGGTAGAATCGATCAAAATAGCATCTTCAAGAGAACAAACTAATTATTTCATATTTTTGATATTGGCAAAAAGATTTTTAAAATGATGCTTGTTCCACCAATTTAGATTTTGTTTAAGCCTTTTAAGCTTAAGCCAGAAGTGAATCATGCCCTTAACCAAATTATCTAATGAAGAGGAGCCATCCAGTTAATGGATACAACATTTATGAAATCAATGTGTTGGATCTACATGTTTTGGAATCTAAAAGAAGTTGGGGAGGATAATCTATTGGAGGGATTTTGGAAATAAATCAAAAGTGGAGAATGATCAGACAAAATTCTGCTCAAATGTTCAACAAAAGTAAGGGGCCATTGATTGATCCAAAGAGAATTAAAAAGTGTTCTATCAAGCCGCTGCCAAAGTCTACAGTTATGCCACATATAGTTGGAGCCCGAAAAGCCAATATCAATCAATTACAATCAAGAATCATATTAGAAAAATCTTCCATGGAATGAATGTTAGGAGAGCAACCTCCCATTCTTTCCAAGGAAGAGAGAATAGTGTTAAAATCACCCCCAACCAACCAAGGTTGGTTGACCGAGGAGGCAAAAGTTCTTAAGTTATCCCAAAGGATGTTCCTACCAGCTCTATTACAAGAAGCATAAATAAAGGAACCTAAAGCAGAAAATTCACCCAATGAGAAGTGGACATTAACCAATTGTTGAAGATCATCAAGGATAGAGATGTTGACTAAATTATTTCAAAAACACCAAATTTTATTGCTAATATTATAAAAGAAATTTTGGAAGCCAAGCATTCTAGCAACATGGTTAATCTTAGAAGAGTGTATGAATGGTTCAATAATAACAAGTAAGGCTATGTTATGAATACGGAAAAGGCTTCTAATACGGTTGTGGACAATGAGAGTCTCAATACCCCGAACATTCCAAATTAGAAAATTGATCATAATAAAATAAGAAAGAAAGGAAAAGAGATAACTAAAGAAATAAAAAAATAGAAGAAAAGAAAACTAAAAATAATTATTTATAGGAAGTAAAAGAAGATCTAGTTGTTCTAGTGGAGCTATTAATGAACATTCTAGCTTTAAGAGATTTTTTTAAAAATAGTTTGAAAAGATCTATCGCTGTCCAAAGTATCACCATCCGAGATAGACTGATTTGTGATATTCAGAATAGGAACCTATATCAGTCAAAGCATTTTTAATGGTAATTTCCCCTTCAATGAGATTAAGGCGAGGAAGTGGGTTAGCATTATCACTCTGAAGGGTAGGAGAAGGAGAGGTTGTGAAGCCATTAATAATCTGATTTCATGCTCGCTTTAGAATTACTTTTTTGATTTTGTTCCATCATCAAAGGACCGCAATTTTTAGATTTTGTTCTTTCATCAAAGGATCAACTCGAATTTATTTTTTAGATTTTGATCCAACCTGAAGTTTCCATTCAAATCACCACTAAGGTTCATAGTAGTCTCCTCGGGTTCACTAGCCAAAAGGGGTAGGTTAGGCTGAGTCAAGGTATTATCATGTGGAGCCAAATTATTATAATTAGAGCAATGTTAATTAAGTTATCATTAGCCTCCTCACGAACCTCATAAGCATGCTCAGATTGCTCTCCAATAGGCAAATCAGTGGATAGAAAAGGAGTAGGGGTAGGGGGATGATTCCCATTTTGAGTTACTTTAGGCACATAAGCAAATTTATTGGTTTTTTCATTTGATAGAGTAGGATTAGGATCTAGTAATTTATTCTTTTTAAGATGAGGATGCAACACAAAACATTCAGAATGATCATGGCCATGAATCTTACAATGTGTGCAAAAAATAAGAAAGTTCTCAAATTCCACTTGTTGATTATAACCGAACTTCTTAGAGCCGATACAAACTTCTTTAGGATGCTTTTTAGTAATATCAATCTCAACCTAATATGAGCAACATAAGATCGTGATCTCACAGCGGTGACCTGATCAATTCGAAGAGGCCGACCAAAGAGAGCCCCAACCGTAAAGAGAACTTGATGTGTAACATAATGTATTCTAATATTAGAAAGAGCTAGCCATATAGGTACAATTAGGGATTCCTATTTTATAATAAAAAGAGGAGACTGTTTCAGAAGTCGCACTTGACAATTAAGCACAAAGTAAGAGCGATGGGCAAAAACTCTTGAATAATCTAAGTCATTAGAGAACTGAATTAAAATATGCCTAGGATCAATCAATTCGATAGTGAAAACACCTGAAAGTTTAAGGCTATGAAAAAATGATCGGATGTTATCGAGAGTTGGCCGACGTAAGGAAAATTTACCAACTAAAGAGAATTCAAAAGTCTTCGCCAACTTTTCCACGTCTAGATCCAAGCACATAACAGCAGGCATCCCACAAAATGAGGTTGAGATCAAATTCACCGAAGCATTAGGGGAAAGGTTCTTACCAGATAATGCATCCTTAAAGGACTTAACTGCAAGCAAAGTAGCGGTTGATTTCGGATCCATAATTCCATGTAAATCGATGCTCGACTCCATGATGGATAAGCTTCATGAGAAGTGGCTCCTCTGTCATTGAAAGAGCCTAGGGAAACTCACATTAGAGGCCAATCAGAGACAAATTATCAAAAAAATCGATCGAGAATGATCGAAAATCGGCAAAGTTGTAAGGAAAATGAAAGGTAAAAATGCAATCGCCAGAGAGCGCCGTGGCCGAGAGGGGAGAGGTCGTGGTGGTGTTGTGTAGGGGTTTATGGTTTAGGCTTTAGGGTTTAGGGTTTAGGGTTTTAGGGTTTATGGTTTAGGGTTTTGGGTTTAGGGTTTAGGGTTTAGTGTTGTAGGTTTAGGGTTTAAGGTTTAAGGTTTAGATAGTATTAGGGTTTAGGGTTAGGGTTTTTTATGTTAAGTAAACTAGTAGGTTTAGGTTTATTTAGTTTATTTTTTATTTATTTTAGTTTGTTTTATTTCTTATTTTTATTTATGTTTATTTTTTATTTTTATTTCTATTTAAGTTTTTATTTAATTTTTATTTTATTTTATTTTAGGTTTAATTTTTATTTTATTTAGGTTTTTTATTTATTAGTTTAGTTTTGGTTTTTATTTATTTTATTTTAGTTTTATTTTTATTTTTATTTTATTTTCTTTTTAAGTTTAGGTTTAGGTTTAGGTTAGGGTTATGTTTTTATTTAATTTATCTTTTATTTTATTTTGGTTTAAGTTTTTTAGGATTTAGGGTTTTAGGATTTAAGAATGTATGATGAAATAGTATTATTGGCTAAACTAGAGAGAAAGATGTGTTTTCCATCACAAGAGAGACCCTCAAAGGTCAAGTCTTCCCCTATCATGCAAGGATGGAAACCCTCTCTTAACAAGAATAAAATAAAATGATATACATGATGTTAAATGTACAACATTCAACTAAGGGGTTGCTAAATCTTTTAATTATCTTGATTTAATACCTAGGCTTTAATTGAGGTTATGAGTTATTTTAGAAAATTTAGTTTTGAGTTGTGATTGGGGTAAAAAGTTTATTTTTCACTAAGAGTCTAAGCAGATCCAGGCCACACATTAAACCATCATATCTGAAAAAACTAGGAAAATACATTCCATTTCTATTGCATGATGTAAATAAATCATCAAATAATTTATAAACTCAATGTGAAAGAATAATAGGCTGGTGCGGTCGGGTACTGCCGTACAACCCGAAAACAGAAATGGGTAGCCGAGTTATGCCCTTATACATCTTTATATATGAAAGAATAATTACAAATACAAATGAGATGAGATGTTTAGGGGGGGGGGGATATTCATGTATTTGCTTCATTTGATTTGATAGGCTTCTAAGCATCGCATGGCACCCCAAGATTAAACTTTCTAGCCAATGTTCATCCTTAACCCCCATAACACTAATCCTACTTCCTAATGCAATATTACATCAAAAATAGGAAAAGTAAATTTAACTACACCTACAAAAACAAGTGTTAGCTAAACACACCATATAACCCAAGCATTTATATGAATAATTTAGACTTATAACCAAGTCCACCTATCCTAATTTAGATTATGCTTAGGGGTTAAGCAACCTGCAAAAGAGAGTATTTATATTTATTTTAAGCATCCCTTAAGCACAATCTCCTGCAAAAAATATGATTAGGCTAATCATAGCCTATCATCTAGTCTACGAAGCATACACCCTAACATCCAGTCTACAATAATATATCACAAAATAAGCATACATCAAACCATGCATCGCCCTAACATAAAGCTAGAAATGGTGACTTAATCTAATGTATGTGTTAAGGCTTGTGTGGTATGTTCTAACTAGGCTTTAGAGTTATCATTTTCTAAATATGAAGAGATTTAATTATAAAGGGTGGTTTCACTTTAAATGGTTTAATTGATTTCAGAATTTTACTTAATATTTTCTTTTGTTTCATTTGGCTTACACCTAATAACTAAGTGTTATAAAGAGAGGAAAAGAGAAGATCACTCTCTTTCATCCCTACCCTAAGCCACATCTAAAGCAAATTAATTAATTAATTCTCTTTAATGAATAGATTATTACATGTTTTAATTAATCTTAGGTTTAGGTCCCACTTTAAATAATCTCATTCAATAAGAAAGGCTTCTTAAGATTAATTAGAATTAATTATTATCACATAACAAATGTTTGTTCATTTCTTTCCATCATGTATATGGCATGCATATGATTAACTCCTAAACATAAAATGCAATTT
Source organism: Cymbidium sinense (assembly GCA_021442155.1). NCBI lineage: Eukaryota > Viridiplantae > Streptophyta > Magnoliopsida > Asparagales > Orchidaceae > Cymbidium > Cymbidium sinense. The sequence continues at coordinate 147,002,666 of CM038214.1, forward strand.
GTATCTTAACACACATAAATGATGAATGTAAGCAAATGTACTTGGAGTTGATGTTTCATTTGGCTGAATCATTTTATCATATTATGTTAAATCTCTATCTGAATTTTTATACAAAAGTATAAGAAAAGAAGTATAAATCATATGATTAATCAATCTAACCACTTGAAAAAAATATGAGTGCATGTCTTTTTAATAGAAAAAAGCAGTTTTCATTCATTAGCTAAATACACATTCAAATGTATAAAAGTTTTAAGGAAGTACGGCATCATTATTCTACACCAGGAGAGGTAGGAAACTCCTTGGGGTTACTTAAAGTTGTGCATCCCTGAAATGTTCAAACTAATTTACCAGTTATTCTTAAATACATATCAATGTATAGGCAACTATAAGAATAGAAAATCATGCAAAAGTAGCATTTAATTGAATTGATTTATTTGTGTAAATGGATTAAAGCTCTATCTAAATTCCAATGTTAAGATGCATAAGAATAAAATTAAACTAGTACCTCACTATTATTTTGCACCATGGGAGTGGGGTAGGAACCTCCTTGGGGCTACTTAAAGTTCTGTCCCGGAATGTCTACACTAATATACCCATTAACATTCAAATTTATGCAAATCAACACATGAATGTAAGAAAGAGACTTCACTTCATACACTAAGTTTATATTCACATGCATCTCCTATGTATACATAACTAAAGTCACAATATATATTACCATTCATTAATAAGCTTTTGAAAGTACATTTGAGATTTAATAGTGATAATAGCCACATATTTCTAATTAAGTCAACACATGCAAATTGACATAAAAAAGATTATTTTCATTTGATTAATTTGAAAGAAATGAATACATGAATACAAGTGGCATACAACATTTTAATATGATTGGAAAGAAATAAAAAAACAAGCATGTAATTTCATTCAATCCAACTAAGTCCTAAGGATAATCATATTAAACAAACACATTTAAAATAAACTAAAGTTTCTTAAAGCCATTTTTAATTTTTATGTTTAATTTGATTTAAAAAATGTGAAAGATGTTTGTTAACCCTAATCTCATTCCTCATATGCATGGGTTAATTTGATTTAATGAAAAGAAATTAGGTTGATTTTATGTTTTAATTAGGATAAGGTATGAATTAAATCAATTAATTAACTCTTACCTACACCACCTTAAGCTAATTAACTAAATAATAATGATCCAACATGAGATGCAACCACATAAAAAGTAAATTAGAAATGCTCCTAAGAAATGAAAGGAGCCTAATACAATTGGCTCATATTTAATAGTTAATTAAGCTTAAGGGACTCATTAATTACTTTTATGGTTTTCTCACACATGTGAGCTAACCATAATTTCATTAGCTCTCTCTCTCTCTCTCTCTCTTTAGGTTATTGAACACCCAAAGAGCTACCCAAGAGTTAATTAAGGAAGGTTATGAATGAATGGATTTTAAATTTATTTAATTAAGCCTTTAATTGGTTAATTAAATCCTTTGATTATATGTTTTAATTAGGATGATCAAATTAACTTAGGGAAAGAGATCAAGTAAGGGGCTTCAATCCCAATCCCTAAGTCATCTCAAACAACTAATGAGGCTCTGAAATAATTAAATATCATTTCTTTTAATTGATTAATAAAGTGGTTAATTAATTACTTAAGCCTTAATTAATTTGAAACAAATGAAGATGTTTAATGAAATGGTCATAAGGAATGAACCCAAACCACTTTCGTAACACTTCTCACTGTTAACAGAGGACAATAAGCTCAATTAATTAATTAATCCAATGTTCATTTGCTTAATTATCATTAATTAAGGTTGGAGAGTAAATAAGGCTTAATATATTTATTTCCCTAATTAACTATCCAATAAATCCCAAGAAAAATAGGAGAGGTAGAGATCATCCCCTTAAACATCTCTGGAAATTTTGAAATTAATTGGACAATTAATCAGAGAGTAATTAGGCTAATTAAATTTTTAATTAAACCTTAATTAAGTAGAAATTACTATTTAAAATTAATTAATAATTTTTTTTGTATTCTACTCTAAAATACCTTTAAAATGAGCTCAATTATAATTTTGGATTTCTCTAGGATTAGTTATGATTTTAAAAAGTTTTAGCCTTAAAAATTAATTAAAATAGCCCTAATTAACCCTTAATCATGTTGCTTGCCATGTGGTTACTGACACAGCGCGCACTTTCCACATGGCGTGATGGGACGGGTATTTAAGTTATCAAATTGGGAGGCTGACTCGAATTATGATGGATGCACTTTCCCATGAATCATTTGATTTAAGATCAGACATCCATGATCGATCCCATTGTTATGAAGAAAATAGAGAGGGATTCTACGTGATTTAATCATAGCCATCTATTCTAATCACACATAATGGATGGCCTATGATCCATCCTCCTATGAATGAAGACGGAACTCGCCCACCATGGATCGTTTGATCTGAGTTCACCGGAGCTCGGATCCACTCCAAACTCAACCCACACCTTCACGCAAAGGATCCACAAGGATCCAATGGCTATGATAGGCTCAAATGTAAATTCACTTCGAAAAAGACCAACACATTTTTCCTAAAATGATGATTTTGAGGAATTACCTCACCGGAGCTAATGTCTGATGGTGGGATTTACTGAGGTAGCTTCATTTGGTAGAAATGAAGCCCTGTTAAGCCACATGAGCCTTGATGTGAGGTAGATTTCTCTATGGACCAAGTTCCTTCTATTTGGCATTCGATATTGATCGAAGTATGGCTTTTGGTAGCTTGGAAGCTTGGGACATGGTTTGATATTGTTCAACAAGGTGTGGTGATGGTGCATGTAATTTTAATTGAGGTTTGGTTGACTGAGTTTGAATCAAAGGAAGGATGCCCTATTTCGATTGTGCACGGGAATAGAGAATTCTAATCGTGGGAGCTCGGAGAGGCTTCGGGGAGGCTCTAAGGAGTTTCAAAAATGCTTAGGGAACTCTCATCATTTGAATCATGATAATTGCCACTCGAATTGAGGGAGTATACCCCTCAATCGAGTGTGATGGATGAATGAGATCCATCTCTGAAATTCCACCTATTCACCACCATCAAAGCATCAGAGGGGTCATCTTCAGCTCTACGTGGCTTGCCAAGAGTGGAGGAAGCTATGGCATGGAGCTCAAGGCAAGATATGGGGAGATTGGGTTGTCTTGGTCCTTCCCTTTTCCCATGGGGTTCGACCATGAGTGAAGTGTCTTGGTTTGTTTCCCTTGGTCCATGGCAAGTGCTAGGCTAGATTGGGCTAGGAGGGTTTAGGAATACCTTATTTGGCAATTGGATGGATACCATCAGAGGAGAAAGTGGACTTTGCCTCTTATGGAAAAAAATCAATTGTAAATGGGGTGTGTCTAATGGCTAATCCCCTTGGGTGGGGTACACTATGGATTTGGGTTAATTCAAGAGTGAACTAGGACTGGTTTAGGTCAGGTTTGGCCAGCTCCTATGAACTCATGGGTTGGTTTTGGGTGATTTGGCTTCATTTGGGTTAGGTTGGGTTGGTTGGCTAATTGGTCAAATTGGGTCAAACTAAGACTTGGGTTAGGTTTAAATGATGATTTCAAGAGTTTGGTTCAAGTGGTTTTGATTAATTTGGCTCATTTGGATGCAAATAGGTCAAATGGGCTAAATTGATCAATTTGACCAATTTGAAGAAATTAGGTCGGGTTAGGTGTTGGTTCATGTTCAATTGGTTACTTGAAAATGATTGTAGGCTTTGGTTTGGTTTGATTTGTGTTTAATTTGAATTTTGGCCAATTTGATATTTTAGGTCAATTTGGGCTAGGATGGGTCAAGTTGACCAATTGGTCAAATTGGGCTCAATCATGACTTTAATCAAGTTCAATTAGTGTTTTGGAATGAACTTGAGACATTGGTTACAAACAATTTGAATCAAATCATAATTTTCTTAGGCCAATTTGGGTCAACTTAGGTCAAATGGCCAATTAGACTTGGTTTGGCTCAATTGAGGGTTTGGTCATGTTCAATCATTGATTATGAATTGGTTTGAATCAATGGTTTCAATCAATTTGGTATATGGTGGGTTTTTGCTAGTTTGGGTTTCATTTGGGCTAAAGGTGACCAAGTTGACATGGTTTGACCCAATTCAAGGTAGTTTGGTCACCCTAGGATGATTGTTGATCATGATATGAGATTTGGATGGGCTTAGTTCAATCCAATTTGGGTTGGATTAGAACTTGGCTCAAAAAGGGTCTTTAGATCACTTTAGGTCAAGTTGACCTAAATGGGTCAATTAGTTTGGTTTTGGCTTGATTCAAGTTTAGTTGAACTCACATATGAGCCTAGGATTGAAATATAAATCCAATTATAATTCATTTCGAGTCAAATGGATTTTGGTTCATATGATAATTTCAATTCAAAAGGGGTCAACATGGGCTTGACTTGAGTTGACTTGGATTAGGTTTGATAATTGTAGCTTATGTTTATATTTAGAACAATGATTGAAGGAAATATTGAATCATGAAGAAATCCATGGGTTTTGGATTGATTTGGGTATCACTTAGCCAAGTTCAAGAGATTGGCTAAAAAGACTAAAATCAAAATTTTGATTTGATTTGGGTTTGATTTTGGCTTTTTAGATTTATATTTCATTTATATTTGTGAATATAAATGAAGATATAAATGATTCATGAGAAAATCACTTGAGTTTGGACAAATTTGACCAAGTTTAAGGATGTAGGTCAAAAGGGCTTAAATAGGGAATTGATTTTGTTTGATTTATTTTTGGTCATTGGAGGGTAGACTTCATTTATATTTATGAGTATAAATGAAGGAATGATTGATTTATAAAGAATTCAATTGAGTTTGGTTTAATTTGTGTTGAGATTTGATTAAGTTTATGGTGGTAAGTTCATATGGTGTAAAAAAGATCTTGATTTGGTTTGATTTAGTTTGATTTGATTGAATGGTTTGAATTTGGGTTTCATTTATATTTGTGAATATAAATGAAGGAATGATTGATTTATAAAGAAATTAACCAAGTTTGATTTGGTTTAAAGGGGGTTTTGGTTAAGCATATGAAGGTGGTTCATATGGCTTAGGAAGGGTTTTGGAATTTGAATTTGATCATGAGTTTCAATCATTTGATTTGCAATTTGATTTGGGATTGAATTGGTATTTGAGAAAATCAATTATATTGAGGTTGATTTGAATTTGGTTAAGGCTAAGTCCATAAGAAAAAATCAAAGAGCTTAGGAAGGTTTTTGGAATTTGAATTTGATCATGGCTTTCAATCATTTGATTTAGAATTTGATTTGGAAGTTTGGATTTGAAGAAGGAAGCAAGGATTGGGTTTAAGGCTATAGGGTACGCAACTTTTCCTAAACCCCTAAGGAATAACCTATTCCTATGGCTAACTCTTCTAAGTCTCTAGGCTTAGGTTAAGTATTCACCTAATCATTAGAAGTGTCGTAAGATTAAGGATCTCTTAGTGTCTATAAGTATCCTAGATCTATTATGAGAAAGTTGAGAGCTCACTCCAAAAGTAAGGTCAACATGGTCCAAAAAAGACAAGTCTTATCCCTTATTGATTCTAAACTCATTAAAAGGTACTCTCTTGAACAAAAGGTTGTTGTTGCCAAAAGGGACGATGACTCAGATTGGAGGCAACCATTCATTGATTATCTAAATATAGGCAAACTACCTCAAGAGAGGGCACAAACCCATCAGATGAAGTAGAGAGCACTTTCCTACTCTCTCGTGGATGGCACTTTGTACCAGCGGTCCTTCGATCATATGTGGTTACGCTATTTAGACAAACACAAAGCCCATAAGATTATGACTAAGGTACACTCAGGTTTATGTGGAGCTCATCAATCCGGTCCGAAGATGAAAGCCAAGATCGAGAGACTATGATACTACTAATCGTTGATGATCATAGGTTGTATGGATGTAATAAGGTGATGCCACCAATGTCAGGTGCATGGTGTTGTCCTACACCAGCCACCCAACATTCTACACCCAATATTGGCCTCATAGCCATTTGAGTGTTGGGGTAACGACATAGTGGGTCTGATTGATCCTTCTTCTTCTAAGGGTCATCGGTTCATCCTAGCTTCCACTGACTACTTATCCCAGTGGGTCAAGGCAATCCCACTCAGAGAGATCATAGCTCAGCATGTGATCCAGGTTTTCAAGAACCATATCATATATAGGTTGGGTGCCTCGACAAATTATATATAATTATAGTACTGCATTCAAGAGCACCAAAATCAACAGCTTTGTTCGGAGACACAGCATAAATTGGAGATATTCTACCATCTACTACTCGAGGGCAAATGGCTTGGTAGAAGCCTTCAACAAAACTCTCATCCATATATTAAAGAAGACACTCGACGATAATAAGTGATAGTGGCATGCGTAGTTGGTTGAAGCCTTGTGTGCTTATTGCACCACCTATAAAACTCCAACTCGTCTACCCCTTTCTCCTTAGTGTATGAGTTCAAAGTTGTTCTACCATTAGAAGTCTAACTCCCATCACTAAGGATAGCTATGAGTAGCAAGATCACAATGAAGCATAACGCCAAGTTACGGTTAGAAGAGCTCGAATGTTTGGAGGAGAGACATCTACGGGCATGCCAGAACCTCGAGTTGTACAAAATAAAAATGATTCAAGCTCAAAACAAGTTGGTCCATCCTAGAGCTTTTCAAGTAGGAGAGCTTGTTTTAGTTCTAAGGACACCAATTATTGCCCGTCATAGGATGGGAGGCAAGTTTGAACCCACATATGAAGGCCCTTTTGTCATAGAGAAGGCTTACCAAGGAGGGTCTTATCAGCTTATTAATCATAAGAGAGAGCACCCGATGCTTCCAATCAATGGGCTTTACCTAAATAAATATTATCCATAAATTATGTTTGAAAATCCTTATTATCAATGAAAGTTTCATTTCAAATTCAATTTCTTCGATATTGAAAACATCTTTGCTTATGAATCCTCCACAATGTGTTTAGGGTAGGTGTAAGGAACCCGAGCAACATCCTATCCTTTATCAACACAACACAAACACAAACTACATATAATCATATAAAATAAACACATATCTTTTATCTCGGGCTACTTCAAGTTGGGATAACGTCCCTAACGGCACTCACTCAGTAGTGGCTCTAGGTCAAGCTAACGTACTACCCTGCTAGTGTGTCACCCCAGTAGTCCCTTGTTCAGGAGGATGTAAGTCTGCTATGCTTTCCTTCTTGACTTGATCATTGCACACCGATGAGCACCTTATTAGTTTAGTAGGCCTTACTGTGCAGCTAGTAAGCTACCTCATGTTGACTTCTTTTAAGAAGATGTAAGTTTGCTACGCTTTCTTCTTGAACTAGCCATCATGCACTGACTAGGTTGAGTATATTCAAGGCTTAGGTTAAGTTCTATAGTGGCTGCTTCCCTTATGACTACTTCATGTTTGGATCCAGTCCTTACATGGGACTCTTTCGATAATGCCCCGGTGGATAGCATCTATCCCGTGATGACTATCCCAATGATCATTTTCATCTGTGAAGATGTAAGTCTACACGCCTTCTTCTTTGATTGATCATCCCATCACTGATGAGCACCTTAGGTTGGTTGGTCTTCATTATATTGATAGCGACCCACCTAATGGATACACCACTCACGGTAGATGTAAGTCTACTACGCCTTCTCCTTGAGTCAGCCACCGTACACCTATAGGCTATCTTTTACTAGGTTCCAGATAATGCCCTCATGGCACCTCCCCTGTGAGCACTCTATTTTGATCACATTCTTCGCAACCCCATTTAGACACTACACAGATTACTATCATAGACAATTCCCCTTTCCTAGTAGCCACCCCTGTGGTTGGAGAATTCATCTTGCAGATATGCAAATTCTCCCTTAATCCAGTAAATCTGAGATAGGACAAGGCTGATATAGCCCCTTCTTAATGTGGTCCCTCACACACTAACAGGTCCATGCAAACATATAAACAAAAAATATATATTTGTGGATTAGAAGGACACCCCAATCAATACCTTTTCCCCAGTAGACATCCTATCTTTATGGCAGTGTCAGCAAAACTCCCTATAAGAATCGCCTGACTACTCTTGAGTTGACATAAGTCCCTAACAGCACTCACTCAGTAGTTGCCCTAGGTCAGGTACCATTTATTGTGCTACCAACAAATCACCCCAACGATTGCTCCCCACTTTGGAAGATGTAAGTCTGCCACACTTTCTTCCTAGCTTAATCATTGCACACCAAAAGGCAGCCCTTAGGTTGGTTAGCTCTACCCTGCAGCCAGTAGACTATCCCTTTGGATTTGTAAATCAGATAGGTCAAGGCTGATATAGCCCCTTCTTAGTAGATCCATAGCACATCGATAGGGTCCATCAAATTAAAGTGAAATTAATCCTAACTATCCTTAAGTTGATATAAGTCTTCAGCGGCATTCACTCAGTAGTCACCTTAGGTCGAGTTCAATTTATTGTGCTACCAATAGATCACCCCAATAGTTTCTCCCTACTTTGAAAGATGTAAGTCTGTTATGCTTTCTTCCTAGCTTAACCATTACACACTGAAAGGCAACATTTAGGTTGGATGGTCTTATCCCACAGCTGGTAGACTGTCCCTTTGGGTTTGTAAATCTGAGATAGGTTGAGGATGATATAGCCCCTTCTTAGTGGGTCCATCGCATATCGACAGGGTCCATAATTTAAATCTTGCCAACTTGGCTGAGTTCACGTCCCCAGTGAACATGTCCTCAATTCAATATCAAACATGAACCAATTCAAGCAAACCATATAAAATTGAATCAAATTAAAATGAAATTAATCCTGACTATCCTTAAGTTGATATAAGTCCTCAACGGCATTCACTTAGTAGTCACCTTAGGTCAAGTTTGATTTTTTATGCTACCAACAGATCACCCCAGCAGTTGCTCCCTGCTTTGAGAGATATAAGTCAGTTATGCTTTCTTTCTAGCTCAGTCGTTGCACATCGAAAGACAACTTTTAGGTTGGATGGTCTTACCCCGCAGCCGGTAGACTACCCCTTTGGATTTGTAAATCTAAGATAGGCCAAGGCTGATATAGCCCCATCTTAATGGATCCATCGTACACCGACAAGGTCCATAAATTAAATCCACCAAATCCTCAGAGCTCATATCTCCAACAGATATGCCCTCAAGCTCAAATCAAATTAAACCCAACCTGATTCTCCTTGGTGGAGCTAAATTACATCCTCATCCCTAGTGGAGCCCCAAATCATATATAAACAAATCAAATTTAAAACCAACATCCCCAGTGGAGACATAACAAATTTAATCAACTCCTCGATGGATTCTAATTCAAAGAAATTCAACCAAACTCTTATCCTCAGTGGATACATCCATGAAATCAAACTCATATAACCCAAACATGCTTCCTAGTGGAAGGCTCATACACTCATCCCCCGATGGATTATAGATTCTAATCCCCAGTGGATCTTCTTTCCATAAATCATATAATGAAATTCAAACCCTTATCCTCAGCGGATAACTCGAACCTGCTTCCCTAGTGGAAGGTTCATGTACTCAATCCCCAATGGATTCCTCTATCCTCTCTCATGCCCTTGGCATAAGTTGAGTTGCATTGCACTAAGATCGTGATTCTGACTACATCTCGGACTTAGGTATAGATCATTTTTTTGCGCTTACAATCATTTGGACACTATTGATCATCTCGGTCAAAGCCAATACATGTGGTGTGTCGTGTTAGTTACACCATGCCTATTGGGGGTCCTTTTGTTGACCTCACTTTTAGAGCGAGTTCTCAACCTCCTCATCATAGATCTAGGACTCTTATAGACATTAAGAGCTCCTTAGTCTTAAGGCACTTCTAGTGATTAGGTGAACACTTAACCTAAGCCTAAAGACTTAGAAGGGTTAGTCATAGGAGTAGGTTATGCCTTAAGGACTTAGGGAAACTTCCCTACCCTATAGCCTAAACCCAATCCATGTTCTCTTTCTCAAACCAAACCCCAAATTCAAATTCAAAATCAAATTTCTAGAATTCACAATCAATCCCATGATCAAATTCAAGCTCCAAATCCCTCTTAAGCCATGTTATCCACCTTCATAAAGCTTAACCAAAATCCCATTCAAAGCAAGTCAAACTCAATTGATTTTCTTACAAATCAATTATTCCATCAATTATCTTCCCAAATATAAATGAAATCCATATTCAAATGATCAAAACTAAATCGAGTCAAGCCAAGACCCTTCCTCAGCCATATGGACCTACATCCATGAGCTTAGCCAAATCTTAACCCAAATCAACCCAAAATCAATTGATTTTCTCATAAATTAATTATATATCTAACCATCTTCACAAATATAAATGAAACCCACATTCCAATGATAGAAATTAAATCAAACTAAATCAAATTGCCTTCTAAGCCCTTTGGACCTACCTTCATGAGCTTAGCCAAATTTGCCTTCAAATCACTTCAAACTCAAGTGATTTTCTCATAAGTAAATTATAAATTCAATTGTCTTCCTAAATATAAATGAAATATACATTCAAATGACCAAAACTAAATCCAAAATCAAATCAAAACCCAATCTGAACCCTTTAAGCCAATTTCTTGGACTTAACCAAAACCCATCTAAATCAAGCCATAATCAATGGATTTTCTCTTGAATCAATCATTCCTTCAATCACCTATCCAAATATAAATGAAATCTACAATCACCAAGAAAAATTAAAATTTGACTTGAAATTCCTAAATGAACCAAAACCTATCATAGCCTAAATTGATTGCAGTTGAATTTATATTTCAATCTTAAGCTCATATATAAATTCAACTGTACCTAAATCTAACCAAGCCAATTAACCCATTTAGGTTCACTTCACTCAAAGCCACCTAAAGAATCCATTTGAACCAAGTTCTAATCCAACCCAAATTGGATTGAACCAAGCTCATCCAAACCTCATACCATGATCATTGATCACCCTATGATGATCAATTGCCTTAAATTGGGTCAAACCAAGTCAACTTGGTTATTTAACCAAGTTAACCCTAAACTCATATGAAACCCAAACTAGTCAAAACTCGTCATACACCAAATTAATTGAAACCATTGATTCACACCAACCCATAATCAATGATTGAACATGACTTGACCATCAATTGAGCCAAACCAAGCCCAATTGGCCTTTTCACTCAAGTTGACCCAATTTGTCCTAAAGGCCCAAATTGGTCAAATCATGATCTAACCCAAATTGATTGCAACCAACAGCTCAAGTTCATTCCAAATTGATTATTAAACTTGACCAAACCCATAATTGAACACAATTTGGCCAATTGAACCCAATTGATCAACTTTGCCCAAATTGACCTAAATCATCAAATTGGCTTAAAACCAAATTAAATCCAAATTGATTCAAACCAAAACCTACAATAATCTTCAATTTAACTTGAACTTAAACCAATAGTTAACCCAAGCTAATTTGGTCAATTTAGTCAAATTTTAAGCAAAATACTTCAAATCATCATTTGAACCCTAAAACTTTAGTTTGACCAAATTTGATAAATTGGTCAACATAACCTATTTGACCTATAATGGTCAAATTGAAATCCCTTGAAACCAAGCCTTGGTCACTTAGAACCTGACCAAACCTCACCCAAACACATCTTGGGTTAGCCCAAAATTAGCCCAAACCTAATTGGAGCTAAACCCAATGAGATTTCCCTTGGATATGCCACCCCACATGGGGTTTTACCCAAAATAGCAAAGTCCACCCTTTCCACTTGGAAGCCCTCATACACCCCAAATGGGGTGCGACCCTTAGCCCGACCCATGTGGGCTAGGTGCGTGGACCAACCTCCCTTACAAACTGAGAACCCAAGGGATCCAAGGAAGTGTAATCCAGCCAAAGCTTTCCTTGAGCTCCCTACCAATCCTTCCTCCAACCAAAATGAGCCAAGTGGACTTAATGGAGACAACTCGAGTGCTCTAGTGGCGAAAACTGGTCAGCCGAAAATGAGGAGCTCGATCTGTCCATCCATCATAAGCAATCAAGGAGTATACCCCCTCAATTCGTAGGGTAAATAGGACCATTCATCATCCGAGCTTTCTATGTGAATTCTAAACTCCTTAATGAGCTCCCAAGTGTTCTCAAAGCTTATCTTATATGGATTTCTTTTTCCCAAGGAAAGCTGAAATAGAGCACACATTTCTCCATCCAAACTCCATCAATCCTCAATCAAATTCAAATTTCTCTTGCACACACCATCCCCGCACCTCATCGAAGCTAAATGAATCATTTCTCGACCTCCAAATCCACCAGAGCTCAATGTTCGATAGAAGCCAAACGTCCAAAGCATGAGAGTTGGCCTTCTGAGCGATCCACATGGAATTGATCCAATTGCTGCTCAACAGGGCTTCATCTCAACCAAACAAAGCTACCTCAAGCATGCGAGCTGCCAGTCTTGGCTTTGGTGAGGTAATTCTATGAAAACTGACCTCTAGCTAAAAATGTGTTGGTCTTTTGTGAAAGGAATGCGTGTGTGAGCTGATCTTAGCTATTGGATCCTCCTAGATCCTTCATGCAATGGTGTGAGTTCCATTTGGAGCCAATCCGAGCTTGGGTGAGCTCGGGTGAGCTCGGATCACACGAACAATGGCGAATGGATGGCGTTCTCCCTCGTACGCGGGATAATGGATCACACAATGTTCATTCCATATGATCAAAATGGACGATCATGATTAGATCTTGTTAGCTCATCCAATTTTATCCCATTTACGTCACGGGATTGATCTACGCCGTCTGATCGAGATCAGGCGGCGGAGATCAAAAGCTCATCCTACCAACAACTAACTCAACATTGATGGCGATAACTTAAATATCCAATCCCATGGCACCATGTGAAAAGTGCGCCATGTCAGTTCGCCATGTGGTGCCGATGAGATTAGGTTTAATTGAAGCTAATAAATCTATTTTTAAGGCTAAAATTTCATAAATTCATAATAAATTATAGAAAAATCCAAAAAATACACGTAAATACTCATTTTAAAGATATTTCAAAGAGGAATCTATTAAAAATATCCTTAATTGATTTTGAATAGTAATTAGAGCTTAATGAGGGTTTAATTGAAAATTTAATTACCTTAATTACTCCCTAATTAAATAACTAATTAACCTCAAACTTTTTCAGATTATTTAAGAGGATGACCTCTGCCTCCCCTAATTTTCTTGGAATTTATTGGTTAATTAATCAGAGAAATTAATTGATTATGCCATAATTACCTTCTTAATTTAAATAAGGGTTAATTAAGCATATGAATAGTAATTAATTAATCAATTGGGCTTCGTAATCATTGCTTAACTGCGAGGGGCTTATGGAATTAGGTTGGGACCTCTTTCCTAATCTCTTTTCCCTAAGTCCTCATTTTATTTAAGAAACACTAATTGAAAAATTAATTAACAAATTAATTATTTAATTAGTTAAATTAAGATTCAATTCACATCAAATCTTGTTTAATTAAATGAGAGGGCTCAAAGAATATGATTGGGACAATCATTTAGCCAATTAAGTAAGAGAAATTGATTAATTAATTAATGATTTTATTAATCAAATTAAAATTAAAATCATATCTGATCTTGATTAATTAATTCTGAGTAGACCTTTAGGTGTTTAATAGCATAAAGAGAATTAATGAAATTATGATTTACCCATTTGTGTGGGAAAATCATAAAAGTAATTAATTAAGCTCTTTAATTTACTTAACCAATAATTGTGAGCTAATTGCATTATGCCCTTTCATTTCCTAGGACCATTGCTAATTTACTTTTTAATTCATTTACATATCATATTAGCTCATAATTATTTGGATAATTATGTTAAGTGAATGGTTAATTAATGAACTTAATACATATGACAACTAAATTAATCCATAAAATCAACTTAATCATATTTCATTAAACCAAATTAACTCATAAATATGGGGATGGGTTAGGATTAGCAAGCTTCTTTTCACATTCCTAAAATCAAATTAAACATGAAATTAAAAATGACATTAAAAAGCTTTAGTTTACTTTAAATGATTTTATTTGATATGATTGTCCTTAGGAATTAATTTGATTGAATAAAATCATGTGTTTATGCTCACTTATTTCTTTCCAATCATATTAATATTGCATGTCATTTGATCCATACATCCATCTCTTTTCAAAATTAATTAAATTAAATGAGGTTTCTTTTTATGTTAAGCTTGCATGTGTTGTTTAATTTAATATATGTGTGGCTATTATCACTATTAAATCCATATGTAATTTTTGAAAGCTTACAAATGAATCATAGCATATGTTAATATGCTAGTTATAAATACATCAAAAATGTATGTGATTATAATTTAAGTGTATGAAGCGAAGCTTTCTTTCCTTTATTCACGTGTTGATTTGCATAAGTGTGAATGTTAATCAGTATATAGTCTGGACATCCCAGGAATACGAGGATTTAGTTAGCTCCAAGGAGGTCATTTGATTACCTCGCTTCCTTGGTTAATAAAGGCATGTACTCATTTGATTTCAATCTTATGTATTTCAACACTAGAATTTGTATAAAGCTTTAATTCCTACTATTGACCTCACTTTTGCAGTGAGCTCTCAACATCCTCTTCTTAGACTTAGAGCTCTTTTAGACACTAAGAGCTCCTTAGTCATAAGACACTTCTAGTGATTAGGTGAACACTTAACTTAGTCGAGAGACTTAGAAGGGTTAATCATAGGATTAGGTTAGCTTTAAAACTTAAGGAAATCACCTATCTTATAGCCTAAACCCAATCCATGTGCACCTTCTTAAATCCAATTAAAATCTATATCTCAAACTGAACCTTAAATTCAAATTTCAAATCTAAATCTAAATTCTAAATCAAATGATTGAAATCTATAATCAAATCCAAATTCAAAATCCTTCCTACACCCTATGATTTTATCTTATGGGCTTAGTCTTAGCCAAATTCAAATCCACCCAAATTCAAATGGTTTTCTCAAATATCAATTCAATTCTTCAATCAAACAATCAAATTCTAATTCAAATCCAGCTCCAAATGATTCAAGCCCAATATCAAACTCAAACCTCAAAATCCTTCCTAAGCCATTTGAGTTGGTGCCATGAACCTGGCCAAATCTTAACCCAATTCAACCTAAATTTGATTGATTTCTTTATAAATCAATCATATCTTCAATCATCTTCACAAATATAAATAAAATATATACTCAAATCATCAAAACTAAATCAATCCCTTTTAAGCCCTTTGAACCTACCTTCATGAGCTTAGCCAAATTTGTCTTCAAATCACTTCAAACTCAATTGATTTTCTTATAAATCAATTGTTCCTTTGATTATATTCTAAAATATAAATAAAATCTACATTCAAATGACCAAAATCAAATCAAAATTAAATCTAAGCCCCTTGAACCAATTCTTTGGACTTGGCCAAATCCTATCTGAATCAAGTCAAAACTAATGGATTTACTCTTGAATCAATCATTCCCCCAATCACCTATCCAAATATAAATGAGACCTACAATCATCAAACTAAATTCAAGTCAACCCAAGTCAAGCCCAACTTAGTGCTTTTGACTTGAAAATTTCAAATGAACCAAAATTCATTGAACTCCAAATTGATTGCAATTGAATTTATATTTCAATCCTAGGCTCACATATAAGTTCAACTAAACTTAAATTAAATCAAAACCAAGCCAATTGGCCCACTTAGGCTCACTTGTCCCAAAGTAACCTAAAGGACCCTTTTGAGCCAAGTTTTAATCCAACCCAAATTGGATTGAACCAAGCCCATCCAAGCCTCATAACATGACCATTGATAACCCTAGGATGACCATTTGCCATGAATTGAGTCAAACCAAGTCAACCCTTTAACCCAAATGAACCAAAACTAACCAAAACTCACCCTACACTAAATTGGTTGAAACTATTGATTCACATCAACCCATGATCAATGTTTGAATATGACTTGACCATCACTTGAGCTAAACCAAATCCAATTGATCATTTGACCCAAGTTGACCCAAATTGGCCTAAAAGACCAAATTGAGTTAAATCATGATCCAACCCAAATTGATTGCAACCAATGGCTCAAGTTCACTACAAGTTCATTGTTGAACTTGACCAAAGCTCTAATTTGATCAATTAGACCCAACCTAGCCCAATTGACCCACTTAGCCCAAATTGACCTAAAAGGTCAATTTGGCCTAAATCCAAATTAAATAGAAATTGATTCAAACCAAGGTCTACATTCATTTTCAATTAGCCAATTGAACATGAATCAACCCATAACCCAATTTAGCTAATTTTGGTCAAATTGGTCAACTTGACCCATTTGACTCATTTGATTCCAAATGAGCCAAAATTAATTCTAGGCCAAATTAAATCAAATTGATCATACCAAAATACTTTAAATCATCATTTGAACCTAACATAAGCTTTGGTTTGACCCAATTTAACCAATTGATCAACCTAACCCAAATGTGCCCAAATGACCCAAATTGAGCCAAATCCTTTGAAACCAACCCATGGCATCTTGGGAGCTGATCAAACTAACCAAATCCACTTGGGATCAGGCCAAAATCAGCCCAAACCCAATCAAATCTCTCATGGATCCTCCCCCACATAGGATTTCATACAATCTCACACAATCCCCTCATTCAATCCTCTCCATCACTTGCATTCAATGAAGACTGACTTCACAACCCCAAAGGAAGACTTTGGAGCTAAATCCAAAGTCCTCAATCAGCCATCACCTCCCAACCATCTCCCCATCACAATTAATGATGATTTTCAGCCATCCTAAAACATAAGAAATTGAAGCCTCCAAGAGCTGGCTCCTACCTTCATTCACTCCCCTAGAGCTCTCAAACCAACCAGCAACCATTCTCACTTCATTTTGGAGTGAAAACCATCAAAATCAAGAGGATTCGGGCAAGGAAGCGGTGGTCATTGGTGAATTCATCATTCCAAAGGGAGGCAAAGGTATATATCCATTCCAAAGCTTCTTCTTGCATTCATGAGCATGCTTGGATCAACATCGCCACCAAAAATCATCCCCGATGAGGTAATTTTCAAGAACTATAGCCGGCCTTAAGAGCTTTTGTTTATGAAATTCTTGCGCAATTTTAGGAATTTCCTTATATAAACCTTGCATTTTTCATTTTATATCATCCTCGCATGAATCAGGAAGTTTTTAGTGAAGATCGCCATGAAAATGAGCCCATTCGGATGAGATTTCATTCAAATTTCACAAAAAATCCCAAAAAAACTCATCGGTTTGCACAGTATCCCATCGTTTTCATCACTTAGGAACTACGTGCAGTAGCAGCCATCTCATCCTATGTTCAAGGGATTGGACGGCCCAGATTTAATGATAAATTCACTCATTTTGGCCCGCCATATCATGTGGCTTGATCTAGACCGTCCGATCCGATTTGTGCATCATGATCCCTATTATGCCCTTTTTCCCGCCAGAACCGGCTAGCAATCGTTTCGTGATCCGATTAATGGCACATGTCGGCCATGTGGCGACTAGGTTAAGTAGAAAATTCGACCATTTTTTGATTTTAAAAATTAATTAAATCACCAAAAACTTCCAAAATTAATAGAAAATAAAATACTCAATAAAAAATTACAAACAAAGGTTTGTTGGATTCATCTTTCTGAGATGAATCCAAAAAGTCCAAAATTCCCAAATGTAATTAGATATTTTGAGCTTAATGTGAGTTTTAGTGAAAATTAAATTTCATCAATTACTCTAAAAATACAAATCAGATTGAGTTAAAATTATCAATTGAAGTTGAGCTTAAAATATACATATCATAAAAATTTCAAACCTAAATGACTTCAGGATTGGGAGATATTGAATTTTAAAGCTTAAATAGTCCATTTTAATAAAATAAATTTATAGACTTTATAAATATTATTTAAATCTGCTGAAACTTTGAAAAATCATAATAAATTGTATAAAAATCTAAAAAAATATAAATAAATACTCATTTTAAAGGTATTTTAGAGGAGAATTTAATAAAAATATTTCCAACTAATTTTGAACAATAATTAAAACTTAATTAGGGTTTAATTACAAATTTAATTAACTTAATTACTCCTTAATTGACTATGAGATTAATCCCAAACTTTCTGAGATTATCTAAGGGGATGATCTCTACCTTCTCTAATTTTCTTGGTATTTATTGCTTGCTTAATTAGAAAATTAATTAATTAATCCTAATTACTATCCTAATCCAATTAATGATTAATTAATCACATTAACATTAATGAATCAATTAATTAAGTGATTAATCCTTTGGGTAACAGTGAATGAGCCCATGGGATAAGATTGAGACATCCTTCTTAATCTATTCCTTCAAGTTCATTTAATTAATCAAGTTAATTATAGCTTAATTAATTAATTGAATCACTTAATCAATGAAACTAAGATCAAAATCATTCCAGAACTTAATCACTTAAATCTTGGATAGACTCTTAGGTGTTCGATAACCTAAGAAAATTCTAAGAAAATTATAACTAACCAATATGTGTGGGAGGGTACTTAATTAAATCATTTAGCTTAACTAATCAATGATTGTGAGCTAATTGCATTAGACCTCTTTTATTTTCATAGGATCATTGTTGATTTTATTTTCAAAGTATGTGCATATCATGTTGGCTCATAATTACTTGGATAATTATGCTAAAGTGGCATAGGAAAGGATTAATTAATGTACTTAATGCATGTTACAATCTAATTGGCTCATAAAATCAACTTAACTTATTTTCATTAAACTAAATTAATTAACCAATATGGGAATGGGTTAGGAGCAGCAAATGATTGAATTTCCCTCTCTTATTTAACTTAAATCAAACATCCAAAACTAACTTAATAATAAAAAACTTTGGTTTATTTTAAATGATTATATTTGATATGATTATTCTTAGGAATTAATTTGGTTAAATGAGATCATGTATTTTATTCTATTTATTCCTTTCCAATCACATTAAATGTTGTATGTCATTTGATTCATGCATTCATCTTTTGCAATAATAATAATAATAATAATAATAATAATAATAATAATAATAAAATCAAATGGTTTCCTTTATGTCAAGCTTGCATGTGTTGATTTAATTTAAATATATGTGGCAATTATCACTATTAAATCCAAATATATTTTCAAAAGCTTATAAATAAATGATTATATATGTTATGAATGCTAGCTATGAATACATAGGAGATGCATGTGATTATAGCCTAGGTATGTGAAGTAAAGCTTTCTTTTCCTTAATTCATGTGTAGTTTTATATGTATTTGAATGTTAATAAGTATATAGTCTAGACATCCTGAGAATACAAGGCTTTAGCTAGCCCCAATAAAGTTATTTGATTACCTCACTTTCCTGGTTAACAATGACACGTACTTATTTGATTTCATTTACATGTATTTCTACATTAGAATTTGGATGGGACTTTGTTTCATATACATAAATATTTTAATCAAATAAGAATACAATTTTTGCATAATCTTTTCTCTTGTTTACATATACATTCATATGTAGTGAGATAGCAAAGTATATAGTCTGGACATCCTAGGAATACGAGGCTTTAGCTAGCCCCAAGGAGGTCATTTGATTACCTCACTTCCCTGGTTATCAAACGCACATACTTGCTCATTTTTCTTTACATATGTGTGCATATGTGGCTAAAGGATGAAAATTTCTCTTTTCTATCAAAATTACATGCATTCATTATTGGCTAAATGATTAAATTAAATAGTCATACAGTTGGAAGCTTCCTTTCCTACATTCATATATATAAATTTACATATGTTTGAATACAAATGGGTATATGGTCTGGACATCCTGGAATACGAGACTTTAGCTAGCCCCAAGGAGATTATTTGATTACCTCACTTCCCTAGTGTAACAATGGCAAGTACCTATTTAATTTCATCCTTATGTATTTTTGTATAAGAATTTGGATAGAGCTTTAAATTAATATGATGAAATAATTCAATCAAATAAAAAAAAAAATATAAATTTTAAATGTACATGTTCACATCCATCATTTAAGTGTGCTAAAATATATTATATGTGTAGGTATACTTAGGATTTAATCATATGCATGTTACATATGATGAAAGGAATAATTATATATATATATATATATATATATATATATATATATATATATATATATATATATATATATCATGTGATGTATTCAATCAAATTAATCAAGAATATTCATTTAAGTCAAAGTGAACCTAAACTGGATTAATTTAAATATGTACAAGCCATTCACTAAAGAGAACAAATTAAATTAACATGCTTTAGAAAGTGGCTTAGGGTAGGGATGAAAGAGAGCAATTCTCTTTCGTCTCTTTATAACACTTAGTTGTTAAGTGTAAGGCATATGAAATAAAAGAAAATACTAAGTAAAATTCTCAAATCAGTTAAATCACTTTAAATGAAATCAACCTCTTATGATTAAACATCCTTTCACACTTAGAAAATCTTAATCTTAATGCCTAGTTAGGACATACCACATAAGCTTTAATACACAAACACTAGATTAAGTCACCACTTCCACCTTTATGTTAGGACGGTGCATGGTGTGATGTATATTTTGTTTTGTGATGTATTATCTTACACTGGATGTTAGGGTGTATGTTTCATAGACTGGATGGTAGATCGTGATTAGTTTAATCATATTTTCTACAGGGAGTTGTGCTTAAGGGGCTATCATAAAAATAAATATAAATATTTTACTTGTAGGTTGCTTATGCCCATAAGCATAATCCAAATTAGGACAGGTGGGCTTGGTTACCCATGTGTAGGGTGCTAAGCCCAAATTATAATTATAACTGTTTGGGATTATATGTGTGTTTAGCTAACACTTGTCTTGCAGGTGTAGTTAGATTTATTTTTCCTATCTTAATGTAATTTTACTTTAGGAGTTAGGATGGTGCTATAGGGGTTTAGGATTAGCATTGGATAAAAGGCTTTGTCCTAGGGTGTCATGTGATGCCTTAAAGCCTACCAAATCAAAAGGAGCAAAGACATGAAGAATGAAGACTTGAAGACCCCCATAACATTTATTATTTGTAATTGTAATTATTTTTTTATATACTAGGTTGTATAAGGGTAGAGCTCGACTACACATTTTCTCTTTTCGGGGTGTACGAACTCAACCGCACCGACCTTTTATTCTTTTACGTAGTTGATACATATTTGATTGATGTTGTGTTTAGATTGTGCATTAGATCATGCTTTTCATAGTTTCTTAATATTTGATGATTGAATGTTTGGCCTGGATGCGATAGGCTCTTAGGATAAAATTAATTTTTCTACCCCAACTAATCACTCATAATTAAATTTTAATTAACTCACAACCTTATCATAAAGCCTAGGCTATAAATAAGATAATTAAAGATTTAGCAACCCCTTAGCTAAATGTTGTATGTTTAACAACATGCATTCATATTGTCTCACTCTTGTTAAGAGAAGGTTTCCATCCTTGCATGATAGGGGAAGACTTGACCTTTGAGGGTCTCCTATGTGGTGGAAAACACCTCTTTCTCTCTGATTTGGCCCATAAACTCATTTCAACATTCATTAGGCATAAGAAATCTCAAACCCTTTGTTGAAATGAAGTGTCAAAAATTAAATAAAATTTGAAAAGATTTGCATTTGTAGATTAAGTCATTGTTCATACCACTCATACTCTAGTCTCCTAGAGAGTGGATTTAGGACTTTAGTCTCTTTCAAATTAAATAATAGCCCAACTATCTTGCACTTTCATAAGACCAGACTACATGATTTTGAATTGTAGGAGGTATTAGCTGGCAGCCACTCCAGGCGATTGTAAGTCCAAAAGTCGTGTGGTTTATCTTCTCTTATGGAGGTAAATCATATACCCATCTTCGCTAGACTTAAGTTGTGCTTTGGCTTATGCCAAAGCTCCTACATTTAGGATCTGAGGTTACTATTTCCTTCAGGTTGCAAGCATAAATCCTTATCTCTTAATTTCATAATCTTGTATTAATGGATTATAAGTCCTAGCAATTTAATAAGATTTTAACTTAAACAAATTATTCTCCTCAATTTTAAATATATAAAGCCCAACTATATGATAGATTGGAATGCTCACTGATTCTAGTATCATGAGCATTTCATTCATTTGGCTGATAATAAGTCTTCTCCTTGAGTTTTCCCACCTGATTTTCCAATACAAACAATCCTTTGATAGTCTAGCCTTAAAATCTTTGGAGACTTTAATTGCTACTTTAATCAAGAATATTCCTAAAGGATTTCATTCTCTATGATGTAATTAACTATGGAGGCTTGCCTCCATAAGGAACTTAATGAACCCAGCTTAAAATAAACCCTGCTTTACTTTTCAATGTAAAGTAGGGAAAATCTCTAATACATTCGAAGACCCATCATGCCTTAGGAGTCTGTGAGCTCACTTTTGGAGTGAGTTCTCAACTTTCTCATCATAGAGCTAGGACTCTTATATGCTAAGAGTTCCTTAGTCTTAAGACACTTCTAGTGATTAAGTGAATATTTAACCTAAGGCTAGAGACTTAGAAGGGTTAGCCATAGGAATAGGTTATGTCTTAGGGACTTAGGAAAACTTGTCTATCCTATATCCTAAACCCAATTCAAGCTTTCCTTCTCAAACCAAACCTCAATTCAACCTTAAACACCAAATCTAAATCTAAATTCCAAACCAAATGATTGAAACCCATAATCAAATCCAAGACCAACATTCTTCTTAAGCCCTTTGATTTCATCCTATGGACTAAGCCTCAACCAAATTCAATTCAATTGATTTTCTCAAAGATGAATTCGATCTCTTAATCATTTACCAAATCCAAATCCAAATTTCAAACCAAATAATTCAATCTCAAATCAAATCCAAGATCAAAATTCCTCCCTAAGCCTTATGACCCACTCTCATAAGCTTAGCCAAAATCTCCACCTAAATTATCCCAAACTTAATTGATTACTTTATAAATCAACTATTCATTCATTTATATTCACAAATATAAATGAAATCCATACCCAAATAGCCAAAACTAAATCAAATCAAATCCAAGTCCAAATTTCCATCTTAAGCCTTATGGACCTATCTCCATAAGCTTGATCAAATCTCCACCTAAATCAACTCAAAATCACTTGGTTTATTTATAAACCAATTACTCCATCATTTATATTCATAAATATAAATTAAACCCACCCTCCAATGATGAAAAAGAAATCAAACTAAATCAATTACCTACTTAAGCTCTTTTGACCTACATCTATAAGCTTGGTCAAATTTTCTTCCATATCACTCCAAACTCAAGTGATTTTCTCATGAATCATTTATATCTTCATTTATATCCCCAAATATAAATAAAATATAAATCCAAGAAGCCAAAATTAAATCCAAAATCAAATCAAAATCCAATTCAACCCTTTTTAGCCAATTTCTTCGACTTGGATAAACCTTATCCAAATCAAGCCAAAATTAATGGATTTTCTCATGAATCAATCACTCCTTCAATCATTTAGCCAAATATAAACATAAACTATAATTATCAAATCAAACTCAAGTCAACCCAAGTCAAACCCAAGTTAGCCTTTTTGACTTGAAAACTTCAAATGAGCCAAAATTCACTAGACTCCAAATTGATTGTAGTTGGATTTATATTTCAATCCTAGGCATATAGGAGTTCAACTAAACTTGAATCAAGCCAAAACCAAACCAACTGACACATTTAAGTCCACTTGACATAAAGTGACCTAAAGAACCCTTTTTGAACCAAGTTATAATCCAACCTAAATTGGATTGAACCAAGGCCATCCAAACCTCATATCATGATCAACAATCACCTTAGGATGATCAACCACCTTGAATTAGGTGAAACCAAATCAATTTGGTTCTTTGACCAAGTCAACCTTTAGCCTAAACGAAACCTAAACTAGCCAAAACTCACCATATACCAAATTGATTGAAACCAATTATCTAAATTAACTCATAATCAATGATTGAACATAACCAAATGCTCCATTAAGCCAAACCAAGTCCAATTGGCCACTTGACCCAAGTTGACCTAATTGGCCTAAAAAGCTAAAATGGGTCGAATTATGATCTAACCCAAATTGATTGCAAATAATGGCTCAAGTACTTTCCAAATAAATTATTGAACTTGACCAAAGTCATAATTAAGCCCAATTTGACCAATTGGTCAACATCCAACCTAGCCTAAATTGACCTAAAGGGTCAAATTAGCCAAAATCTAAATTAAATCTAAATCAAATCAAACCAAAGCATACAATTATTTTCAATTAACCAATTGAACTTGAACCAACACCTAACCCAACTCCAAATCTGGTCAAATTGGTCAAATTGGTCAACTTGACCCATTTGATTTCAAATGAGACAAAATCAAATCTAAGCCAAACCAACCTAAATCAATTGAACTAAAACTCTCTAAATTATCATTTGAACCTAATCAAAGCCTTAGTTTGACCTAATTTGACCAATTGATCAACCCAACCCAACATGAACCCACGAACCCATTTGAACAAATGAAGCCAAAGCACCCAAAACCAAGCCATGGGACCTTTGTGGATGACCAAACATGACCCAAATTGGCCTAGGTCAGCTCAAAGTCTGCCCATAAGTAAAGTGGGCCCCATCCAAGGGGATTAGCCATTGGACAAACACCTTTGCATTGGATTCCATCCAAAAGAGGCAAAGTCCACTCTCCCCTTTCCTTGGCAACCCTAAACTTTGCTATTTGGAGTATCATCTACCCCATAGCCCAATCTAAGTAAGCCTAGGACCAGTCATGGACCAAAGGGAATCCAACTCCTCCTCACTCAAAGGCGAACCTCATGGACAAAGGGAGGAGGAAATCAGCCACCACCTGCCCATATCTTATCTTGGACCTCCTGCCACTTCCTCCACTCCACATGGACTCATTGAGACCACTCATAGCGGTGGTGGCTAAGGAAAATCAAGGATGGATCCCATCTGTCCATCAGGCTTGATTGAGGGGTATACTCCCTCAACTCTCATGGGATTGACATCAATTCAAACACACTGAGCTTCCTGAGTGTTTTCAAAATCCCAGAGAGCCTCTCTAAGCCTTCCCAAGTTCCCCTTCACCAAAATTCCCCATTCTCATGCGCAGCCGAAACAGGGCATCCATCCTTCAAGTAATCATCTTCCTCCACATACCCAAACTTCAATTCCTCTTGCACACACCAACCTCGTGTGTCGTTGAAGCCATTCAAGCCTTTTCCCATGCTTCTAAGCCACCAGGAGGAGAGTTTGATCAAGACTGAAGCTCCAAAGCACCTATCTTGGTCGTCTGAGGGATCTACTTCAAATCAAGGCCCAAGCTTCGCAACAAGGCTTCGCCTCAACTGGGTAAAGCTACCTCTGTCGATCCCACTGCCAGTCTTGAGCTCTGGTGAGGTAATTCCTCAAAATCGTAGCCTAGGTGAAGTGTGGTTGGTCTTTTGTGAAAGAAATTTGTATGTTATGTGATTTTAATTATTGGATGTGTTCATCTCCTTCCCTTAATAGTGTGAGATCATTTTGGAAGCAATCCGAGCTTTGGTGAGCTCAGATCAAATAGAGAAAGATGAATGGCATTTATCTTTCATCGCTCTCGAAGGAGAGAGATCACAGGTCATCCATTCCGCATGATCGAAACGCATGGCTATGATTAGATCACGCTTAAATCTCTGATTTTTCTCTAAATTGCGGGATTAATTGTGGTCATCCGATCTTAGATCGAACGGTCCACGAGAAAGCGTGTCCGCCGTCGGCTGACTTAGTCATGCGATGTGACAATTTAAATAACCTATCCCATCGCGCTACGTGGAAAGTGCACCGCATAAACAGCCACATGGCACCTACTGGATTAAGACTTTAATTGAGGTTAACTAATCTATTTTTAAGGTTAAAACTTCCAAAATTCATAACTAATTATAGAAAATCCAAAAAATGCAAACGAGGACTTGTTTTAAAGATATTTTAGTGAAGAATTTAATAAAAATATTTCTAATAGATTTTGAACAGTAAACATAGCTTAATTAGGGTTTAATTAGAAACTTAATTATCTTAATTACTACTTTATTAATCATTCAATTGGTTTTAAACTTTCTAAGGATGTTTAGGGGGATGACCTCTACCTTCCCTATTTTTCTTGGAATTTATTTATTGCTTAATTAGGGAAATTGATTGATTAAACCCTAATTACCCTCTTAACTTCATTAGGGTGATTAAGCATATGAACAATGATTAATTAATTATTTGGACTCCCTAACTACTATTGAATAGTAAGGAGACTTAGGAAAGTGGATTGGAGCTTCCCTCCTAATCTTTTCTCTAATTTTCTCTCTTTTTAACTAAAGTCCTAATTATTAATTAATTAACTAATTAGAAACTTAATTAGCTCAATTAGAATTCAAATCATGTTAAACTATGCTTAATCCAATGGATGGTTTATGGAATTAGGTGGGGACCTCTTTCCCTACGCTTTCCCTTAAACCCATCTCATTTCAAAATAATTGTTAACTTTGGTTAGTCTCTTTTTAGGAGAGATGGATTAATGGATTATTGGTTTAATGGATTTGAAAAATCTAATTAAATCTAATTTTTCCTTAATCCATCTTGAGTAGAGCTTTAGGTGTTCAAGAACCTAAAGAAGCTTAATGAAATTATGATTAGCTCACATGTGTGAGAAAACCATAAAAGTAATTGAAATTGTTCCTTAAGTTTAATTATTAAATGATTATGAGCTAATTGCATTCCCTTTCATTTCATAGGAGCATTACTATTTACTTTTCAATTTATTTGCATATCATATTTTCTCATAATTGTTTAATTGATTACCTTAAGGTAACATAGGTATGTGTTAATTAAGTGTTTTAATCCATGCTTAACCTAACCATATAAAATCAACTTAATTACTTTTCATTAAATCAAATTAATTCACACATGGGAAATGGGTTTAGGATTAGCCCATCTTTCTCACTTTACCTCTTAAATCAAGTTAAATATGAAATCAAAAAAGTGACTTTAAGAAACTTTAGTTTGTTTTAAATAATCTTATTTAATATGATTGTCCTTAGGAATTAGTTGGCTTGAATGAAATTATGTGCTTATGTTCTTTTATTTATCTTCAGTCATATTAAAATATTGCATGTCACTTCATTCATGCATTCATTCCTTTTTCAAAAATTAATTAAATGAAATGATTTTTTTTATGTCAAATATGCATGTGTTGGCTTAATTAAAAATACGTGTGGCTATTATTACTATTAAATCTTAAATATATTTTCAAAAGCTTATTAATGAATAATAATATATGTTGTGACATTAGCTATGCATACATAGGAGGTGCATGTGAATATAAGCTCAGTGTATGAAGTGAAGTTCATTTCTTTCATTCATATGTTGATTTGCATAAGTACAAATATTAGTGGGTATATTAGTCTGGACATTCCAGGGATGCATGGCTTTAAGTAGCCCCAAGGAGGTTCTTACCTCACTCCCCTGGTGCAGAACAATGGTGACGTACCCGCTTGATTTCATTCTTATGCATTTTGATATTAGAATTTAGATATAGCTTTAATTAAATCACACAAATAAATCAATTAAATTAAATTGTACTTTTATTTTATTCTTATAGTTGCTTATACATCCATATGTATTTAAGAATAACGGGGATATTATTCTGGACATTCCAGGGATGCACTGCTTTAAGTAGCCCCAAGCAGGTTCCTACCTCACTCCCCTGGTGCAAAACAATGGCGAAGTACTTGCTTAAAATTTTCATACATTTGAATGTGTATTTAGCTAATGAATGAGAATCCTCTTTTTCTATAAAAATCATTCATTATCCTATATTTAAGTGTGCCAAAAATATATTATATGTATAATATGTTTAGGACTTAATCATATGTATGTTATATATGATGGAAAGAAATGAATGGATATGTGTCATGTGATAGTAGTTCATCCCAATTAATCTATCTTTCTTATTGAATGAGATTATTTAAAGTGAACCTAAACTTAGAATTAATTAAAATATATAATAAGCCATTCACTAAAGAAAATTTATTTAATTAATTTGCTTTAGATGTGGCTTAAGGTAGAGATAAAAGAGAGTGATCCTCTCTTTTTTTCTCTTTATAACACTTAGTTGTTAAGTGTAGGTTAAATGAAATAAAAGAAAACACTAAATAAAATTCTCAAATCAACTAAATCGCTTAAAATGAAATCAACCCTTTATAATTAAATATCCTTCATACTTAGGGAATGACAACTCTAAAGCCTAGCTAGGACATACCACAAAAGCCTTAATACACACACATTAGATTAAGTCATAATTTTTAACTTTATATTAGGGTGGTGCATTGCTTGATGTATGTTTGATTTTATGATGTATTGTTGTAGACTAGATGTTAGGGTGTACGCTTCGTAGACTGGATGTTAGGCCGTGATTAACCTAATTATATCTTATATAGGAGATTGTACTTAAGAAGTGCTTAAAAATAAATATAAATGCTCTCTTTTAATGGTTGTTTAACCCCTAAGCACAGTTTGAATTAGGACAGGTGGACTTGGTTATCCATGTGCAGGGTGCTAAGTCCAAATTATACATATAACTATTTGGGTTGTATGGTGTGTTTAGCTAACACTTATTTTGCAAGTGTAATTAGATTTGGTTTTTCTATTTTTAATGTAATTATGCATTAGAAATTACGATTAATATTATGGGGAATTAGGATGAGCAGAGGCAAGAAGGCTTTATCCTGGGAGGCCCCCGTGAAGCCTTTAGAGCAATCAAACCAAATAGAGAAATGGAGGAGATATGAAGAAATAAGATAAGAAGACCCCATAGCATTTATTTATTTGTATTTGTAATTATTCTTTCATATATATGTATAAGTAGCTACCCATTTCTCTTTTCTGTACAACAAAAGACAGGCCTTTTATTCTTTTACGTTGGGTTTATAAATTATTTTATGTTTTGTTTACAATTATGCAATAAAAATGACATGTATTTTTCCAATTTCTTCATATATGGTGATTTAATGTGTTGCCTGGATCCAATTAGGCTCTTTGAAAAAAAAAATTTATTTTTTCTACCCCAACTACAACTCATAACTAAATTTCTAAATAACTCATAACCTCATATAAAGCCTAGGCATTAAATCAAGATAATTAAAAGATTTAACAACCCTTTAGCTGGATGTTGTATGCTTAATATCATGCATGTCATCTTGTTTCACTCTTGCTAAGAGAGGGTTTCCATCCTTGACGATAGGGGAAGACTTGACCTTTGAAGGTCTCCTCTGTGAAGGAAAATACCTCTGATTTAGCCAATAACCTTATTTCATCATGCATATAGACATATAAAAATCCTATAGCCTTTGTCAAAATAAAGAGTCCAAAATTAAATAAAAATTGATAAGATTTGTAATAGACTAAGTCATTATTCATACCACTCATGCTCTAGTCTCTTAGGGAGTTTAATGACTTTAGTTTCTTTTTAATAATAACATCCTAACCATCTTGCAAAATATATGGCTTGACCACATGATTTTAAAATGTATGAGGAGTTAGCTGGCTGCCACTTCAAACAGTTATAAGTCTAGCAATCGGGTGGTTTACCCTCTCTTGTGGAGGTAAATCATATACACATCTTCGCTTAGATTTAGACGTGCTTTGGCTCTCACTAAA
The DNA here is from genome assembly GCA_021442155.1 of Cymbidium sinense. Lineage (NCBI taxonomy): Eukaryota > Viridiplantae > Streptophyta > Magnoliopsida > Asparagales > Orchidaceae > Cymbidium > Cymbidium sinense. Next base: position 147,032,490 of record CM038214.1, read on the forward strand.
GCTCCCTAGATTTAGGATCTAAGGTTGTTATTTTTCCTTCAGCTACAAGCATAAATCTTCACCTCTTAGGCATTTCCATAATCTTGTATTGTGGGATTATAAGTTCTAGTTTTCTAACAAAATTTCAACTCAAATATATAAAATCCTCCTCAACTTCAAACATATAAAGCCCAATCATTTGATAGTTTGGAATGCTCACTAAGTTTCCTAGTATCATGAGCATTCTCTACTCATCTCCTTCGCTGATAATAAGTCTCTCCTTTTATCTATCTCATTTGATTTTTTAACATAATTTATTGATATATCTTTAAAATCTTTGGAGATAATTATCTACTTTAATCAAGAGTATTCTTAAGGAATTCACCTTCCATATGATGTAATTAACTATGGGGGCTTGCCCCCATATGGGAACTTTAGAACCCAATTTAAATAAACCTTGCTTTATTCATCCATGTAAAGTAGGGAAAAAATTTTTGGTATATTTGAAGATCTGTCATGCCTTAAGAGTCCTTATTAAGTGATTAGGTCCATTATAGGATGGTGATTTCTATCTTTTGAGATAGTGCATCATTCCTTGATGTCATATTCAATCACCTCAATAAGTACATCCTCAGATCTGCGTGGTGTCCCCCATACACACTAATTAAAAATAAACACCATAGAGTCCTTATTGGGTGATAATTTTTATCTTTTGAGATAGTGCATCATTCCTTAATATTATACCCGATCACTTCAATAAGTACCCCCCTAAGATCTGTGTGATGTCCTGCATCCCAAAAATAAACACCACACCACATATAAATAATTCAATTAGAGAAAATAAAATTTCTTGTATGATTTTCTACCTCTTAATTATAAATACATGTGTATGTATTTAATAAAAGAGGGTATATAATCTAAACATCCCGTGAATACGAGACTTTAGCTAGCCCCAAGGAGGTCATTTGATTACCTCATTTCCATGGTTAACAAAGGCACTTTACTTATATACATGTATGTATATGTTTAATTAGAGAATGGCAATCCCCTTTTCTATCAAAAATATATGCATTCATAATTGTTTAAGTTGTTGAATTAATTAATCATGTGATGGGGAGCTCTCTTTCTTATATTCATATATGCAAATTTACATATGTTTGAATGCAAGTATATAGGACATCCTGTGAGTATAAGGCTTTAGCAAGGAGGTCATCACCTCACTTCTCACGATTAACAATGACACGCACTATTTAATTTCATCATTATGTATTTTGTATAAGATTTTGGATAGAACTTTAAAATAAATATGATTAAATAATTCAATCGAATGAAAAATATGTACTTTAAATATGCATATTTACATCCATCATTTAAGTGTGCTAAAATAAATTTTATGTGTAGGTGTACTTAGGATTTAATCATATGCATGTTTACATGTGATGGAAATGAATGATTTAACATATGTCATGTGATAGTAATTCAATCAAATTAATTTTAAGATGCCTTTCATGTTGAATGGAATTATTTAAAGTGGACTTAAACTTAGGATTAATTTAAAATGTGTGATAAGTCATTCACTAAAGAGAACTAAATCAAATTAACATGCTTAAGAAAGTAGCTTAAGGTAGGGATGAAAGGGAAAAATCCTCTTTCTTTTCTTTATAACACTTAGTTGATAAGTGTAATCATATGAAATAAAAGAAAATATAAATTAAAATTTCCAAATTAATTAAATAATTTGAAGAAAAATCAACCTCTCATGATAAATTGAACCATTCACACCTAGAAAATTACAACACTAATGCTTAGCAAAACATACCACACAAGCTTTGATACACGCACATTAGAATTAAGTCGCCACTTCTAGCAATATGTTAAGTATGGTGTGATGTATATTATTTTGTGATATTATTTGGGACCTAACGTTATGATATTTCTGTAGACTGATTAAGAATTTAATATTATTTTATTCATTTTTTTGCAAGCGACATCGAAGGGGTGCTTAAAATAAATATAAATACTCTCTTCTACAGGTTTCTTAAACCCCTAAGCATGATCAAGCTAAGGCAGGTGGGCTTGTTAATGTGTAGAGTCTTATGACTTATGATATCTCCTTGCAATTGTATGTGTGTTTAGCTAACACTTATTTTGCAGGTGTAGTTAGATTTAGTTTTCCTACTTTTAATGTAATTTTGCATTAGGAATTAGGATTAGTGTTATGAGAGGGATTATGATGAGCATTGGCCAGAAGCTTAGTCCTGGGGTGCCATGTGATGCCTTGAAGCCCACCAAATCAAAGAGAAAAGAAGAAATGAAGGAGACATGAAGACTTGAGATCCCCCATAGCACTTATTCATTTATGAATTGTAATTATTCTTTCATATTCTGAGTTGTATATAAGGGTAGAGCTCGGCTACCCATTTTCTCTTTTAGGTTGTACGGTAGCACCCGACCACACCGACCTGCTATTCTTTTGTGGTAGTTATAAAATTGTTTGATGATATGTTTG
>CM038214.1:147035077-147286772 GCA_021442155.1 Cymbidium sinense
ATACCATAACATTCAAACCATATGTAAATTTACATGCATGAACATAAGAAAGAGACCTCCAAATCACATAATCAATTAATTCAATCACTTGAACAATTGAAAATGCATGTATTTTAATAAAAGGAAGGATTACCATTCTCTAATTAAATACACACATGTATGTATAAAATACATAAGCAAGTACATGCCTTTCTTAAACAGTGAGGTAGTCAAATGACCTCCTTAGGGCTAACTAAAGCCTTGTATTCTGGGATGTCGACTATATACCTTGTCTTAGATACATACACATGTATTCATAATTTAGAGAATCAAAATCATGCAAAAAAATGATATTTAATTTGATTGAATCATTTATGTATATGAATTAAAGCCTCATCCAAATTCTAGTATTAAAATACATAAGAATGAAATACAATGTTGTACATGTCATTGTTAAACCAGAGAAGTGAGGTAATCAAATGACCTCCTTAACTAAAGCTTCATATTTCAGATGTCCTATATACCCATTAACATTCTCACTTATATAAATCAATACATGAATAAAAGGAAAGGAGCTTCACTTCATACATTTAAGCTATAATCACATACATCTCTTATGTATTTATAACTAATTCATATCATTTGTATCCATTCATTTATAAGCTTTGGAGAATACATTTGGATTTAATAGTGATAATAGCCATACATATTATAAAATAAATCAACACATGCAAGCTTGACATAAAGGAAAACCATTTGATTTAACTAATTTTGAAAAGATGAATATATGATTTTAATTTACATACAACATCTAACATGATTGGAAAGGAATGAATAAGCATAAACATGTGAGTTTATTCAATTAAATTAATTCTAAGGATAATCAAATCAAATAAAAGCATTTAAAGAAAACCAAGGCTTTTTTAATTATCACTTTCAATTTTATATTTGATTTGGTTTGAAGAAATGAGCAAAAGTTTGCTGATCCTAACCCATTCCCATGTTTGTGATTTAATTTGGTTTAATGATAAGTAATTAAGTTGATTTTATGGGTTAACTAGGTTGTACTATGCATTAAATCCATTAATTTACCCTTACCTATGTTGCCTTAATTTAATTAACCAAGTAATTATGAGCCAAAATGATATGTATATACATTGGATATTAAATAATAAACCTAAGAAATGAAAGAGGCCTAATGCAATTGGCTCACAATTAGAGATTAATTAAGTTAAGAAACTTAAGTACTTTCATAGTTTTCCACACATGTGGGTTAACCATAATTTCCTTAAATATTTTTAGGTTATTGAACACTAAAGATCTACCCATGAATTGATTAATTAAGATTCCATGTGATTATAGTTTCAAATTGAATAATTAAGCAATTTAATTAATTAATTAGACAATCAATTATTCCCAAATTAATTAATTTTCATTCAAGTGAAATGGAATTAGGGAAAGATTGGGAAAGAGGTTCCAAACTCATTCCCCATGCCCATTCACTATTTTATAATGATTGGAAAGCTTAATTAATGATTTCTTACTATTTAGAATATTAATTAATTACCAATTTAATTAGAAAAGTAATGCAAGTTAAGACAGCCAATTTCCTAATTAACCAAGCAATAAATCCCAAGAAAATTATGGGAGGCAGAGGTCATCCCATTAATCATCCTCAGAAAGTTTGGGATTAATTACTTAGGTAAATAGAGAGTAATTAAACTAATTAAATTTTTAATTAAACTTAAATTAAGCCTTAATTACTTTTCAAAATTAATTGGGAACAATTTTAATTGAATCTTCTCTAAAATACCTTCAAAATAAATATTTACTTGTATTTTTATGATTTTTCTATGATTTGTTATAATTTTTCAAAGTTTCAGTTGATTTAAATGATTTTCCATGATTTTATAAAGTCCATTAATTTATTTTAACTATTTGAACTTAATGCAATATCTCCCAATCAAATCCTTTTGACTTGAAATTTTATGGTAGGTAGATTTTAAGCTCAATTTTATTCTCTATAAATTTCAAATCAATTTGATGTGGTTTTTAGTTTAATTAATGAAATTTGATTTCCTATAAAACTTAAATTAAGATCAAAATATTCAGTAAAATTTGGGGCTTCTAGATTCATTCGATTCCTCTTAGAAAGATAAATCCAATGTGCCCTTATTTGCAATTTGTATTTAAGTATTTTATTTTATTTATAAATTTTTGAAGTTTCAGGTGTTTTTAATTAATTTTTAAAAAGCATAAATCCCTAATTTCTACTTAACCCAGTCATCGCCTACGTGGTGTTGACTTGACCAATGATAGTGGCCGTGTGGTGCCACATCAAGATGGGAATGTGGACAAGGTCATGCGGATCGATCGATCATGGATCGACGGTCCATACATGCGATCGTGATGAGCCATGATCCGTCATATATGATTCACACAATATGAGCCATCCGTCTCCCTTAACAGGAGATCGGATGGTTGGTGGGTGATCCGGTGGAAGAGACTGATGGAACACTATTTTGGGAGTGATTTTGTGATTCTTGTGAAACAATTGAATAGAAAACTTCATTTTAGGCTCAATTTTTTGGCGATCTTCATCAAAAATCACTCTAAATGCACGGGGATGATGTAAAATAAAAAAATGCAAGGGTAATCTAAAGAAAATTCTAAAATTGAGCAAAACTTGCTACACACAAAAGAACCAAAGGCCAACTACGGTTCTTGAAATTTACCTCATCGAGGATAATTTTTGATGGTAGTGATGATCTGAGTGCACTCCTGAGGGCAAGATGAAGCTTTGGAATCAGTTCAGGCTTTTGCTTCACATCAAAATAATGTATCCACCAATGGCCATCACTTCTTCATCAAAATCCACTTGATTTTGATAGCTTTTGCTCAAAAACCAAATGGAAATGGTTGCTAGTTGGTTTTGGAGCTCTTGGAGAGTGAAATGAGTGTGTGAGGAAGAGTTTTTTCCTTTCTATTTTTGGTCTCCTTGCAATGGAAAATCAACTCATTCATGGTGATTTTTGGCTCTATGTGGGTGTGCTTGGCATGGGGTGGTTGGGATTCTCCTTAGGTGGCATAATTTGGTTGTCCAAGGCATGGGAGGTGGCTTCTATGAAGGACAAGTGGGTGTCCTAACAATGGGAAGTGGAGGTCCTTCCTGCCAAGTGTTCCAATGTGGGAGGGGAGGTGATTTCCCCTTCCCATGAGTAATGGCTGACCCAACCATCCCTTGGGTTAGGTTGGACAATATCCTTGGAGCCTAGGTGGACTAATAGATGAGTGCCAAGTGGCCAAGGAAGAGAAATTACAATTTACATTGGTGTTTTGTCTTATGTGATACCCTTAAACCAAGGTTAGAGTGGTCATTTGGCATTGAATTTGATTTAGGCTGATTTGAAATGAGTCAAAAGTGAGTTGGACCAAATTTTATGTCATTTGGAGTTCATTTGTTTAGGATTGGCTCAATTTTACCCATTTGGGTCAAATTGGATCAAAATGGGTTAGGTTGACCAATTGGTCAAATTAGGTCAAACCAAGGGTTAGGTCAAGTTCATATGACTATTTAGAGAGGATTGTATGCTTTGGTTTGAATTAATTTGGATTTAGTTTGGGTTTAGTCTAATTTATGCTAATTTGGGTCAACTTTGGTAAAGAGGGCTAATTGGACTAAGTTTGGCTCAATTGAAGGTCAAGTAATGTTTAAATGTTGATTTTGGGTTGATTTTAATCATTAGATTCAATGGGCTAGGTTGACTTGGTTTGACCTAATTTATATCAATTGATCATCCTAGGGTGATCAACAATCATGGCATGAAGGACTTAATTCACTTTGATTTGGATTGAATTAGATTTTGGTTCATGTAGGTCAAATTGGCCACTTTGGGTCAAGTGAACCAATTGGATTTAGTTGGCTTGATTTTGGGTTGAGTTTGATTTAGTTGAGTTTATATAGATTTGAGATTGATATATAATTTCAATTGCTATTGGTTTGAATTCAAATGAGTTTTGGTTCATTTGAATATTTCAAGTCAAATGTGCTAGGTTGGGTTTGACTTGGGTTGATTTTGGTTTGACTAGATGATTGTAGGTTTCATTTATATTTGGATAGATGATTGAAGGAATGATTGATTCAAGAGAAAATCCATTGATTTTTCCTTCATTTAGATGGGTTTTGGCTAAGTTCAAGGAAATGGCTTAAAGGGTTTAAATTGGGTTTTGATTTGATTTTGGATTTGGTTTTGGCTATTTGAATTTATATTTCATTTATATTTGAGATGATAATTGAAGGTACAATTGATTTATAAGAAAATCAATTGAGTTTGGATTGAATTCAATGAAAATTTGGATAAGTTCATGAAGGTTGATTAAAAGGCTTGGGAAGGATTTCAAGTTTGGATTTGATGTTGGGTTTCAATCATTTGGAATTGAGTTTGAGGTTTGGCTAGATATTTGGATTTTAATTAAATTTAAGAAGGTGTACATGGATTGGGTTTAGGCTATAAGGTAGGTGATTTTCCTAAGTCCCTAGGACATGGCCTAATCCTATTATAACCCTTCTAAGTCTCTAGGCTTAGTTTAAGTGACTAAGGAAACCTTAGAGTCTAGAAGGTTCCTAGGTCTAAGAATAGAAATTTGAGAATTCACTCTAAAAGTAAGGTCAACAAAAGGACCCCAATAGGTGTGGTGTGTATGACAAGGCACACATATTATTAGATCAACAATGTCCAAAAGACACTAACAAAAATGATCTATACCTAAACCCAAAAGGTAGATAGATTCATGATCTTAGTGTAAAGTAGCTCTATTTATGCCAAAGGCATAAGAGAGCCAATATGAACCTTCCACTAGGGAAGCAGGTTCAAGCTATCTACTGGGGATATGGATTTGAGTTTGATTATGAATATGATTTGTTTGGGTTCATGTCTGTTGGAGATAAGAATCTATAATCCTCTAGGGATTGGGAATGTGAACCTTCCACTGAGGAAGCAGGTTCAGGCTATCCATTGGGGATAAGAGTTTGATGCTATTTCTTATGGCTCCATTGGGGAGATTAATTTGATTTGTGCCTCGCTAGGGAGAAGTTTGGTTTGTTCGATATGCTTTAATTTGACTTCACTGGGAAGGTTAGTTTTAAATATAGTTTATTATGGACCCTGTTTGCATGTGTTGGACCCACTAAGAAGGGGCTATGTTGGCCTCGACCTATCTCAAATTTATTAATCCAAAGGAATAGTCTACCAACCACAAGGTAAGACTATCTGACCTAAGGGGTTGCCTTTCGGTGTGCAATAGCTATACTTAGGAAGAAAGCATAGTAGGCTTACATCTTCCAAAGCAGGGATCAACTGCTAGGGTGATCTGTTGGATCCGCAACAAATTGAACTCAACCTAGGGTGACTATTGAGTGAATGTCATTGGGGGACTTATGTCAACTCAAAAGTAGTCAAGATTAATTTCATTGATTTATTGTAATTTAATTTTTTTTTTTTTGTTTTAATTTTGTTTGATGGATCCCATCGGTGTGTGATGGACTACACTAAGAAGAGGCTATGTTGGCCTTAGCCTATCTAAGATTTATCAATACAAAAGGGTAGTCTATCGGTGAAAGGGTAGGACTATCCAACCTAAGGGGTGCCTTTCAGTGTGCAAAGGTTGTGATGGAGAAAGCATAATAGACTTACATCTCCAAAGCAAGGAATAACTGTTGGGGTGACCTATTGGATGCACAATAAATCGAACCCGACCTAGGGCTACCCGTTGGTGTGCAATAATCACACTGAAAAGAATGCGTAGCAGACTTATATCTTCCAAAGCCAGGATGAGAGGTAACCTTGTTGGTGGAAGAATAGATTGAACTGTCTAATGACTTGATGAGAGAGTGCCATGGGACTTATCTCAACTCAAGAGTAGTCAAGCTATTCCTATAGGGAGTTTTGCTGACAATGCCCTAAAGATAAGATGCTTTCTTGGGAAAGGTGTCACTGGGGGCATTAATTCTAAATCCATATATATATATATATATATATATATATATATATATATATATATATATTTGTTTATTATTATGGACCTTTGTGATGTGTGAGACCACACTTAGAAGGGGCTGTGCTGACCTATCTGATTCTTTGGAATAAGGAGAATCAATGCATCCACAGAATAGGGGTGGTTACTAGGAAAGGGGGCTACCCAATCTAGTAATAACCCAGGTAGTGTCTAAATGGGGTCGCAAAGGATGTGATCCAAATAGAGTGCCCATAGGGGAGGTGCCACTAAGGGCATTATCTTGGACCCTCTAAATAAGAAAGCCTGTAGGTGTATAGTGGCCAACTCAAGGAGAAAGTGTAGCAGACTTACATCTACCATGAGTGGTGTATCCACCGGGTGGGTCTCTATGAGCATAGAGAACACCAACCAACCTAAGGTACCCAGGTGTGATAATCATCTAGGAAGAAGGCATGTAGACTTATATCTCCAAAGTGGGCGATTGTCAAGATAGTCTATATATAAGTGAATATATATATATATATATATATATATATATTAGTGAATGGACCTTGCACGTGCAAAGACCACACTTAGAAGCACACCTTATTTCTTGGAATGAGGAACAATCCATTGGTGTTCTTAAACAACAGTAATAACCGAAGTGTCTAAATGGGGACAAAGGATGTGACCAAAATAGAGTGCTAGGAGAGGTGCCACTGGGGACTTACCCTCTAAATAAGAAAGCCAAGGTGCTGGTCAAGAAGAAAGTGTAGACTTACATCTCATGAGTGGTGTATCCTCTATGAATAGAGCCAACCAATGAAGGTACCATTGGTGTGTGATCACTAGGAAAGGCATGTAGACTTATATCCCTAAGTATGTCATGTATCATTGGCTCGATGGACTAGAGGCACTTAGTCGATGTAGAAGAAAGCATAGCGACTTTCATTTTCTGAGGAACATGGGTGACCCATTGTTGGCACAACAGTCAAGACATGGAGCTACTAAGTAGGGAGTCCAGACAACCAAGTACTTGAAAAAAGGTGTGTTGTGGATTAACCCACATCAAAGTCATTTCATGATACTAGTAAGAAGAAAGCGTGTGTACATCCTCTTAAATCCAACATGAAGGTAGCTTATCATTCATGCCTACCATGCTAACAAGGCACTCAGGTGTGCAATGGTCAAGGAGGAAAGCGTAGCATCCTTCCTCTAAACATGGAACCAGGGGTAACACACTAGTTACACGTCAACTCGACTTACATGTGTGTGTGTCATGCATTAACCCACATCAAGAGAAAAGATGTGTTTAGGTGCAAGATATACTCAACCAAGTTAGTTCATGGGTAGAGTTTAAGAAGGTGTTGCTAACTTACATCCTCTTAATTAGAGCAACATGAGTAAAAAAATACCATGCTAACAAGGTGATTTTTTAAATAAGATGCAAATTACATATGAACAAGGTAATTGATGACATATTAATTTAGCAACATAGTTGATGCACTATACATATTAAAATCATGGAGGATTTAAAAGCAAATAATGCTTCAATGAAGAAGGATTTGATGAATGGAAAGATAGGATTTTATTGATGATAATTTCAAACATTATTTTGAGGATAGTATTTTTTAAATAAACTGATTAAGCATTACTTTCCATCCTTTTGAAGCACCAAGGTAGGCCTTTCAATGATTGGAAGTAGATTCTTGATTTAAAAGTTTTTTAGATAGATAACTTTGAAAGAGTTTAAACCATCTATATTGTTAATTGAAGTCTCTCTCTATTAAGTAGAATCTGCATCTCTAATATCACGTTAATGTCTTTTAGATCAATCTTTATTATTCCATGATTCTTTACTACAAGCCTTAAAAACTCCCCTAATGTCATCCTAATTGTATACTTTAGGGGATTCAACTTCAAGTTGAAGTTTGATAACCAATCGAAGTCAACTACTTAGATCGTAAAGATGGTCTTCCTTTTTCTTTAACCCTACTGACCAGAGAAAGGCATGACGTGATAGTGATAAATTCCAATAGAAATTATAAGTGCAAACAACCTCTCATCTTCTAGCATCATTCGACCCATCCTTGAAAGCGGAGACTCCATGTAAAGAGGCTATGTCTGTTATCAAATTTGAAATAGGTAATGTGGATTCATCTTCAAGACATGCCTAACTGAAATCTTCATAATTGACGTATGTGCTGATTTGAATATCATTCCTTTCGACTGGGCATAATGTTGGGTAATCATGATAGCATCTTTCTTCTTCAATAAGGTTGACTTCAAACTTTGATCTTCTTCTTGGTGCAAATGTTCACATTAAAAGTTTGCAAAGTAGAATAGCAATAGGTTCAATTTTGAGTTTGTAGGCTACCTTTAGAGATGTATTGGGCACTTCATATGCTCTTAGGTAAAGTAGTCTTTTACAAAAGTAACCTAGCAAATTGTTGGCATTTTCTTTGACTTATCATATATGGATGTTGGGAGGGTGGGTGGACTACCTTTATGTTCGAGGTTAATCTCTTAAAACTCATTGGTTGATGATCTAATTTTCTTCTTAAGATCAAGGAGTGTATCCTCTACTTGAAAGTCTTCAAAATTCTTTAAGCTAATTAGGTAGACTAGGCAAAGATGATTTTATTACTTCATTTGAAGGTTTATCTACAACTATTGAATCCTCTTTCGAGCTTGAAGAGAGATGAAGTGGAAATTTGATATCTCATTATATATATATATATATATATATATATATAGAGGTTAGGAGCAACTCTTAACTTCCAATCCTAATAATATCATGAGATAGTAGAATTGTGTGTTTGCATAACTAAGTTTCTAGCCATATCATTCATGAATTATCCTTTTAGAACTTTTTTTTACTATTATCTACTCCAAAGACTTGTCAAAAGTAGACTCAAAATTTATTTTGTATATTCTTTTTTTTTCTCTCCTTTTATTTAAATTTACACCTCGTACACATGAATTATCCTTTGGATTCCAAATCAATGTGTATTATTGGTGCTTTACTTTTTCTCTTTTTCTCTTTTTCTTCTTTTATTTCTCTTCTTCTCTTTTTTCATTTATTTTTTTTAATTTTTTTCTTTTCTTCCATTTCTCTTTTTGTTTCATTTTTTTTCTCTCCTTTTTTTGAGTCTTTGTTTATATTGTGTTCTCTGGAGGGGATTGTTTGTCTTTTCTTTCCATAGGATATTCTATGTCGAGTATGACTTGAGGAGTTTGCCACTAATTGTGCAAGGAAGAATTAGGTTAAGTTCCAATCAAACACTCCTCTATCTCCTTAGAGAAGGTGAGGGTGCACTCATTATTTTAGCTTAGTGGGCAACCTTCCAAGATAGTTTAGGACCTTATGATTAACCTTCAGAATAGTTTGATGCCCTTATTTTGGATTATGAGGTGTATCTTAAGAAGGATTTAGAATTTGATTATTTCCAATGACTGATTTTCTTTTTCCTTTGGTCTTGATGAAAGTGGTAGGACCACTACAATAACTATGATATCTTCTAAAGAGAGGAAGAATTGATGTCTACCTACTCTTTTATGGTGCCCAAAATTTCTTCTATTAGATTTTATGATTCTAACTCTTTGTCGATAGTGACACCATGAAAGTTTAGAATGGGGGTATCTCTACCAGAGTTGAAATCCTTAAAGACATCAAGTCCATCGATACTGCTATTTTATGGATTACGATGGTTATTGTGATAGTCATTTTGGGAGTTGTCTTCTTTTGGAAATTAGGATTCAGAACATTTTAGTCATACGTATCTATAATGGATAAGACATACTCACAAATTTTTATTGATCTTATTCTTGGCTTTCAAAGGAAATTTTATGGCCTTTCTCCTTTGGTTAGGAAACTTCAATCATTGTAGGTCAAAGCTGAAGAAGTGGCTTCTTGCACTCCTCTCTCTTGATGGTCGTGAGGCCTGGAATCTCTACATTGCTAGAAAGAGAACCATATCAGACATTCTTGAATGTTGTTTACTTGAATTGTTAACTTGATTTGATTGTTGAATTGGAACCCTCATTTAACAAATTTAGGTAAACTAAATGGGGTTCAAATATAGGAGAGATTTCTATTTTTTTTTTGGAGGTGTTGACCTCATTTTTAGAATGAGCTCTCAACCCCTCCATCATAGACATAAGATTCCTCTTAGACTTTAAGAGTTCCTTAGTCATAAGACACATCTAGTGATTAGGTGGATACTCAAACCTAGCCCTTGAGACTTAGAAGAGTTATCCATAGGAATAAGTCATGCCTTAGGGGTGTTAGAAAAATTTCGTACCCTTAACTTAAACCATTCCTCACTTTCCTTCTTTCAAGTCAAACTCCAAATCAATCTTAATTGATTTTCTCCAAATTTAAATCAACTCCATATGATTGAAAACCATGATCAAAATTCATTAAAATTCCCTTAGTCCAAATTTTTCCATAGTCATTAATATTCTCTTAAGGACTTAACCAAAATCATGATCTAAATCAAATCAAATCTTTGAGATTTTCTCATAATCCATTTATATTCTAATTTATATTCACATATATAAATATAAATATAAATCAATCAAACTAAACTCAAAATTCCAAATCAATTCATGAAATTTTCTTAAGTCCCTTAATTTTCCATTAATGGACATAGCCTAAACTTTGATCAAATCAATTCAAACTCATGGGATTTTCTCAAAACTCATTTATATTCTCATTTATATTCACATATATAAATGAAATATAAATATAAATCAATCATCAATCAAAGGTAAAATTAAATTCCCAATTTGAAATCTCCTTAAGTCATTAATTTTCCATTAATGAACTTGCCTAAATCTTAATAAAACCATATCAAAGTCATGGAATTTTCTCATAATTCATTTATATTCTTAACTATATTCACATATATAAATGAAATATAAATATAAATCAATCAAACCAACTTCAAAAATTCAAAACCCTACTAAATTTTCTAAGTCCTTTAAATCCTTCTTAATGGACTTAGCCCAAATCATGATTAAACCACTTCAAATCCTTGAAATTTTCTTATGATCCATTTATATTCTCATTTATATTCACATATATAAATGAAATATAAATTCAAGCAATCAAAACCTATTCCAAAAACCAAACTCAAATCAACTCAAAATCCAATCTAAGCCTTTCAAGTAAAAATCTTGAACTTAGCCAAATCAACTTCAAATCAAGCCAAACTATTGATTTTCTCTAATGATTCAATCAACCCTACAATCATGAGCTCATATATAAATTCACTCAATCAAAACCCAAGTCAAAAATCAAATCCAAAACCATTCATATTCTACCTTTGAATATGAAATTGTCAAATGGATCAAAACCCATTTGACTTTAAACCATTTATAAATGGATTTATATTTCAATCATGAGTCCATATACAAGATCAACCAACTTCAAATCAAGCTTTGACCAAGCCATTTGACTCACTTAGGCTCACTTGACCCAAAGTGACCTAAAGTACCATTATGAGCCAAATTTTGATCCTAACCAAATTGGATTGAACCAAACTCATATATCCCTCTCATCATGATCAACAATCATCACGTGATGATCAATCAATCAAATTGGGTCAAACCAAGTCAAACCTAAGGGTTGACCAAGTCAACACTTAACCCAAAATGAAACCTAACATAGCCAAATTCCACCATAGGCCAAATTAATTGAAACCATTGATCTAAGTTCACTCATGACTTATGTTTGAACTTGACCAACATTTGAGCTAACCTAATTGGCCTCTTGACCCAAGCTGACCCATTTTGACCTAAAGGGTCAAAATGTGTCAAAACTTGATCTAAGCCAAATTGATCCAAACCAATGGGTCAAGTCCATTCCAAATCACTTGTGGAACTTGAAGCCTCCATTGGCCAATTAGACCTAACCTTGCCCAATTGACCCCAACCCAAAGGGGTGTGTTGAGCCAAATTTGAACATAACCAAAATTGATTGGAAACAAAGATACCAATCCACTCCATATGACTAACCAAAACCTACCCTTGACCTACCTCAAATAGGTCAAATGGGTCAAAAATAGGTCAACTTGACCCATTTGACCTAAATGAAGTCATATGAGCCAAATTCAAAACTATACCAAATTGAATCAAACCAAAGCCACCAAAACATTTCAAATGGTCATATGAACTTGAACCCTTGGTTTGACCCAATTTGACCTATTGTCAACTTGATCAAGTTGACCCATTTTGACCTAAATGGGTCAACATGAGCCAAACCCTATCAAATGAATTCCAAATCTCATGAAACTTGGCCAAACCTAGTTTTCCACATACCCAACATACCCAAAGTGAAAAAAAATAGCAAAATGACCATTCCATTCTACCCCTAGAACAAATTTTGGCTTAACCCATGGGTAATTTGGTCATACCCACTTCACATTCACAGGCTTTCCTAAAAAAAGAGGACCTAGAGAGTGGTGCACCCAACCCAATGGGTTTGGGTCAGCCCATTGGTCCCTAGACCAAACCCTATGGGTCAAAATGCAAAATTCAAACTCCCTCTCAAACTCAAATTCAAGCACATGGGAGGTTGGAAATCCACTCTTTGGCTCAAACCGACCATGTGCACACCCTTAACTGATCAAACAACCCACTGCCTATGATCAATTGGATCAAAATGGCAAGAGCATTATCGGCCATCGATCCTTCAAGGGGGAGATATACTCCCCCTAATTCAATTCAATTCTCACTTCCCCTCTGTCGATTGAAGCTAAGGAACTCAAAGCAAGCATCAGAGAGTATTCCCAAGCTTCTTAGAGAGGATTTGAAAAGCCATTTTTTGATTTTCAGACTTTGAAAATAGGGGAAGTCCATTAAAGAGCTAACTTCCTCTTCACTCAATCTCCATGTAATTGCTTTTGTATACTTCATCAAAGAGTGTCACAAGCTTCTTTTGGAGTTCCCACAGTAAGGAAGGATTGAATTGGATCAAAGCTGAGCTCAAGCTAAGGAAGAGGTTACCCATAGGAAGATCCACTCAACCTCAAGTGCTCAAAACTTCAGCAAGGCTTCGTCTCAACCAGAAGCTTCTCCAAGGGAATCGAGCCGGTGATCACCTCCAGTGAGGTATGGGATTTTTTGACCATTAAACTCAATGTGGTGTGGAGCTTTGTGAAAGAAATTTTCACCCCATCAATTTTTGACCGTTGGATTTTGCTCTTTAGCTTTAGATGGTGTAGGTTGAGTTTGATTTGAATCCATACTAGATCGAGCTTGGATCTTCCCCTTGATCATGGATGATCTCTGCTGATCAAGGGAAAGAACTTTGGAGATCTCAGCCATCCATTCGCACATTTTAGATGGACGGTTGAGATAGTTCTGCACATTTAGATATCTATTATTTGTTTTAAAACTACGGAGATCCTTGGCGTCGATCTTTGATCGATGAGGATCAAACTGACCGACCACCATATGGGATTTGACTACTTAAGTAACCTCCTCACGGCATGATGCATGTAAAAGCCATGTGCCCGTGCACCATGAGCTAGATTAGTTAAATTAATTAATTTCTAATTAACTTAAGAATCTTCTAAAATTAATAACTCCCTCTAGAAAATATAGACAGATTTGAATTAAAATTCTATGGATAGATAATTAAACCTATAATATTTTAAAATTAATTTCAATTGGTTTTGAATTATGCTTTTCTCTAAGTTTGGGTATTATTAGAAAGTTTATTTTTCTAATTACTTTTTAATTAAGCCTCTGATTAATCCCAAATTTCTTGGGTATGTTTTAGGGGATGACTTCTACCTCTCCTAATTTTCTTGGGATTTATTGAATGCTTGATTAGAAGAATCGAACATGAATTTCTAATTACCCTCCTTATGTAATTAAGGATAATTAAGGCATAATTAGTGATTTTAACCCATGATTAGGGTTGATTAAGGTCGATCCAATAAGTAGGAGGTTTATGGAATATTTTTGGGGCATTTCCTAAGCTATTCTCTAAACCCCTTTTCTCTCCTTAATCTCCTCTAAGGGTTAATTCATTAATTATCCCCTTAATTAATTTCTAATAATTCTAAAAGTTCCAAAATTAATCTACTTTGGGTAGATGCTTAGGTGTTTAATAGCCTAAGTTCAATTAAGGAAATCAAAACCCAATTCACATGTGTGAAAGGGTGTTTTGAAATTACTTAAGCTAAACCCCTTAGCTTAATTAACTTTTAATTGTAAGCCAAATTGCATTAGGCCTCTTTCTTATTAGGTGCATTGCAAATTTAAATTCCTTGTGAGTTTTATGTCATCTCATTGGCTCATAATTATTTGGTTAATTGTTGGGTGGTGTAGGTAAGGGTTAATTAAGTTACTTAATTCATACCTTAACCTAATCAATGCATAAAATGGATCTAATTATCTAAAATTAAACAAAATATCAAACACATGTGGGAATGGGTTAGGAATAGCAAACTCATCTCACCTTTTCAAAATTAAATCAAACTTCAAAATAAATAATAATTACTTTGAGTTCACTTTGATTTATTTTAATTTTTTTTATTCTATAAGAATGCCTTTAGGATTTAAGTGAAATGAACTTGTTAACATGCTTTCATTGCTTTTCATCTTTCCCCAACATGTTAAATTTGTATGTCATGTGGTTTCATGCATTCATATTTTTCAAATTCAAATTTAAAATGAAATTGTTTACTTTATGTCAAGTTTGTATGTGCTGGCTAAAGTAGAAATATGAATGGCTATTATCACTACTAAATCCAAATTATTTTCAAAATACATAAATCAAATACCAAATATGAAAGTATGCTACTTATATTTTAATTATGAGTTTGCATGTGATAGATTATAAAGGCATGCTTATCATATGTTTCCTTTCTTTCTTATGTTGGTATAGTTTTGAATAGGAGTTGGTAAGAAGTAGGGTTCATTTCAAAAGAACCCAACACTTACTTAATTCCATACCCTATTCATCCCTATGCTATCACTTAAGAAGGTACTTGCATACATACATTGCATAAATAAAATGAATCCATTAAACAACTTTTGCATTCTCTTTTTCTGTTTCATTTCTTTTATACATATGTTTGTATTTAAGGAAAGTGGTATATTAGTCTAGACAACCCGATGTGAGGCTTTAAGTAGCCCTAAGTAGGTCTTGTACCTTACACCTCCAGTTAATGGCCTGTACTCACTTATGCCTTTCTTACTTTCATGTGTGTATGTGAAAATTTGGATAAGGAATTCTCTTTCTACTTAAGAAAAATCATGCATATTCAACTTCTAAATTTACTTAAATGGATTAGTTAGCATGCATCATAAAGTGTTAAATACTCTCATTTGTATGTATAGATATGCTTAGGATCCATCCATATGCATATTATATATGTTGGGAAAGAAATGAAGTAATGTGTGTTATGTGAATTTTGATTCATTTTATTTAATCTTAAAATGCCTTTCTTTTGAATAGATTTGTTTAGAGTTCTTCTAAACTTAGGATTAATTAAAGATTTAATCAAAACATTCACCTAAACAAAACTAAAATGTGAATCTACTTTAGAAATTACTTAGGTTAGGGAAGGAAGAGAAGTTCTTCTCTTTCCCTCTCTTCATAACTTAGTAATTGTAGGATCCACTTAAACTAAATAAAAATATGAAATAAAATCAATCCAAAATAATTAAACAACTCAAATGAATCCCTCCTCTAAGTTGAACATGTTCTTCACACTTAGAAAATTTGAACCTAAAGCCATAGCTAAGCATACCACACAAGCCTTCAAAGCACACATATTAGCCTACGTCACTACTTCTAGCTTTAGGTTAGGTTAGTGCATGGTTTGATGTTTGTTTTGTTTTGTGATATATGTTTTAGACTAGATGTTAGGATGTATGCTCATAGAATGAATGGTAGGACATTCTTAGTTTAACTATTCTTTTCTGCAACGGTTTGTGCTTATGGGGTGCTATCATAAATAAAAATATAAATGCTTTTGCTTGTAGGTGCTTTATACCCAAAAGCATAATCCATAGGCCAGGTGGACTTAGTCACCCATGTGTGGGGTGATAAGTCCAATATACATGCTTGGGATTTGTGTGGTTTGTTTTAGCTAACCTTTATTTTGCAGGTGTTAGTTAGATTTCCACTTTTCCTTTTCATGTAAATTTGTGCAATTAGGGTTGTGGAATGATTATTATGGGGATTAGGATGAGCATTGGTCATAAGATCCTATCTTATGCACCATGTGAAGTCTTGGAGCATCTACCTTCCAACCATCCAAAATAAGGAACCAAAGAAGAAAGAAGAAATAAAGCTTGAAGACCCCCCATAATAATGAATTCCTTGCTTAATAGTAATTTAATTCATTTATAATAGTTGTATAAGGGTAGAGCTTGGCTACCCACATTTGATATTTTTGGGTTTGTGCGGTGGTGCCCGACCACAATGATCTTTTATTCTTTTTGCGATTAGCTTTATAAATTGGATGATGATTTATTTAGCTTTTGCATTAAGTGGCATGCTTTTCCTAGTTTCTTCCTTGCTTTATGTATGGCCTAGATGTAGATTAGGCTCTTTAGGAAGAAAATAAATCTTTTACCCAACTTAACAAATCAAATTAAAATAAACAACTCATAACCTCATCTAAAGCTTAGGTTTAAAATCAAGATAAAAGAATTAGCAACCCTTAGCTGGATGAGCATTTCTTTTCTAATATCATGCACAAATGCATCTTATTTCACTCTTGATTGGAGGGCTTCCACCTTTTCTAGAGAAACTTGGCTTGACCTTTAAGAGCCATGGTGGAAACTCACCTCCTCCCTTCTTGCTGATTTTGGCCAATAACCTTCTTTCTCATGCATTACTCATATGAATCCTATTAGCTTGTGTCAATATAATTGTCCAAAAATAAAAAATAAGATGAAATTTAAATTGCATTAGATTTAGGTCATTTGAAGCATGCCCTTTACATGACCTAGTCTCTTTAGGGAGTGAGTTTAAGGACTTAGTCTCTTTCTAAATAAATAATAGCCTAGCTATCTTGCATAAGCATAAGACTTGCTTATATATATTTAAAATCATAGGAGGGAGTTGGCATCCACCCCTAGGCGGTTGTAAGTCCAAGCTATCGAGTGGCTTGTCCTCTCTTGTGGAGACAAACCAAATACCCATTTTTCACCTTAGATTTAGGTTGTGCTTTCGGCCCTCACCAAAGCCTGAGGTTGAGGTTGCTTCTCTCCTTTGTGGGCCATAAGCTTAATTCCTCACCTCTTAGGCATTTCCTTAATCTTGTGTTAAGGAATCATAAGTCCTAAATTTCTAATGAAAAATTTAACTCAAACAAACTAAATCAATTTCAAAAATGTAAAGCCTAATCGTTGGATAATTTGAGATGCTTGTTAGGTTTCATAACATTGAGCATCTCTACTTATCTTCCATTTTGGCTTCATAATAACCCCTCTCTTTGATCGGTCCCATTTGATCTTCAAAATGAACCAATTGATTGATAGTCCTTTCTATTGAAATCTTTGAAGAACAATCATTTACCTTAATCGAGAGTTTTCCTAAGGAATCCCCATTTCTTAGGATGTAATTAACTATGGCGGCTTGCCCCTATAGGGAACTTAACAAACCCAATTTAAAATAAACCCTGCTTTACTTTTTCATGTAAAGTAGGGGAAGAATCTCTAGTAGACCCATCATCCTTAAGAGTCCTTATTGAGGTGATTAGGTCCATTAAAGGGTAGTGACTTCTATCTTTCAAGATAGTACACTATTTCCTTGATGAGGTACTCAATCACTTGAATAAGTATATCTGTGGATCTCCGTGAAATCTTAAAAAGATGAATTTCTATATGCTTGCCTCTTTCATTTCTCCCAATAGATTTGAAAGGTGACTCCCATATTAGAAAATTTTCACCACAGGAGGAGTGACTTTGAATTTGATTTAAATTTAGAACCTACATTCAACAAATTTAGGTATGTTAAATGGGGTTCAAATATTTTGGAGATGCTCTTAATTGATGATTCCATTAGCTCACATTAACAAATTTGGGTATTCTAAATGGAGGGTCAATTGAATTTGTTTTGGATTTGATTTTGGAATCTTCACTTAGCAAATTTATGTATGCTAAATGAGATACAAGTGCATGTTTGAAAATAATTTTTTAATGCATTTTTGTTGTTTGCGATGATGTGTGTCATGTGTTTGATTTGTTGAATTTGATTTGAAAATGGGATCCTTACTTAGAAAATTTTGGTATTCTAAGTGATGCCCAATGTGTTTGATGTATTTTGATTTGATTTTGAAAAATGAGACCCTTACTTAACAAACTTGGTATATTAAGTAGGGCTCAAGTGTGTTTGATGAGTTTGTTTCATTTTGTTTTG
This sequence comes from Cymbidium sinense, assembly GCA_021442155.1. Classification (NCBI taxonomy): domain Eukaryota; kingdom Viridiplantae; phylum Streptophyta; class Magnoliopsida; order Asparagales; family Orchidaceae; genus Cymbidium; species Cymbidium sinense. The sequence goes on from CM038214.1 coordinate 147,053,442, forward strand.
AAAAAGAGAACTTCTAAACAAATGTGGTATGTTAAATAAAGTTCAATATGTTAAATAAAGTTCAAATTGTTTTCAATTTTAAAAAGGTGGGACTGTCATTTGACAAATTTGGGTATGTCAAATGGTGTTCAAGTGTGTTTGATTTATTTGTGATTTTAAAAAGGGAACTCTACTTAGCAAATGTGGGTATGTTATCAGAGTCAATTTGATTTTGATTTTGAAAAAGGGAATTCTCATTTGACAAATTTGGCTATGTCAAATGGAATTCAAATGTGTTTTAATTTTTAGTGATTTTGGAAAAGGGGACTTCCAATTAACAAATTTAGGTATGTTAAATGGAAATCAATTATATTTTTCTTTTTGATTTTCAAAGATGGGATATTTGTGTGTGATGTTTCTTTTGAAAAGAGAAATTCCAACTTAGCACATGTAGGATGTGGTAAATGAAATTTCAATTTTATGTCACGATCTTGTTTGAAAATAAAATCTTCATTCAACCAGCTTAGGTGTGTTGAATGCAGATTACTATTTTGAAATATGTTCTTTTTTAAAAAAGGATTTTAAAATTATTTGATTTTAAATTTTTAAAAGAACCTCCATGTAATAATCATGGATATTGTTGCAAGAGGTTTGGTTATCTTTAAATGTAGATATTTTGTCATGTGAATTTTAATTTGAGAAGTGTTATTTGAAATTATATATTTTTTTGCAAAGAGTTTATTTTCTTAAGTATGAAATGAACCTTGCCTCACCAAGAGAATGGTAAAGAGGTTCTAAATTTTTAGTCATGTCCTTTAGTTAATTAAAATTTTTATTTACTTCTTGGGGGACCTAATAGGGGTTTTAAGACCTACATGGAGTGAGGTCTTGAAAGATAAAGGATGTCAGCTAGCTCAACCTAAAGATGAAATAGGCTAAGTGCCAACGGAAAGAAAGATAGTCTTGGAATCATATAAAATACAAGATGGAGAGAGGAACCCTCCCCAGTGGAGTCGCTAGAAAAATCTATGGTGTTTTTTTAGATGTGGGACACTACACAGATCTTAGGGGGTACTTATTGAAATGATCAAGTATGACATTAAGCAAAGATGCAGTATCTTAAAAGATAGAAATCATCACCCTATAATGGACATAATCACCTAATATGGACTCCAAAGGCATGATGGGTCTTCGAATGTACCAAAGATCTTTTCCCTACTTTACATAGAAAAGTAAAGTAGGGTTTATATTAAGTCGGGTTTGTTAAGTTCTCTATAAAGCTAGCCTCCATTGTTAATTACATCCTAAGGGATGTGAATCCCTTATGAATACTCTCAATTAAAGTATCAATTAAAGTCTTCAATGATTTCAAGGCTAGACTATCAAAGGATTAGTTGTATTGGAAAATCAAGTGGGAAAACCCAAGGAGAAGACTTATTATCGAAGCCAAAGGAAACAAGTAGGGAATGCTCTTTATACTAGGAAACCTAGTGAGCATTTGAACCTATCCTATAATTTGGCTTTATAATTTTGAAATTAAAGAGAAGATTAATAGTGTTAAAGACATTTCAATAGAAAGCTAGGACTTGTAATCCAACAACACAAGATTGTGGAGATGCCTAAGAGGTAAGGATTTATGCTTGTAGCTCAAAAGAAATAACCACCTCAGATCTTAAACCTACGGAGCTTTAGCATATGCCAAATCATGGCCTAAATCTAAGTGAAAATGGACATATGATTTAACTCCATAAGAGAGGATAAACTGCCTGACTGTTGGACTTACAACCTCCTGGAGTGGCAGCTAGCTAACACCTCCTGTGCTTTAAATCCATGAAGTCTGGTCATATGATTTGTATGATTAGTTAGGCTATTATTTAATTGGAAAGAAACTAAAGTTCTTAAACCCACTCCCTAAGAGACTAGAGCATGAGTGGTATGGGCATATGACTTAGTCTAGTGCAAAATCTTTTCAAATTTTATTTATTTTGACACTTCATTTTGACATAGGCTTTTGGTTTTTGATGCCTACATGTATGATGAAATAAGGTTGTTGGCTAAATCAGTAAGAAAGGGTTATTTTCTAACACAAGGGATGCCCTCACAAGTCAAGAATTCCACTATCGTGCAAGGATGGAAATCCTCTTTTTTCAAGAGCGAAACATATGATATGCATGTTGTTGGCCATTCAACATTCAGTTAAGGGGTTGCTAAATTGTTTAATTATCTTGATTTATGTCCTAGGCTTTAAGTGAGGTTATGAATTGCTTAAAAATTTAGTTATGAGTTTTAGTTGGGTAGAAAGGTTAATTTATTTTCTAAGAGCCTAATCACATTCCGGCCACACATTCAAACATCAAACATATAAGGAAACTAAGAAAAAGCAAAATCTAATTGTGTACTTTAAACACAACATCAAACCATTTTTATAGCTAATGTAAAAGAATAACAGGCCAGTGCGGTAGGGTGCTATACAACATGAAAAGATAAATGGGTTCCGAATCTACCCTTATAAAATGATACATAAAAGAATAATTTGCAATTTACAAATGATAAATGATATGGGGGTCTTCAAGTCTTCATGTCTTCATGTATCTTCCTCCTTTGATTTGGTTAGGTAAACACACATACAACCTCAAAGCAATAATATATTTATAATGGACTTAGCACCTACAGATGAAATAAAGCCCACTGTCTTAACTTGGATTATGCTTAGAGGCATAAGAAACTGTAAAGAGAGCATTTATATTTACTTTTAAGCATCCCCTTAAACATAATCCCCTGCATAAAACATGATTAGGCTAATCAAAGCCTACCATCCAGTCTATAAAACATGCACCCTAACATCTAGTCTAAAATAATACATCACAAAATAAAACATACATCACACCATGCACCGTCCTAACATAAGGCTAGAAATGGTGACTTAATCTAATGTGTGTGTATTAGGGCATGTGTGGTATGTCCTAACTAGGCTTTAGAGTTAAGATTTTCTAAGTGTAGAAAGATTCAACTTAAAGGGTGGTTTCACTTCAAGTGCTTTAATTGATTTGCAAGTTTTAATTTATGTTTTCTTTTGTTTCATATGACCTACACCTAACTAAGTGTTGTAAAGAGAAGAAAGAGGTTACCCTCTTTCATCCCTACCTTAAACCACTTTCTAAAGCATGTTATTTTTATTTAGTTCTCTTTAGTGAATAGCTTATTACACATTTTAGATTAGTACTAAGTTTAGGTTCTCTTTAAATAATTCTATTCAATGTGAAAGGCTTCTCAAGATTAATCTAATACTATCACATGACACATGCTAAATCATTCATTTCTATCACATGTAACATGCATATGATTAAGTCTTAAGTATACTTACACATACAATATGTTTTAGCACACTTGAATGATGGATGTGAGTATGTACATTTGAAGCTTCATATTTCCCCCTCTGATTGAACTATTTTAACATATTAATTTAAGGTTCTATCTAAATTCTTATACAAAAAATACATAGGGATGAAATTAAACATGTACATGTCATCATTAACTAGGGAAGTGAGGTAATCAAATGACCTCCTTTGGGCTAGCTAAAGCCTCATATTCCCAGGCTGTCCAGACTATATACCATTACATTCAAACCATATGTAAATTTACATGCATGAACATAAATAGAGACTCCAAATCACATAATCAATTAATTCAATCACTAGAACAATTGCAAATGCATGTATTTTTATTAAAAGGAAGGATTACCAATCTCTAATTAAATACATAGATGTATGTATAAAAGACATAAGCAAGTATGTGCCTTTGTTAAACCAGGGAAGTGAGGTAGTCAAATGACCTCCTTAGGGCTAGCTAAAACCTCATATTCCCAAGATGTCCAGACTATATACAGCTTTTCTTAGATAGATACACATGTATTCATAATTTGGAGAATGAAAATCATGCAAAAAAATGATATTTAATTTGATTGAATCATTTATGTATATGAATTAAAGCCTCATCCAATTCTAGAATTGAAATACAAGAATGAAAGCAAATGGAGTATATGCCATTGTTAAACAGGGAAGTGAGGTAATCAAATGACTTCCTTGGGGCTAACTAAAGCTTCATTATTCCAGGATGTCCAACTATATACCCATTAACATTCTCACTTATATAAATCAAAAAATGAATAAAAGGAAAGGAGCTTCACTTACATTTAAGTTATAATCACATACATCTCCTATGTATTTATAACTAGCATTCATAGCATATGTAACCATTCATTTCTAAGCTTTGGAAAATACATTTGGATTTAATAGTGTCAATAGCCATACATATTTTAAATAAATCAACACATGCAAGCTTGACATAAAGGAAAACCATTTGATTTAATTAATTTTGAAAAGATGAATGTATTATTTTAAATGACATACAACATTTAACATGATTAGAAAAAATTAATAATCATAAACATGTGATTTTAATCAATTAAATTAATTCTAAGGATAATCAAATCATGTTAAGACAACCAATTTAAGCATTAATTAACCCTTGCTAAAGAAAATTTCTAAAATTGAGCAAAATCATCACAAAAGAACCTAAGGCCGACTATGGTTGTTGAAAATTACCTCACCGAGGATGATTTTTGGTGGCGATGATGATCTGAGCGCGCTCCTAATGACAGAAGAAGCTTTGGAATGGGTTCCGGCTCTTACTTCACTTTGGAATAATGTATCCACCAATGGTCACCGCTTCCTTATCGGAGTCCACTTGATTTTGATATATTTTGCTTAAAAACCAAGTGGGAATGGTTGCTGGTTGGTTTGGGAGCTTTAGAAGACTGAAATGAGTGTGTGAGGAGTTTTGCCTCTCTATTTCTACTCCTTGCAATGGCCAAAATGACCTCATTCATGGTGATTATTGGCTCCAAGTGGGTGTCCTTGGCTTGAGGTGGTTGGGATTCTCCTTAGGTGGCTTAATTTGGTTGTCCAAGGCATGGGATGTGGCTACTATGAAGGACAAGTGGGTGTCCTAGCAAAGGGAAGTGGAGGTCCTTCATGCCAAGTCTTCCAATGGGGGGGGAGGTGATTTCCCTCCCATGAGTCATGGCTGACCCAACCACCTCTTGGATCAGGTTGACGGTGTTCTTGGAGCCTAAGTGGACCTATGGATGAGTGCTAAGTGGCCAAGGAAGAGAAATGACTATTTACATAGGTGTTTTATCTTATGTGATACCCTAACAAGGGTAGAGTGGTCATTTGGCATTGAATTTGATTTATTGATTTGAAATGAGTCAAAAGTGAGTTGGACCAAATTTCATGTCGTTTGGAGTTTATTTGGTTAGGTTTGGCTCAATTTTACCCATTTGGGTCAAATTGGATCAAAATGGGTTAGGTTGACCAATTGGTCAAATTGGGTCAAACCAAGGGTTAGGTCAAGTTCATATGACTATTTGGAGAGCATTGCATGCTTTGGTTTGATTTAATTTGGGTCAATTGACATAAATGGTCAAATTAGATCAAACTAAATTAAATCCAAATTAAATCCAAGTTGACCCAAATTGACATAAAGGGTCAACTTGGGTCAAGAGGGCTATTTGGGCTAGGTTTGGCTCAATTGAAGGTCAAGTCATATTTAAATGTTAATTTTGTGTTGATTTGAATCATTGGTTTCAATGGATTTGGCTTAGGTTGTAATTTGGCTAGTTTGGGTTCATATAGGCTAAAGGGTTGACTTGGTCAACAGGCTAGGTTGACTTGGTTTGACCTAATTTATATCAATTGATCATCCTAGGGTGATCAACAATCATTACATAAAGTTTGGATTAGCTTAATTCACTTTGATTTGGATTTTGGTTCATGTAGGTCAAATTGGCCACTTTAGGTCAAGTGAACCAATTGGATTTGGTTGGATTTTGGGTTGAGTTTGATTTAGTTGAGTTTATATATGAATTTGATATTGATATATAAATTCAATTATGTAGTTTGGATTCAAATGAGCTTTGGTTCATTTGAATATTTCAAGTCAAATGGGCTAGGTTGGGTTTGACTTAGGTTGATGTTCATTTGACTAGATGATTATGGATTTCATTTATATTTGGATAGATAATTGAAGGAATGACTGTTTCAAAAGAAAATCTATTGATTTTGGCTTGATTTAGATGGGTTTTGGCCAAGTTCAAGGAAATGTCTTAAAAGGTTTAAATTGGGTTTTGATTTGATTTTGGATTTTATTTTGGCTATTTGAATTTATATTTCATTTATATTTGAGAAGATAACTGAAGGTACAATTGATTTATAAAAAAATCAATTGAGTTTGGATTGAATTGGATGGAAATTTGGCTAAGTTCTTGAAGGTTGATTAAAGGGATAGGGAAGGTTTTCAAGTTTGGATTTGATCTTGGATTTCAATCATTTGGAATTGAGTTTGGACTTGGATTTGGATTTGAAATTGAGTTTGAGGTGTGGTTGAAAATTTGGATTTGAATTGAATTTAAGAATGTGTACATGGATTGGGTTTAGGCTATAGGGTAGGCGATTTTCCTAAGTCCCTAAAGCATGGCCTAATCCTATGATTAACACTTCAAAGTCTCTACGCTTAGGTTAAGTGTTCACCTAATCTGTAGGAGTGTCTCATGACTAAAGAAACCTTAGTGTCTAGAAGGTTCCTAGGTCTAAGAAGAGGAGGTTGAGAACTCACTCCAAAAGTGAGGTCAATTGTATACTTGGTTGATGAAATCAAGAAGAAGAAATGTTGAATCATTTGTTCTCTTAAAATAAAAAAAATAAAACCCTAAACCTAAACCTAAACTAAAATTTGAACCCTAAACCTAGAACCCTAAAACCCTAAACCCACAAAACCCTAAACCCTAAAACCCTAAACCATAAACCCTAAACCCTAAACCTAAACCCTAAAACCTAAACCCTAAACCTAAAAAATAAACCTCAAACCTAAAAACCTAAAATAAATAAACCTAAAATAAACTAAAAATAAAATAAACTAAACTAAAAATTAAAACCTAAACCCACATGGCAGCCCTCAACCTCATGCTCTGGCTTCCCCTTTCCCCTCTTTGGCTTTCTTGATGCTTGATGTTGTTTGGCATGATTCTCACTTTGGATTCCTTAATCGATGGCTCTGCCACTTTTGTGTTTTACTTGGGTGACACTGGCTTGGCATCTTCCCGATGATTCTGGGGAAATGACAAATCCATTGGATCTAACTAGGGCATCAACTACCTTGGCTTCGGTTGCTTCAAAATCATTTAAAGATGTCCTCACTGGTAAGGATAGTTGTTCAGGTGAGTCCTTGTAACTTGTTTTGACTTTTTTTAGGCATGTCTGGTTATGTGCTTTGATCGATTATGGAAAAGCTTGCTAAGCCATTAGAATTCACTTTGGTCAGAAAGTTTACTCTTCATAGGATGAATTTAGAAAACATTCACTCTTTCTTTCATGGTGAAACTTTGGGTGCTTTTTTTGATTGTTTTAATTAATCCCTGCCACATTTTGATTCAATTAACGAATGATTTGGATTACTCACATGTTTGTGCTCATCGTTCTTATTTTGTTTTCAATTGCCAAGTGAGGTTGCTGAAATGGACTCCACTATTTGATATTAGATAAGAATCCCCAATCATTTCAGTTTGGATTTCTCTCCCCAATATGCATATTTATTTCATTAATCATCAAATTCTTTTTTGTTGTGGGTGCTTTATTTGGTTGGCCATTGCAAATTGATCGAGCAACGCTAAATCTGACAAGTGGCTAGAATCCTTGTAGAATTAGACATTACCAAGAAACACCCCAAAGAAATTTGGGATCTAAAATTATGGTTATATGCATAAAGTTGATTTTCAAAATTTCCCTCTCTTTTGTTCTCATTGTAAAATCCATGAGCATAATAATTCTGAATGTTTCATTTTGCATCCTCACCTAGAAAAGAAAATTCTTATTAAGGAAACTATTGCTCCTAACCCTAGGCCGACCACTGATAAATATCAAAAAGTTAATTAAAAAAAGGATTCATTGAATGCTCCTAATAAGATTGTTTTACCTCTTATTTCTTATGTGCAATTGAAGGTTTCTAATGTGGAAAATAATAATTTCTCTAAACTTTTGGATGATGATTCTTTTTTCTCTAAGTTGATCCCCGCATCCTTACCAATTTTTATTGATGAAAATGAAGCTTTAATTGAAAATATTAATGAGGATATCAATGTTATGCATCATTTGAATTCAATGGATAATATGAATTTGGTTTCTCAAGTTTGAAAAACCTAACTATACTTTAGTTCAGAATGATTTAAATTCTCAAACATATTTGGTTTTGTCTAATAATCTGACTATTGAAGAAGAAGGGTTGGATGTTCACACTTGCCTTCTTAATAAATATGTTTCGGCTCCCTCGCTTGCTATACCCGATACTCATTTAACTTTAATAAATTCTAATGGCTTGGAAGAAGGAGAACTCACTTCTATATAGGAGACTTCCCCTAAATCTATGACTAATGTTGCTAAATCCTTCTTAGATGATGATTCTATGGGAAAAGGAAATGGTTCCCGAACTTATAATGCTAAAAAAAATATTAAAAACATCCCTCCCAAATGGTACAATAACACTAGATCTACTGCAGCCTCTTAATTAACCTTTTCTTAACACCTTTTTTACTTCCTTATGTTTTATTTTGCTTGTTTGGAATGTTAGAGGGATCGATACCCTCTCTATTTGTAACCGTATTAGAAACCTTTGTTGTATTCATAATATTTCTTTACTTATTATTTTGGAGCCTCTTATTCATGCAAACAAAATTAACCATATTACTAGAATGATCGATTTCAATAAATTTCTCTAATGTTAGTAATAAAATTTGGTGTTTTTGGAATAATTTTGTGGAGGTTTCTATTCTTGATGATTTTCAACAAGTTGTCAATGCTCAAATATCTTATGGTGACTATTGTGTTTTGGGCTCTTTTGTCTATGCATCTTGTAATAGATCTAGTAGAAATCTTCTTTGGGAAAGTTTGAGGAATTTTGCTACCTCTGTCAATAAACCTTGGTTTGTTGGTGGGGATTTCAACACTATTTTATTCTCTTCTGAATGAAGAGGTGGTTGCTCTCCTAATATTCATTCCATGGAAGAATTTTCCAATATGATCCTTGATTGCAATTTGATTGATATTGGCTTTAAGGGTTCAAATTTTACTTGGCAAAACTCTAGACTTTGGCAAAGGTTGGACCATATTCTTTTTAATACTCAGTGGATTACTCAATGATCTATTACTTCTGTTGATCATTTAAGCAGAACCTTATTGGATCATGCACCTTTTTCAGTTTCTATTAAAAATAACACTAATAGATTAAAAGATTTCTTTCATTTTAGATTTTAGAACATGTGGATTCAACATATTGATTTCTTTAATATTGTGGCTAATAATTGGAAAGCTCCCTTACATCCTGACAATTTGATTATGGGGATGAATAGATTTTGGTTTAAGCTTAAAAGACTTAAACAAAATCAGGTTTGGAACAAGCATTATTTTAAAAACCTTTTTTAATATGAAAGAAATGGAAAAAATTGGTTTATGATCTTGAAGTCTCTATATGCGGTCTACTAAGATTAAGGACTTGATTGAGGTGAAAGATAAACTTGTTAATTTTCAAAATATGGAAGAGTCTTATTGCCACCAAAAACCTGCTAGCAAACATATTGCGGATGGTGACAAAAATACTAGATATTTCCATGCTTTAGTTAATAAAAAGAGATCTTTAAATAATATTCAAAAAATTAATGATGATAATGGAGAATGGATTACGGAGAATAATGATATTAAGGATTCGACCATTAATTACTTTAGAAATATGCTTAATAAGAGTTGCTCTTATGAAGCTATTTCTAAATCACACTTGATTCCTTCTATTATAAACAATAATGACAATGAGTTGCTTACTATTGTACATAATGAAGAGTAAATTTTAAAGTTCTTAATAGCATGAACATAGATTCTATTGTTGGTCCGGAGGTTTCACTACCCAATTTTTCAAAATGCTTTGGTTTATTATTAAAAATGATTTGGTTGAGGCTGTGGTTGATTTTTTTAATAGTAATCCTTTTCCTAGATATTTTTCTAGCACTTCTATTATTCTCATACCTAAGAAAGATAATCTAGACTATTGGAGTGATTTTAGAACTATTAGTCTTTGCACCTTCTTCAATAAGCTTATTTTCAAAATTCTAACCAACAAGCTTAGTCCTTTACTTCATAGGATTATCTCTCTAAGCCAAATTGATTTTGTTAGAGGTAGATCTATTTCTGATAATATTCTGCTTGCTCAAGAATTAATTCATGATTTAGATGCTAAGACTAGAGGTGGCAACATTATATTCAAATTATAAATTACCAAAGCTTTTGATAATATCTCTTGGGATTTCCTTATCCATATTCTTAATTTATTTGGGTTTTTTGATAAATTTACTTTTCTTATTAAAAATTGTATTAATAATGCCTGGTTTTCTATTTTTCTTAATTGGGGAAGCCTTAGGCTTCTTTCCTTCTTCCCATGGCCTAAGACAAGGGGATCCTCTATCTTCTGCTTATTTATTATTGTTGTTGAGTACTTATCTAGGAGCATCAATGATTTATTCTTAAACAATCTTAGTATGTATTACAAAACTCTTAGTGGTCTTCATGTTTCTCATTTAAGCTTTGCAGATGATTTTATTATTTTTTTTTTGCAATGCTTCTATTCATCATATCAAAATCTCAAGATTTTTTAAATAAATTTGGTAGAAAGTGGTCTATCTATCAATGATAACAAAAGCTATTTTATTACTTCTTCAAGCATCTCCAATAATGAAATTAATCAAATCTTGCATATCACTAACTTTAAACATCAACACCTTCCTCTTAAGTACTTTGGTGCACCTCTTTTAAAGCTGAAATGATCCCAACTTTTTGATGAGTTAATTCAATAAATTTTAAATAAAATTTATGTTTGAGAATATCATTTACTTTCCTTTGGTGGCAGGCTCACTATTCTTAAAAGCACTCTCAATTCAATGCATCTTTATTTGATTCAAATTATTATCCCACTAATGCTACTCTTATCAGAATTGATCTCTTGCTTAATAAATATTTTGGGAATCCAATAATTCTATTAAAATAATGCATTGGACTTCTAGCATAAATGTTGTGGTCCCTTGGGTGAAGATGGTCTTCGTGCAATCGATTTGAAGCTATTACCTTCTCTCATAAGCTGGTGGAATTTTAGAAAGAATGATAACCTTTGGGCTAATTTTATGATGAAAAAATATTGCCAAGGTAAACACCCTCTTATTTGTGCTTATAAAGTTGGTGACTCTCCAATTTGGAAAGGCTTTACTCCATTAAATGGGTTGCTGAACCCTTAATATCTTGGGGTATTCATTCGGGTTCTTCTTTCATTTGGCAAGATAATTGGATTGGCAATGGCCTTATTGACTCCCTTTTATCTACCAACTCTCAGCTATCAAAGTTAACTCTTTTACATAATAACACTTGGAATGAAAACAAACTTGAGAATTATATCCCTATTTCTCTTTTAGATAACTTTAGAAATATCCTTATTTTCTCTAACAAACTTGGCCAAATTCTCTTTAAGCTTTCTTACAATGATGATTTTGTTGTTAAATAGGTTTGGAATTTTATTATAGATAAGCAAAACTCCTATAATGTTTTCAATAAACTTTAGAACAATATCATTCCCATTTCTTATTTGGTTTTAGCTTGGAGGATTTTGAATAATTTTGTTCTTGTGGACTCTTTGCTTTAGAATAAAGGGTTTTATTTGCCTTCAAAGTGCTATTTCCATATTGAAAATGTTATTCATGTTTTTGTTAATTGTGCTATTGCTTCTAAATTATGGTTATGGTATGATGATTTATTTAATACCAACTTCTTCATGGTTCTCTTTCCATATATCAACTTCTTGAAGTCTATTTCAAAAAAACTATGAAAGGTCATATCAAAGTTCTAGTTACTATTACCCTTATCTGGTTCATCTGGATGTACAAAAATGATGTTAAATATCATGGTATTCCCATGAGCCATAAAAGGATCTTAGCTAGAACCAAAGAAAAAATTCATGCTTTGTTTAATGCTAATCTTATTAGGAACATTCATTTTAGAGGCTATAAATTTGTGGATAAAACATTGGGTATCATTACGCGATGTTGACTCTTATAAGAGTTAGGATTATCCATTGGATCAAACCCAAAAAAAATTTGATTAAAGTGAATCTTGATAAGTCTGCTTCCAATAAATATGGATGTGGTGGTACTCTTAGGTATTCAGGTATTATCATTTGTTCTTTTGCCTATCCTCTCAAAGCCCATTCATTATTTATGCTGAGCTTATGGCTATCAATAAAGCTATTGAAATTTGTTTGAATAAAGGTTTCCTCAACATCTAGATTGAAGTTGATGCACTCTTGCTTCTTGACATGCTAAATTCTAATAGAAATGTTGATTTATTTTATCTTCAATCATACTAAAATCTTCTTTATCAAGTTGTTATAAAATTTCCCATATCCTTCATGAAGGTAATGCTTGTGTTGATTTCTTGGCTACTTTAGGTTAACTTAACTGATTTCACTTTATTTGAAAATCAAAATTTGCCTAAACTTTTAAGGGGTTTGGTCAATCTGGATAACACTGGATTACCTTATCTCAGAATATAATTTTCTTGGCTTGGTTTTTTATGTTGGTTTTTTTATGAGCCATTGCTTTTGGTTTCCCTTGTTAAACCCTCTTTAGGTTGTGGCCATTTGCTTATTTTCACTCTTGGGGCTTGTGCTAGGTTTTGTTTTTGAGCTCTTGCTTTTAGGTTGGCCTGGTCATTGCTACCTGGTTGTTCCTATCTTTTTTGCCTGTGTTTGGTTTTTTTAGCTTGGTGGCTGCTGTTTGCCTAGCTGGGTGATTATTATTGCTTGGTTATTTTTTGTGACCTTCATTTGGGTGGTGGCTTTGCCTACTATTTTCTATATGGGGTTTGCCATATCCCTAGGCTAGTTACTTCCTTAACCGAGTTGAATTTTCTCTTTCTTTGTGGTTGGTGGGTGGGTCATGTTATTTGGTTGGTTGTTGGCTAGTTTATCCACTTCTATTGGTGGCAGATCGGAGGGGCTGTTGGTGGCCTAATTTTGGATTGGATTTTGTAAGGTGGAGGTTATTTGTTGACTATTATTTCTTCTTTTTTTTTGGATTGGGTTTTGGTGGGATTTTGGTGGTTTGGGTTTGTTTCTTTTGGTTGTGGTTCATCCTCTTCTATAATGGTCTTCCTCTCTTGGTTTCTTTTGTTTTGTTATCATTTTGGTTGGTTGGTTAAAGGCGTATACTTCTACCATTTCGGTTGTCTTGGGGTTTTGGCATGATGGATCTTTGTGGTCTTTTTCATTGGATTTTTCTTGTTGTGGTGGTTGCTTTTGTTTTTTGTTGTTGGGTTGGTTGGATGGGTGGTTGTTTTGGCCTTTCTTTCCTACTCCATTGGTGTCATGTTGGTTGGCCTACTCTTATTATGGTTCCCTTCTCTTGGCTGCTACTGCTTCCCTTTTTAGTTTGGTGTGACCTGCTTGCCTTTCTGTTTGCTTGTGGAAGACATGAACTCTTGTGTTTTTTCTTTTGGTCTTGGTTTTTTTCTGGTTTATGTTGTTAAGGTCATGATGCTTGCTTCCTTTGATCTTGTTATTCCTCTTTGGTGGTGGCTTTGGTGGTGTTCCCAGCTTCTTTTGTCCGATGTTGGTTGATTTTCTGCCTTATTGGGCTTATTTATTTTGGTAGCTTTGTGGTTGGCTATTGTGTCTACTGCTTGAAGGAGTTTTCATTGTGTCTACTGGCAATGATGGCCTTGATGTTTCCCTCTCTAAATTACTAAATAAAAAAATAAAATAAAATAAAAGCCTAAACTAAAACCTACACCTAAACCTATACCTAAACCTAAACCTAAACTTAAAAAAGAAAATAAAAGAAATAAAAACTAAACTAAAATAAAATAAATAAAAACCTAAACTAAACTAAAAAAATACAAAACCTAAATAAAATAAAATCTAAACCTACGATAAAAATAAAATAAACCTCAAATAAAATAAAATAAAAACTAAATAGAAACCTAAACCTAAAAAATAAACCTAAAAATAAAACCTAAACCCTAAACTAAAAAAATAAAACCTAAACCTAAAATAAAAATAAAATAAACCTAAACCTAAACTAAAATAAACTAAACTAAAATAAATAAAACCTAAACCTAAACCTAAAATAAACTAAACCTAAACCTAAACCAAAATAAAATAAAATAATAATAAACCTAAACTAAAAATAAAACCTAAAATAAACCTAAAATAAAAACCTAAACCTAAACCTAAAAAAAATAAAATAAAACCTAAACCTAAACCTAAAATAAAAAAATAAAATCTAAACCTAAAATAAAATAAAAAAAATAAAACTAAAAAAAAAAATAAGCTAAATTAAATAAACTAAAATAAACCTAAATTAAAATAAATTAACTAAATAAATAAACTAAACTAAATAAAATAAATAAACCTAAATAAAAAATAAAATATAAATAAAATAAATAAAATAATAAAATAAAATAAAATAAACATATGTTTACTTTTTAAAAAGATAAAAATTAAAAAATATTTTAAAAAAAAACCCTACTACACTAACAACCAACACCTAAACCTCCTAAACATTAAAACCCTAAACCCTAAACCCTAAACCTTAAACCCTTAACTAAATAAAACTTAAACCTAAATAAAATAATAAAATAAAATAAATAAAAACCAAAACTAAAATCTAAACCTAAACATAAAAATAAAAATAAAAAAAACTAAAATACAACAAATAAAAACCTAAACTAAACTAGAAAAATAAAAAAACTGAGAAATAAAAAATCTAAATAAAATAAAAACTAAACATAAAATAAAGAGAAAATAAACCTAAAATTAAAATAAAATAAAACTAATTAAAACCTAAACCTAATAGCCTAAAAATAAATTAAGAAAACCTAAACCTAAACAAAAAAAGAACCTTAACCAAAAATAAAATTAATAATAAAATAAAATAAATGTGAAACCTAAACTAAAAAATAAACTAAACAAAATAAATAAAACCTAAACCTAAAACCTAAACCTAAACTAAATAAAATAAAATAAACTCAATAAACCTAAACCTAAACTAAAAATAAAACTAAAAAATAAACCTAAAATAAAAAACCTAAAACTAAACCTAAAATAATAATAAAACCTAAACCTAAACCTAAAAAATGAAAATAAAACCTAAACATAAAAATAAAATAAAAATAAAAAGTAAAATAAACATAAACCTAAACCTAAACCTATAAAATAAACTAAAGTAAAAGGAAATAAAAATAAAAATAAACTAAACTAAATAAAATAAAAAAATAACCAAAATAAAATAAAAACCAAAATAAACTAAAATAAATAAATAAACTAAATAACTAAATAAACCTAAACTTGGGTTTGCTTAATTTAAAACCTACCCTAATCCCTAAAAACCCAACCCTGCAACACCCAAAATACACCCTCCACAACCCACTAACTGGGCCCTAACCACTCCTAAACCTAAACCCTAAACCCAACCTAAACTGAGCCACCCTAAATCCTAAGAACCCACAAATCATAAACCCTAAACCCTAAACCTAAACCATCAAAAACTAAACCCTAAAACCTAAGCACTAAACCTTAAACCCCAAACCTACTAACCCTAAAAAACCCTAAAACCCATCCCTAAAACCTAAACCTAAAAAACCCACAAGGCATAAAAGAAACCCTAAACATAAACCTAAGCCTAAACCCTAAACCCTAACCATAAACCTCAAACTTTAAACCTAAACCTAAAGTAACAAAATAAATTAAATAATAAAACTAAACCCTAAAACCTAGTAAACATAAACCCTAAGAATGGGTAGAACCTTGATGACAAGAACATCACCATCAACCAGGCTCAGTCTAGATCTGGCGGTGGAGGCAAAGGCGGAGGCGACGGTTATTGTAGTGGTGGTGGGGATCTGAGGTGCTGGTGGATTTGGAATGGTCAAAGTAGTGGTGGTTATGGAGGGGGGAGTGACATGGTTACATGTGGTGGTGGTAGAGGAGAGATCAGGATATGTTGGTGGATCCTATTCAAAGCAGTGGTTGATGGGAATTGGAGAAATTGAAGAAAGAAAGACTGATCACTACTTATGGAACATCTTTACGTAGAGAAGGTTCTAGTTATCTAAGTTTTTATTTGCTCTATGTGAGCTCATTTTTTATCTCTATCGTCGCTTGTGTCTTATAAAACTTGGTGTGTTACTTGGTTGATGAAATCGAAAAGAAGAAATGTTGAATCTGAATTTGTTCTCTATTTAAAGAAAAACCAAAAACCCTAAACCCTAGACTACAACTTGAACCCTAGAACTAAAACTTAAACCCTAAACCCTAAATCCTAAAAACTCAAAACCCTAAACCATAAACCCTAAACCCTAAAACCCAAAACCCAAGCCCTAAAACCCAAACCCCAAAACCCTGACCCTAAAACCTACACTAAACCCTAAATCCTAAAACCTAAACCCAAACCCTAAACCTAAAAACCCAAACTAAACCTAAACTAAATAAAACTAATAAAATAAATAAATAAACCTAAATAATAAAATAAATATTAAATAAAATAAACTAAAATAAAAAATAAACTAAACTAAATAAAATAAAAATAAATAAACTAAATCTAATTGCTTTTTAAAAAAATCAAACCCTAAACCTCCCTAAATAAAATCCTGACCCTACCTGACCTAAACCTACCCTCCACTGACCTACTCTCCTAAACTACCCTCCTAACCCACATAAAAACCTAAAAAACCCTAAACCTCCACTACCTAACTACCCCAAACCTCTAAATCTACATTAAAGCCTAACCCACTAAATGCTAAAACTCCCTAACCAAATAAACCACAAAACTATAAAATAAACTAAATAAACTAAACCTATAAATAAATAATAAATTAAAATAAAACCTAAACCTAAACTAAATATAATAAAATATAAATAATAAATGAATAAAACCTAAACTAAACTAAAATAAAATAAACCTATATAAAATAAATAAAACTAAAATAAAATAAAAAATACCTAATAAAATAAAATAACTAAATAAACATAAACTAAAATAAATCCTAAAACCTATAATAAAATAAACTAAACTAAACTAAAAATAAAATAAAATAAAATAAATAAATAAAATAAACTTAAACCTAAAATAAAATAAAAAATAAACTAAAATAAATAAAATAAACCATAAAAATAAACTAAACCTAAACCTAAACTAAATAAAATAAAATAAACTAAAATAAACCTAAATAGATAAAATAAAAGTAAAATAAACCTAAAAAATAAAAACCTAAAACCTAAAAAAATAAAATAAACCTAAACACAAATTATAAAAAATGAAACCTAAACCTAAAAAATAAAATAAAAATAAAACTCAACTAAAACATAAACCAAAAACTAAACCTAAACAGAAAAGCTAAACTAAAATAAAAAACCTAAACCAAAATGAATAAAACAAAAATAAAAAAATAAACTAAATAAAAATAAAAAATAAAATAAACTAAAATAAATAAAAAATAAACTAAAATAAAATAAAATAAAAATAAAACCTGGTTTAAATTAAAAAAAACATAAACCCTAAATCAAACCCTAAACCCTAAACCTAACACTAAACCACACTAACTAAACCCTAAACCCCAAACCTACCCTAAACCCTACCACAACCCACCACATGCCCAAATCCAAACCTAAACCTAAATTAAATAAAACCTAATAATAAATAAATAAATAAAACTAAACCTAAATAAAATAAAACCTAAACTAAAAAACATAAAAATATAAAAAAATAAGTAAAAAACTATAAAATTAAAATAAACTAAAAAAGAATAAACCTAATAAAAAACTTAAATAATAAAACTAAATAAAATAATAAAATAAACCTAAAAATAAAATAAAAAACTAAAATAAAATAAACTTAAAATATAAATAAAATAAAAAATAAAATTAACCCCAAAATTTTAAAAAAAACCTAAATATAAAATAAAATAAAACAAATAAAATAAGCCTAAAACTAAACTAAAATAAATAAACTAAAATAAATAACCAAACCTAAAATAAAACCTAAACCTAAACATAAAAATATATATAATAAACTAAAATAAATGTAAACTAAATAAAATAAAACCTAAAATAAACCAAAATAAAATCATAAAACCTAAACCTAAAAATAAAATAAAAGCTAAACCTAAACTAAAAAGAAAACCTAAACCTAAAAAATAAAATAAAAATAAAACTTAAGTAAAATAAACCTAAAAATAAACTAAAATAAAACCTAAATTGAAATAAATAAAAATAAAATAAACTAAATAAAAAATAAAAAATAAACCTAAATAAGAATAAAACTCAAATAAATAAAAACAAACTAAATATAAACTACCTAATGGTTTTGATTTTAAAAATCCTAAACCCTAACCCTAAAACCACTAAACTACCACTCCATAAAATTAACCACTACCCACCCTACCTAACTAAAAACCACTAAACCCTAAACCCTAAACCAAACCCTAAACCCTAAACTCATAAACTAAAACCCCAAACCAACCCTAAACCTACCCTACACCACAACCAACCTAAAACCCTCCCTACCACTCTCACAGAACCCTCCTCCTCTCTCCCTAAACCTCCAAAAAAAAAAACTAAAATAAAATAAATAAATAAACTTAAACCAAATAAAATAAAATAATAAATGAAATAAAACTAAAACTAAATAAAATAAAATAAAATATACTAAAATAAAATAAACTTAAAAATAACTAAATAAAATAAACTTGAGAATAAAACATAAATAAAATAAAACTAAACATAAAATAAAAATAAAATAAACATAAAATAGATAAAATAAAACTAAATAAAAAATCTAAACCTAAAAATAAACCTTAAAATAAAATAAAACCTAAACCTAAACTAAAATCCTAAACCTAAAATAAATAAAATAAAATAAATAAAATAAAATAAACTAAACTAAAATAAACTAAACTAAAATAAATAAAACCAACCTAATCCTAAAATAAACTAAATCTAAATCTAAATCTAAATTAATTAAAATAAAATAAACTAAAATAAACTAAACCTAAACTAAAAAAATAAAATTGAAAAATAATCCTAAAATATAAACTAAAAACCTAAACCTAAATAAATAAAATAAAAACCTGAACGTGGACCTAAAAAAAAAACTAAACCTAAAAAATAAAATAAAAATAAATTGTACTAAAAAATAAACCTAAACTAAACCTAAACCTAAAAATATACTAAAATAAAAAAAAAAACTAAATAAAATAAATAAACTTAAAATAAATAAACTAAACTAAATAAAATAAAAATAAACCTAAATAAAATAAACCAAAATAAATAAAAAATAAACTAAATAAACTAAACCCAGTTTACTTAATTTAAAAAAAAAACCATAAACTAAATGCTAAACCTAACCCAAACCTAAATACTAAACCCAAACCCTAAACCCTAAAAAAGATAAAACCTAAAACCTAAACCCAAACCCTAAACCCTAAACCTAAACCCAACCCTAAACCCTAAACCTTAAAACCTAAAACTTAAACCCACCTAAACCCAGAATAGAACCTTGATGGCAAGATAATCACCTCACTCAAGGCATAAAGGTGATAGTGGTGGTGATAAGGTGGGTATGGAGGATGGTAAGAGTAGATTATGGAAAGGAGTAGAGGAGGTCATAGCCATGGTGGTGGCAAGAGAGAGATCGAATATGATGGTGGATCCCACTACTAGAGGTGGGGTGGTTATGGGAACTAAGAGAAAGAAGAATGGCTAAAATCTTTGCTTATGGAATTGTGTCTTTACATAACAGTTCTACTTATATATGGTTTTTGATTTGCTCTATATGTGCTCATTTTTTATCTATGTCATCACTTGTGTCTTAGAAAACTTGGTGTGTTACTTGGTTAATGAAATCAAAAAGAAGAAATGTTGAATCTAAATTTGTTCTTTGAAAAAAAAACCAAAAACCTTATAACCTAAACTAAAACTTGAACCCTAAACCAAAAACCTAAACCCTAAACCCTAAAACTTAAAAACCCTCCTAAACCCTAAACCCTTAAACTCTAAACCTTAAATCCTAAACACTAAACCCTAAGACCTAAACCCTAAACTCTAAACCCTAAACCCCAAACCCTAAACCCTAAACCCTAAACCTTAAACTAACTAAACTAAACCTAAAAGTTAAAAGCTAAACTACTAAAAAAAAACCTAAAAAATAAAATAAATATAAAACCTAAACTAAAATGAAATAAAATAAAACTAAAATAAACCTAAACCTAAATCTAAACCTAAACAAAAATAAAATAAAATAAAAACTAAACTAAAATATAATAAATAAAACATAAACTAAACTAAAAAATAAAAACTTAAATAAAATAAAACTAAACCTAAAATAAAAATAAAATAAACCTATAATAAAATAAAAAATAAAACAAACCTAAAACAAAACCTAAAAATAAAACCTAAAAAATAAATAAAATCTAAAAAACTAAAATAAAAACATGAACTAAAATAAATGAAAAACTAAACTAAACTAAACTAAAATAAAAATAAAATAAACCTAAACCTAAACTAAAATAAACTAAATAAAAATAAAACTAAACCAAAATAAAATAAATAAAACCTAAACTAAACTAAAATAAATAAAATAAACCTAAAAAAATAAAAACCTAAAATAAAAAAACTTAAATAAACCTATAAAATAACCACCTAAACTAAATAAAAATAAAACCTAAACCTAAAATAAAATAATAAAACTAAATTAAACTTAAACCTAAACTCTAAATAAAATAAAACTACAAAAATAAATAAAAAAATAAATAAACTAAACTAAATATAAATAAAATTAAACCTAAATCTAAAATAATATAAATAAAATAAATAAAATAAACTAAATAAACTCCTCCTTTTTTAATTTAAATTATAAATAAATAAATAAAATAAAATAATAACCATAACCTATCATCCCTAAAACTATAAAATCAATTAAAATAAAATACCCTAAACCTAAACCCTAAACCTAAACCTAAACCCTAAACCCCAAACACCCTAAACCCTAAACCCTAAACCATAAACTAAACTAAACCTAAACCATAAACTAAAAAACCCTTCCTAGTTCTCTCTCATTTTTTTGAGATTTTGAATCCCTCTCCCACTAATTTGTGGCTTTGGCCTTGGTTTGATCAATTCAAAGCTTGAGTGGCATCGGACATTTGTGTGATGCTTCATCATTGACCATGGCTACTGAGTTATTTCTCCACCTCAAATTATGGATGCTTTCATCTAACACTTTAGGCTTAGCTAATACTTCTTATACTAAATCATTTAATAAAGTGCTCTCTAGTAAAATGTCTCCCTCTGTTGATTCAGTGAATCTCATTTTGATGTCTTTTAGAGGTTTGTCAGTCGTAATGTGCTCTAATGTGGATATTAAAAAGCTGGCAAAACCATGGCTCAGGTGAGTTTTATTTCTTGGGCTCCACCTCAGATTATGGATGCTTCGACTAGGTCATCTGACACTTTGGGGCTTGGAGACCCTAAAGCTATTTCTTAAACTAAATCTTTTAAGGAAGCGCTCTCTGGTAAGACTTCTCCCTCTATTGATTCAGTTAATCTCATTTTGATGTCTTTTAGAGGTTTGCCGGCCATAATGTGCTCTGATGTGGATGTTGAAAAGTTGGCAAAACCATTTGAATTTTCTCTTTTTGATAAATTTGCTTTTGCGTCATCTGAATTTGGATAAGATCCACTTTTTTTCCATAATCTCAAGCTTACGGGTTCTTTCTTGATTGGTCTTATTGAACCTCAGTATATCCTGATTGAACTTTCTAATGATCTGTATTTTTCACATGTTTTTTCTTATCATTCTTATTTCTTCTTTAATTGTCAAATGCATTTGTTGAAGTGGTCACCCCTTTTTAACATTATGGGGATATCTCCTAATGTTTATGTGTGGTTATCTCTTCCTAATATGCACATTCATTTTGTTACCCATCATGTGCTTTTTACTATATGGGCTTTATTTGGTCAGCCCTTGCAACTCGACCAAGTGACCACTAAGCGATTTCACCCTTCTATGGATCAGATCCTTGTGGAATAAAGCATAACTAAAAAATACCCTAAAGAAGTTTGGATGGGCTCTGAAAAGTACGGGTATTCCCAAAAGGTTGAATTGGATAACCTTCCAATTTTGTTCCCAAAAATTCATATGTGATAATTATGTTTTATTTTCCATCCCCACTTAAAAAATTAAATCATCCTAAAGAGAATGTTGTTCCTATCCATAAGCTGATCCCTACTTTTGTTCAAAAATTGGCTGCGGATCCTAAGAATGGTATGAAGGCTGTTATTAAGGTTGATTCCTTAGATATCGAGGTTAATAATGTTGAACAAGTTCCAACTCCTACTATTGATATAGATTCGACTGATTTTCAAAATGAGAAGGATGATTTACCTCTTTTTCCTTGTTTGAATTTAAATATTTCTAATGTAGAGAATAATAAATTCTCAAAGTTTTTGGAAGACAATTCTATTTCCTCTGATCCTATTTCTGCATTTATGTTAGCTTTGATCGATGGAAATGAAGCTTTTAATGAGGATTGAAATGATGTCAAGCATGCTAAAAACATTTCTGATCCAGATTTAACTACTTGTGCTTTAAATGGTTCTAAATCATCACCATCTCTCATTTTTAATCTTGATATTCATGTTAATCCTACTTTTAACTTAATATGGATTTGGAAGAGGGTGAACTCTCCTCCAAACACTTAGAAAATTCTCTAAATTTGTGACCAATGTTACTAAATCTTACTGGATGATGACTCTAGGGAAAAGAAAATGGTTTTCAAACTTATCATGCTAAAAAAGAAAAAAAGTGTTAAAATTACTCTCCAAAATTGTCCAAAAAACTATATGTAGCCTCTCACTCTCTCTTAATTAACTTTGCTTAGCCCCTATTTATTTTAATTATGTTAAATTTTCTTGTTTGGAATGTTAGAGGGATCGGTATATCTCTATTCATAATCGTATTAGAAATCTTTGTCCCAGTCATAATATTTATTTACTTATTATTCTGGAGCCTCTTATTCATGCTAATAAAATTAACAATGTTGCTAGAATGATCGGCTTCAATAAATTTTTCTCTAATGTTAGTAATAAGATTTGGTGTTTTTGGAATAATTTTATTGAGGTTTCAATTATTGATGATTTTTAGCAAGTTCTCAATGCTCAAATCTCTTATGGAGACTATTGTGTTTTGGGCTCTTTTGTTTATGCATCTTGTTATAGATCTAGTAGAAATCTTCTTAGGAATAATTTGAGGAATTTTGCTTCCTCGGTCAACAAACCTTAGTTTATGGGTGGTCATTTCAACACTATTTCTTTTGAACGAAGTGGTGGATGCTCTCCCAATATTCATTCTATGAAAGATTTTTCCAATATGATCCTTGATTGCAATTTGATTGATATTGGCATTAAGGGTTCTAATTATACTTGGAAAAACTCTAGACTTTGGCAAAGGTTGGATTGGATTCTTTTTAATGCTCATTAGATTACTCAATGCCCTATTACTTCTCTTGATCATTTAAGAGAACCTTGTGTGATCATGCTCCTCATTTGGTTTCTATTAAAGATAATTCTAATAGATTACACAAATCCTCCTCTCCTTTTAGATTTCAGAACATGTGGATTCAGTATATTGATTTTTTTGATGTTGTGGCTAATAATTGGAAAGCCCCACATCGATAATTGATTATGGGATGAATAGACTTTGTTTTAAACTTAAAAGACTTGAATAAAATTTGGGTTGGTGGAACAAGCATTATTTTAAAAACCTTTTTACTAATATTAAACATATGGAAAAATTGGTTTATTATCTTAAAGTCTCTGCTATGTTTGATCCTTCTAAGATTAATGACTTCACTAGGCGAAGACAAACTTGTTAACTTCAAAATATGGAAAAGACTTACTTACCAAAAGGCTAGTAAGCATATTGCGGATTGGTGATAGGAATAATAAGTATTTCCATGTTTTAGCTAATAAAAATAGAGCTTTAAATAATTTTCAAAAAATTAAAGATCACAATGGTGTTAGGATTACAAAGAATAATGATATTAAGGAATCAGTTATTAATTACTTTAGAAATATTCTTAATAAGAGTTTCTCTTATGAAGCTATTTCTAAATCACATTAGATTCTTTCTATTATTACAAAGATGGTAATGATTTTGCTTACCATCGTGCCTAATGAAGATGAAATTTTTAAAGTCCTTAATAGCATGAATATAGATTTTTTTTACTAGTTCGGAGGGTTTCACTACTCAATTTTTTCAAAAATGTTGGTTTATCATTAAAAATGATTTGATTGAGGCTAAGGTTGATTTTTTTAATGGTAATCCTTTTCTTAGATATTTTTCTAGTACTTATCATTCTCATAACTAAGAAAGAAAATGGACTATTGGAGTGATTTTAGACCTATTAGTCTTTGCACCTTCTTCAATAAGTTGATTTCCAAAATTCTAACAGAATTTCCTTAATAAAATTATCTTTCTTCCAAACTAGTTTTATTAGAGGTAGATCTATTTCTAATAATATTTTGGCACAAGAATTAATTCATGATCTTGATGCCAACACTAGAGGTGGCAACATTCTTTTCAAATTAGATATTATCAAAGCCTTTGATAAGATTTCTTGGGACTTTCTTTTCCATATTCTGAATGTATTTGGGTTTTTTGATAAATTTATTTATTTTATTAAAAATTGTATTAATAATGCCTAGTTTTCATTTTTTCTTAATGGGGAAGCCTTATGTTTCTTTCTCTCTTCCCATGGCTTAAGATAAGGGGATCCTTTATCTCCTCCTTTATTTATTATCATTGTTGAGTACTTATCTAGAAGCATCAATGATTTATTCTTTAACAATCCAAGTACTTGAAAACTATTGGTGGTCTTCTATTTTCCATTTAAGCATTGCGGATGATTTCATTATTTTTGCAATGCTTCTATTCATCATATCAAGCATCTCAAGTATTTTCTAAATAAATTTGGTAGAAAGTAGCCTTTCTATCAATGAGACAAAAGCTATTTTATCACTTCCTCTATATCTCCAATAATAAAATCAATTAAATCTTTCATATGCTAATTTTAAGCATCAACACTTACCTCTAAAGTACATGGGTGCTCCTCTCTTTAAAGGCCCAAAATGATACCATCTCTTTGTCGAGTTAATTCAAAAACTTTTAAATAAAATTTTCATTTGGGAATTCCATTTACTTTTCTTTGGTGGCAGGCTCACTATTCTTAAAAGCACTCTCAATTCAATGCCTCTTTATTTGATTCAAACTATTATCCCCACTAATGCCACTCTCATCAGAATTAATCACTTGCTTAATAATTTTTTTTGGGGCTCCAATAACTCTACCAAAAGAATGCATTGGAAATCTTGGCCTAAATGTTGTGGTCCTTTGGGTGAAGGTGCTCTAGGTTGCAAATCTATTCATGAAGCTATCACCGCTTTTCTCATAAGCTATGGTGGAATTTTAGAAAGAATGATAGCCTTTGGGATAATTTTATGATGTAAAAATATTGCCAAGGTAAACACCCTCTTATCTGTGCTTATAAAATAAGTGACTTTCCAATTTGGAAAAGGCTTTTCTCCATTATATTGGTTACCGAATCTTTAATATCTTTGGGTATTCATTCGGGTACTTCTTTCTTTTGGCAAGAGAACTAGGCTGGCAATGGCTCCATTGACACCCTTTTATCTACCCACTCTACTATCAAAGTTAACTCTTTTGGCTTAATAATAATGAATGAAAGTAAACTTTAGAATTATATCCATGTTTCTCTTTTGACAATTTAAAATATCATTTCTTCTAAAAACGATCAAATTCTTTTAAGCTTTCTTATAATGGTGATTTTGTTCTTAAAGAGGTTTGAATTTTATTAGAGATAAGCAAAACCCCTCAATGTCTTTATTAAACTTTGGAACAATATCATTCCCATTTCCTATTTGGTTTTAGCTTGGAGGGTTTTGAATAACATTATTCTATTGACACTTTGCTCTATACTAAAGGGTTTATTTACCATCAAAATGTTATTGTTTCTTTCATATTGAAAATGTAAATTATTGTTAATGGTGCTATTGCTTATAAATTATGGCTTTGGTATGATGATTTATTTAATTCCAACCATTTTCATGGTTCTCTTTCTTTATATCAACTTCTTGAAGTTTGTTTCATTGTGAAAGGTCATATCAAAGTTTTAATTGCTCTTACTCTTCTATGGTTCATCTGGATGGATAGAAATGATGCTAAATTTCATGGCACTTCTATGAACCATAAAAGGATCCTGGCTAGAACTATAAAAAAAAATTCATTCTCAGTTTAATGCCAATCTTATTAGTAACATTTATTTTAGAGGCTATAAATTTGTAGCTAAAATTACATTATCATTCTTCTTGGGTTGGACCCTTATAAAGGTGCTAAGATTATCCATTGGATCAAACCTAAAGACAACTTGATTAAAGTAAATACTAATGGTTCTGTAGCATCTAATAATTATGGTTATGGTGGTATCCTTAGGGATTCTAAAGGTACTGTCATTTGTGCTTTTGCCTATCGTCTCAAAGCTTTATTCTTATTTTCTGAGCTTATGGCTATTAGTAAAGCTTTTGAAATTTGTTTGAATAGTGTTTTTCAACATCCTGGATTGAAGTTGATGCTCTCTTACTTCTTGACATGCTTAATTCAATAGAAATGGAATGTTGAATTATTTTATCTCCTTAATCATACAAAAAATCTTCTTTCTCAAGTTTATTTTAAAATTTCCCACATCCTTGAAAGTAATGCTTGCTAATTTCTTGGCTAATTTATGCCAACTAAAGTTCACTTTATTTGACAACCAAATGTTGCTTAAACTATTAAGAGGCTTGGCTAATCTAAATAATACTAGATTGTCTTATCTCAGAATATAATTTCTTGGCTTGGTTTCCTTAGTGTTGGTTTTTTATGAGCCTTTGCTTTTGTTTGCCCTTTGTTCAACCCTCTTTAGGTTGTGGTTATTTACTTATTTTTACTCTTTTGTTTGGTGTTATTACTTTGACCTTTTACTTTTGGGTTAGCCTAGTGTTTACTCCTTGGTGGTTATTATCATTATAACCTAGGTTGATTTGGTTTTTTTGACCTGGTGGCTGTTGTTTGCCTGGTTTGGTTTTTACCACATTTTTTCCTTAGTTGTTTTTGATAACCTCCTATTAGGTTGTGGCTTTGTCTGCTATTGGTTTTTCCTCTCGTATGGGTTTTTCCTCATTTTAGGACTAGTTGCTCACTTACCTATTTTGGATATGCTGCTATGGTTGTTGAATGGGTGGTTTTGTTGGTTGGCTGGGTTAACTAACAATGTTGGCTGGTTAGGTTCGTTGGCTACTTGGCTGTTTTGGCTATTATTTCATCTTCTGTTGGCGACATATCTAGGGAACTATTGGTGGTTTAGTTATGGCTTCATTTTGGAATGGTAGGGGCTTTTGTTTGGCTATTACTTTCTCTATTTTGTTGACTAGGGCTTTGTGGTCAGTTTTATAGATTCTGTTTTGTTTCTTTTGGTTTTGGTTTTGTCCTCCTTTTGTTTTAGCTTTCTCTCTCTTAGTTTGTCTTTGGGTTTATTATTTTTGGTTAGCTAGTTTAGGATTTTGGTGGTATTATTTTGGCTATCTTGGGTGATTTTGGCTTGATGGTAATGTTGGTCTTTACATTCACTTGGGTTTTTTCTGTTGTGGTGGTTGGCTAGGAGGCTATGTTATTTAGTTAGATTGGTTGGTTGTTTCTCTAGTGGTGTTTTGATGGTTTTTATGCTTTTTCTTGATGGGGATCTTTCCTTTGTTGGTTACTAATGATGGGTTGTTCTCACGGTGGTGCCTTATGGATGTTTTTACTTGCTTTGGTAGGAGGACTTTTAGTTGTCCTTGGAATTTTGGTTGGCTGCCTTTCTCTTTGTTGATTTTGTTTCTTCTTCTTGGCCAATTTATTTTAACTTTTGCTGTGTTGATCGAACCTTTGTTGATCCTTCTGAATTGGAATTTTTGGTTTATGTTGGTTGGTGGCTGCCTTTGGCTTCCTTTTGTGTGTCTGGTCTTAGTTGTTGGCTTGTTAAGGTATGTTGGTGGTGGTTATGGTGGTGTTACTGCTTGGTTCCATTAGCTTGGCCAATGATCCTGTTGTAACTTCTAGGTTGTTGGCTTTATGTGATTGGCCTGTTGTGGATTTTAGTTGGTGGGTTGGTTACTAAATGGCCATTAGCTAGTTGCTTTCTCTATTTGTTTGGTGCAGGATTGGATCACTATGGACTACTTGCCTTGGATGGCTATTGCCATCAGGTATGCTGGCTATGATGGCTTTGATGTTACTCACCTCCTCTCTTTGGTTGGTAGCTTTACATATGATTGTAATGCTTCTTATGAAGTTTGGATGCTCATATGCATTGTTGCCCCTTGAGATGATCTTAACTTTAAGCCTTTTCTTTTCTCTCTCTCCTTTTGCTCTCTTTATCCTTATCCTTTTAGCTATGACTTTTCCTTGGTAGTGTTTTTTGCAAATTCTTTAATAGGTTGAAACTTTCAAGGCTGGTCATTCTCGGTCATCCCTTTTGTTGCTATGGAGCTTGCTTATCTTGCTTTCTCAAAGGAATCATGAAGCCTCTTGACTCAACCTTTTCTATTTCATGCTCTCATGCTTTTAGTTGTTGTTGTTTTTTGCTCTTTTGTTTCTTTTCTTCTTCTAATGTACTTAGATGAGGGTTTAGCTCTTTAGGTTTTTTTTGCAATGAGGAGAATTCTTTATCCTTTTAAGGACATTGTATATTTTCCTTTTTATGGTAATAAAATTCTAACTTTTTTCACAAAAATCCTAATCCCTAACCTTAAACCCTAAACCCAAAACTAAACACTTCTTCTTAAACCATAACACTAAATCCTAAACCCCAAAATCATTAAACCCTAAACCCTATAACTTAAAACCTATCTTTCCCACAAACCTAAACCTGACCCCAAAACCCTACTAAACCCTAAACTCTAAAACCTAACCACCCAACCTGGCCCAACCCCAAACCTAACAAAACCTAAACTAAACACTAACCATCCCTGGCCTACCATGACCTAAACCAGACCCTAAACCTTGCACTAAGATAAACCCTAAAACCCTAAATGTTAAAGCCTAAATGTGTCACCTAAACTGACCCACCTGACCCTAAAACCCTAAACCTAAAACAGGCCCTAAAACCCTAACTAAACTAAACCTAAACTAAAACCTAAACTAAATTAAAATAAATTAATAAAAAAACCTAAAAAAATAAAATAATAAAATAAAAATAAAATAAACTAAACCTAAAATAAAATAAAATAAACTAATTAAAATAAAATAAATAAAAAACTAAAACTAAAAGTAAAATAAACTTAAGAATAAAAAACTTAAATAAAATAAAACTAAATGTAAAATAAAAAATAAACCTTAAATAAACTAAAATAAAATAAAATAAAACTAAATAAAACCTAAACCTAAAATAAACCTAAAATAAATTAAAAAAATAAAACCTAAACCTAAACCTAATAAACTAAACATAAACCTAAACCCTAAGAATGGGCAAAACCTTGGCAAGAACATCATTCAAGGCTCATCTAGATCGGTGGTGAAAGCGGCGGAATTATCCCAATGGTGGTGGGGATCAGGAGGTGTTGGTAGATATGGAGGTGGTGGTGGTAGCAATGGTGGTTATGGGCGGGAGGAGAAGAAGGTTACGGTGTGGTGGTGGTGGAGGGAGAGATCATATGATGGTAGATCCTGCTAGGGGAGGCCAAGGTGGTTATGAAGAAAAAGAAACGACTCGATCTACTTATGGTGTCTTTAAATTGGATATGGTTCTAGTTATTTAGGGTTTTGATTTGCTATGTGTGCATTTATTATCTATGTTGTCACTTGGGTCTTATAAAACTTGGTGTGTTACTTGGTTGATGAAATCAAAAAAAAGAAATGTTAAATTTGAATTTATTCTCTATTAAAAAAATAACCAAAAACTCTAAACCCTAAACTAAAACCAAAACCCTAAACTTAAAACCTAAACCCTAAACCTAAAACTAAACCTACAAACCCTAAATTCTAAACCTAAAACCCTAAACCTAACCAAACACTAAACCCTAAACCAAAACTAACCCTGACCCTAAACCCTAAACCTAAATGCCAAACCATAAACCTAAAACCTAAACCCTAAACTAACCATAAACCTAAACACTAAACCATAAACCTAAAAGGTAAAAAACTAAACTAAATAAAACCTAAAAAAATAAAATAAATAAAAAAACCTAAAATAAATTAAAATAAAAAATAATAAAATGAATTAAATAAACTAAAACCTAAACCTAAAATAAAAATAAAAAATAAAAAATAAAATAAATAAAACTAAATAAATAAAACTAAAGTAAAATAAAATAAAAAAAATAAACCCTAAAAATAAAATAAAAAAAAAATGAAATAAAATAAAATAAAAGATAAAAAAATAAAACTAAAAATCTAAAAAAAAAATTAAATTAAATAAAAAAACTAAAACCCCCCCCTTAGCTCGATTTGGGTTCCTCATGTGTTGTTATCCTTATTATGGCTTCTTGGTGAGTGTTTGAACATTTTTTTCTCTTGGATTCCCTTTTGATTGTCGTCCTTAGGCCGATCTCGACCTATTTTGGTCACAGCATCATTACTCATGGCGTCGAGTTCTTCCAATCCATGGGGTAAATCCCATGAGCCGATAGATCCACTAGGGCATCAGAGTTTTTGGGTAATCGTACCTCTAGATTACCTGTTGTTACTAAATCTTTGAAAGATGCTTTAGCTAGTAAGAACTCCTCCACCGAGCCTCCTCTAAATTTGGTTCATATGATGTTTAAAGGTACTCCGATGATTATGATTTCAGATGCTGATATTGAAAGATTAGCTGAGCCTTTTATTTTTTCTTTGATTGGAAAGTTTTCCTTCAAACAACCTAATATGGAAGATATTCGTTCTTTTTTTTCATAGCTTAAATTTATCTGGTTCTTTTTCTCTTGGGTTGATTTATGCGAGGCATGTTCTGATTAAACTTTCTAATGATCTTGATTATGGAAGAATTTTTTATAGGCATTCTTACTATATTTTTAAATGTCAGATGTATATTCTGAAGTGGACTCCTATGTTTGATGTTAATGAAGAGTCTCTTATTGTTCCCATTTGGATTTCTCTTCTTAACTTGCAGATTCGTCTATTTAATCATCAGATTCTTTATGCTATTGGGTCAAATTTTGGTCAGCCTTTGCAAGTTGATCAAGCAACAACTACTTTTTCTAGACTGTATGTTGCTAGCATTCTTGTAGAGATTGATATTACTAAAATATCCTAAAGAAACTTGGTTTGGTTTGCAGAATTGCGTTTATTTTTAGAAAGTTATTTTTGAGAACTTTCCTAACTTTTGTAATCATTGTAAGATTCATGGGCATGAAATATCTGAATGTTTTATTGCACATCCATCTCTTAGGAAGAAAATTACCAGTAAGAATTCGATTGTTGAAAAAACTAATGATTCTCTCAAGTTGGATAAAGATAAATCTAATTTTCAAAATTCTAATGTTTTGCAAAACCAGATTTCTAAATCTTCTGAAAAAAGTTTTACCTATTAATGATTTGTCTAATGTACAAGATAATTTTGATGTTTTGAAAAGTTTTAACTAATAATCATGCTCTAAGTGCTTCTTTTGATGATTCTATTAAGGGAAGACTTTAGAGGATGTGGTTAATGATTCTATTGGTTTCGATGTTGTGCATAAGTCCTTTCATGATGATGGTTTGAATATTATTGATGCTAACACCATTTCTTCCAATCAGTTAGATGTTGTTTCACTTTCTCCTATGTATGCTTTAGATCATGGGAAACAGATTATTTCTTTGCCTTCTTTTATTGGGAATGGTAGTGAAAAGATTGTTCTTATTTCTAATATTTTAACTTTTGGTCCTGATAATCTTGTTAATATTGGCGATCCTTCTTTTATAAAATAAGATTTAGATACCTGTGACAATTCTCTCATTGTTAATAGTTCTATTTCGATTCAAAATGATGGTTTTCTATGGTAATTCTATTCAAAATTTTGGTAATATGTTATGTGTTTCTAAGAATCTTATTTTAATCCCTTACATGAAGTTTCTACTGAAAACATGGATTTTGCTTCTCTTGATTCTTTTATGAATTAAGACAGGGAGGATACTCTTAAGATTTTGTTGGAAGGTGAAAATTTTGATAATTTCCTTCTTAATAAAGCTATTTTTGCCCCCATTTCACTTCTAATTCAGAAATGAATACTAATTTTTTATTTTCCTTTATCTAATGTTGTGGATGTTTCTGAATGCTCTTCTTTGAATTTGATAGCTTCTACTGATCCCCATGCCTTTTATAACAACACTGATTCATTTTTGCATGGAGATTTTTTTGGAGAAAGGGAATGGTTATAAAACCGTTTACAAGAAGAAAAGGAAAAAAAGTGTTGATTTTGCCCCTCACTTAGGTTATTCTTGGAAATAATATCTCTTATCCTTGGAGGTGTTTTCTTTTTGGCTAGTTTTATCTATGTTGGTTGAGCTTTTCTATGTGTTTTCTTGCTAGTAGGAGTATTGGCTTCTACGCTAATTTTTCTTCTTCTAGCTTGGTATTTTTGGCTTCATGTTCACTGCATTTTTTTGGTGCCCTTTGGCTAGTTGGTTTCTTCTTTTCTCTGTTTTTTGTGTTGGTGGCTTAGTTCCTGTTGGCTTGCCTCCCTTTGGTTGGTGCTTTTTCTCTCTTTGTTGGTGGTAAGTTGGGCTTTTTGTCCTTAGCATGTGGTTTGTCCCTTGGTTGGTTGTTCTCTAGCTTTATCTAGTGCCTTCTATTTTGTTGGTTGGTTTCTTTCTTACTCTTTCACCTATTTTCTTGGGTGCTCTTGTGCTGTTATTTGTTTCCTTTCCTTTGGTTGGTGCCTTGGTGTTGTTGTAGGCACTATTTGCTTTATCTTTGATGGCTCTTTTCTTTTTTTTTGGGCTGTGAGTTTCTTTTCTCCCACTTTTTAAGAGGTGTTCATATTTGGTTTTGTTGGGAATGCCTTATGTTCTATTCTTTTCATTTCTTTAGCTTCACTTTTTCTTTGGTTGGGTGGCTATTATGATAGGTTTGTATTTTTTTTTTGGTTGGATGGGATATGATGATGATATGATGAATTTTTTTTCCTTTGATAATTTTATGGTTGGTGACTTTTCCTATTTGTAACCCATCTTTGAAGCTGGATACACTTAGGATTTGATGCCCCTCATTATTGTGATTATCCTTCTTTCCTCATATTTGAGCCTGAGTTTTTTCCCTTAATGTTTTTTGATCTCCTTCTGGCAGAGATTTCTTGTAGGTTGTAGATTCTCATTTCTAGTTGGTCTCTTCTTCTTCTTGGAGGGAACTGGAGTCTTACTAATGGTCTCCTCTTTCTTAGATGGCTGGAGTTATCTTCAATTGCAGGTTTAATTTTCCTTTGGTTATTCGTCTCTTTGGAGGTTCTTTTGGAGCTCCGTGGATTCTTCCCCTTTTTTAGCCTTTTCTTGGCTTTTTTTGTTTTTCCTTTTTTTTTTCTTTATTCCTCTTTAATCTATTAGTTTAGGGACTAAACTCTTTAAGATACTCCTGTAGCTCATTTGAGCAATAGTTTTTTTCTTTTGAGTTTAGTCTCTAATAAGGACTCTTGTTTCTTTTTTTTTTCTTTCTGAGCAATAAATTCTTTTAGTTTAAAAAAACACTAAACCTAAAACCTAAACCCTAAACCTAAATCAAAAAAACCTAAAAACCTAAACCTAAACTAAATAAAACCTAAAAACAAAATAAATAAATAAAAACCAAAAGCTAAATAAAATAAAATAATAAAATAAAATAAAAACCTAAATTAAAACCTAAACCTAAACCTAAAAACTAAAGAAATATAAAAAATAAATACTAAACTAAAATAAAATAAATAAAAACCTAAACTAAACTAAAAAATAAAATAACCTAAAATAAAAACTAAAAAAAATAAAAAATAAAATAAAATAAAATAAAATAAAATAAAATTAAAATTAAATAAAAACCTAAACATAGAAAATAAACCAAAAAATAAAACCTAAAAATAAATAAAAAAAACTTAAGCATAAACTAAAAAAAAAACCTAAACTTAAAATAAACAAAATAAAAAAACCTAAGACTAAATTAAAATAAACTAAACTAAAATAAATAAAACCTAAATCTAAATCAAAATAAACTAAACCTAAACTAAATAAAATAAATAAAATAAAACATAAAACCTAAAAAAAATAAACCTAAAAAATAAAACCCAAAACCTTAAAAAAATTAAATAAAACCTAAACCTAAACCTAAAAATAAAAATAAAACCTAAATTAAAAAATAAAATAAAAAATAAAACTAAACTACAAAATAAACATAAACCTAAAAGCAAAACTAAAAATAAAAACTAAAATAAAAACTAAAACAAATAAAATAAAATAAACTAATTAAAATAAAATTAACCTAAATAAAAAATATAAATAAAATACACTAAAATAAATAAAAATAAATAAAAATAAAATATAAACATACGGTTTATTAATTTAAAAAAACTAAACCCAAAATCCCACCCAAACCCAAACCTGGCCCTTGACCCTAACCACAAAGAGCCCTAAAATAACAAACTCTACCACCCCAACTAACCTAAACCCTGACCTAGGCAGAAACCCTAGGCCCAAGCCCTGACCTAGATCCTGAGCCATAAACCACCAAGGCAGAAAAAACTGAGCCTGAGAGCCTAAAACTCACACTGACCATAAACCCTAAACTAAAATAAACCCTGAGCCACTAAACTAAAGCCACTAAACCCTAAAGGCTAAAAAACTCCTAAACTAAAATAAACTTAAAAATAAATAAAAGAGTAAATAAATAAAATAAAAAAATAAAATAAAAAATAAAAATAAAATAAATAAAATAAATAAAATAAACCTCAACTTATTTGAATTAAAAAAGTAAAAATAAAATCTTAAAAAAATAAATAAACTAATCCTAAACCAAAACAATAAACCCTAAATCCTAAACAAAATAAAACCACAAACCCTGACCCTAAAACTAAAACCACAAAATACCCTACTAAACTCTAAACTATAAACCTAAAAACTAAAACCTAAACCTAAAAACCTAAACCTAAACTAAATAAAACCAAAAAATAAATTAAATAAAAAAACCAAAACCTAAAGAAATAAAAAATAAAATGAAATGAAATAAAAACTTATTTAAAACCTAAATATAATGTTAAAAATAAAATAAAATAAATAAATAAATATAAACTAAAATAAAATAAATAAAAGCGTAAATAAACCAAAAAATAAAATAAACATAAGAATAAAAAACCTAAATAAAATAAAAAACTCAGCGTAAAAATAAAAATAAAATAAACTTGAAATGAAAACTAAATAAAACCTAAACTAAATAAACTGTATAAAAATAAAATAAACAAAATAAAATAAACTAAACTAAAATAAAGTAAACTAAAATAAATAAACTAAAATAAATAAACTAAAAACTTAAAATAAAACAAACTAAAAGTAAACCTAAACTAAAAAAATAAAACCTAATAATAAACCTAAAATAAAACCTATGTAATAAAAAAAATAAATAAAGAGACCTAAACCTAAACCTAAAATAAAAAAAATAAAACCTAAAAAATAACATAAAATTAAAACTCAACTAAAATGAACTTAAAAAACCCTAAAATCTAAAATATAAAATAAAAATAAATAAAAAACTAAATAAAATAAAAAATCCTAAATAAAAATAAAAAATAAAGTAAACTAAAATAAATAAAAATAAATAAATATATTAAATAAATCAAAACTGCCATTTTTTTAAAATAAATAAAATTAAAACCATAAAACTACTGAGACTAAATCATAAACATAAATCCTAATTCTAAACCCTGCCACCCTAACCCTAGAAAAACCCTAAACTGAAACTAAACTAAACCAGGCCTGAGCCTAAACCCTAAACTTAAACCCCCAAAATATAAACTGCACTCTGAACATTAAACTCAGCTAAACCACTAAACTAACTCCTGAGCCAAAACTCTAGCCATAACTGTAAAGCCTAAACTGACCACTAGGCTGAGCCACAGGCCACCCAGGCTCTAGGCACTAAAAACACTGAGCCCAGACCACAGGCCTAAACTCTGAGCCACTAAACCTAGTCGTTAAAACTTAAAATCTGACACTAAACTAAATAAACCTAAAGATAAAATAAATAAAATGAATAAAGCAAATATAGAAAATAAAATAAAATAAAAAAAAATAAAATAAATAAATAAAAATAAAAACTAAAAATAAAATAAATAAATAAAATAAAGAATAAAACTTAAATAAAATTAAAATCTATAAACCTAAAATAAATTAAAGTAAAAACTAAATAAAACCTAAACTTAAAAAATAAACCTTAAAATAAAACATAAAAATAAATACAAAATAAAACCTAAGCCCTAAACTACAAAAAAAAACCTAAACCTAACTTTAAAATAAAATAAACTTAAAAATAAAACCTAAAAATAAATAAAAGATAAACCTAATCCCTAAACAAAAAAATACTTAAAATAAAATAAATAAACAAAATAAAATAAAACTAAAATAAATTAAACTAAATAAAACCTAAAATAAACTAAACTAAAACCTATACATAACATAAAATAAACTTAAATTTACCCTAAAATGAAACCTAAAATAAACCTAAAATAAAAAACCTAAAAATAAAATAAAACATAAAAATAAAAATTAAAACCTAAACCTAAAAAATAAAATCAAAATAATACTCTACTAAAAAATAAACATAAACATAAACCAAAAAAAAAAAACTGAAATAAAAACCTAAAGTAAAATAAAAACCTAAAATAAATAAACTAAATTAAATAAAAATAAAAAAATAAACTTAAATAAAATAAAAATAAACTAACTAAAATAAATAAAAAAAAACTAAATATACTAAATAAACATAAACCATCAATTCTTAATTAAAAAAAACCATAAACCCTAAATCCTAAACCCTAAATCCTAAAAACCTAAACCTAAACAGACCTAAAAGAATAAACCCTAAAACCTTAAACACTAAACCATAAATCTTAAACCTTAAACCCTAAACCTAACAGAAACTAAACTAAACTAAAACTAAATAAATTAAAAAGTAAACTAAACCTAAAACCTAATAAACTTCTACCTAAACTTAAACCTAAGAATGGGTAGAACATCACCATCAACTAGGCTCGGTAAATGGGCGGAGGTGAAAGCGGCGTGATTATCGCTTGGTGGTGGGGGATCTAGAGGTGCTGGTAGATATAGAGGTGGCGGTTGGAGCAGTGGTGGTCATGGAGGCGAGAATAGCGATGAAGGTTATAGTCGTGGTGGAGGTAGAGGAGATCGGCATATGATCCCACTACTACCGCGAGGTGGTTGAGAATTAGAGAAATTGTGGGATGGCCGATCCATTCTACTGCTAATGGATCCGTGTCTTTACAGTAGAGATGGCTCTAGTTATCTAGGGTTTTTAATTTGTACTATGCGTGCTCAATTTTTATCTATGTCCTCACTTATGTCTTAGAAAACTTGGTGTGTTGCTTGGTTGATGAAATTGAAAAGAAGAAATATTGAATCTAAATTTTTTCTATATTAAAAAAAAACCAAAAACCCTAAACCCTAAACCTTAAATCCTAAACTAACCCTAAAACCCTAAATCTAAACCTAAACCATAAACCCTAACCCCAACCCCATCCATAAACCTAAAACCTAAACCACTAAACTAAACCAAAACCACAAACCAAACCTAAAACCAAACCCTAAACTTAAACCCTAACTAAAACCTAGCCCCAACCTGACCACATCCAAACCTTAAAGCAGAAACCACCCAAATCACAAAGCCTAAACATTAAACCTAAACCCTAAACCCAAACCCAAAACCATAAACCCAAATCTAAAAAACCAAAACCCCTAAATTAAATAAAACCTAAAAAATAAAATAAATAAAGAAACCTAAACCTAAATAAAATAAAATAAATATAAAATAAAAACCTAAACCTAAACATATATATAATTATTAAATTAAAATGGGATAAAATAAACTAAAATAAAATAAAATAAAAAAAAAACCTAAATAAAATAAAAGAAATGTAATAAAAAATAAAATAAACTTAAAATAAAATATAATAAAACTAAATAAAACCTAAACCTAAAAAACAAAACTAAATATAAAACCTACAAAAAATAAAAAAATGAAGCCTAAACCCTAAACTAAAAAAAAAAAACCTAAACTTAAAATAAAATTAAAATAAACTTAAACATAAAGAAAAAATAAACTCAAATAAATAAAACCAAACCTAAACCTAAAATAAAATAAACTTAAACCTAAACTAAATAAAATAAAATAAAATAAAATAAATAAACTTAAAATTGAAAAATAAAACCTAAAATAAACCTAAAATAAAACCTTAAACCCAAAATAAAATAAAACTAAAACTTAAACCTAAAATAAAAAAATAAAACCTAAACCTAAAAAATAAAAAATCTCACTAAAAAAAATAAACCTAAACTAAAAAAACTTAAACCTAAAAAAATAAAGTCAAAAAAAAAAATAATAAAAATAAAACTAAACTAGATAAAATAAAAATAAACCAAAATAAAGTTAAAAAATAAAGTAAACTAAAATAAATAAAAAAATACTAAATAAACCTAAACGGTTTACTTAATTTTAATAAAACATTAAACCATAAATCCTAAACCTAAACTGAACCACAAAACCTAAAAACCCTTAAACCCTAAACCTTAATCCCTAACCTTAAACCCTAAACCCTAAACCCTAAAACCTAACCTTAAACCCCAAATCCTAAACCTAAAGTAACTAAATAAATTAAAAAATAAATCTAAACCCTAAAACCTAATAAACCTAAACCTAAACCTAAACCCTAAGAATGGGCAAAACCTTAACGGTAGGAACATTACCATCAACCAAGCTCAGTCTAGATCTTGCAGTGGAGGTGAAGGTGGAGGTGGCGGTTATCGTAGTGGTGGTGGGGGCTCTAGAGGTGCTGGTGGATATAGAAGTGGTGGTGGGCGGTGGGTTGTTTTGGATGGGAGGCGATAGTTACAGTGGTGGGGAGAGAGATAAGGGATATGATGGTGGATCCCACTACTTGAGAGGCCAGGGTGGTTCTAATGGGAACTTCGAGAAAGAAACAATCGATCTACTTATGGAACTATTCCTTTATAATAGAGACGATTCTAGTTATCTAGGGTTTTGATTTGCTCTATGTGTTTTGTATTTTGATCTATGTCATCACTTATGTATTAGAAAACTTAATAGGTTACTTTGTTAATGAAATCGAAAAGAAGAAATGTTGAATCTGAATTTGTTTTTTGTTAAAAAAAAACTATAAACTTTAAACCCTAAACTAAAACCTGAACCCTAAACCCAAAATATAAACCCTAAATCATAAATCCTAAACCGTAAAAACCCTAAAGGCTAAACCCTAAACCCTAAAGCCCTAAACCTTAAACCCTAAACCCTAAACCAAACAAAACCCTAAACAAACCCAAAACCCCCCAAAAAATAAACTAAACCTAAACTAAATAAAACCTAATAAATAAATAAATAAACAAACCTAAATCAAAATAAAATAAACAAAATTAAATAAAATAAAAACATAAACTAAAACTGAAACATTAAAATAAAATAAAATAAAAAATAAAAACTAAACTAAAAGACAATAAATTAAAACCTGCACTAAACTAAAAAAATAAAAAACCTAATTAAAATAAAAATAAAACCTAAAATAAAAATAAAATAAACTTAAAATAAAATAAAATAAAACTAAATAAAACCTAAACCTAAAAATAAACCTAAAAATAAACATATAACCTAAACTAAAAAAACCTATAATAAAATAAAATAAAACTAAACCTAAACTAAAATAAACTAAGCTAAAATAAAGAAAACCTAAACCTAAACCTAAATAAATAAAATAAAAATAAACTAAAATAAAACATAAAAGTGAAGCTAAAATAAAACCTAAACCAAAACCTAAAAAAATAAAATAAAACCTAAACCTAAAACCTAAAAAAAATAAAATAAAGTAAACTAAAAATAAACTTAAACCTAAACCTAAATAATAAAATAATAAATATAAAATAAATAAATAAAATAAATAAACCAAATTCAATAAAATTAAAAATAAAAAAATAAATAAAATAAATAAACTAAACTACCGGTTTACTTAATTTTTAAAAAATTAAAAAAAAAAAAAACCACAACCTAAACCATAAAACCTAAACCCTACAACCCTAAATCAACCCTAAACCTAGACCTAAACCCCCAAATCATAAACCTAAAACCTAAACCATAAACCCAAAACCACAACACAAACCCTAACCACAAACCTAAAACAAACAAAATAAATTAAAAAATAAACATAAACCTTAAAACCTAATAAACCTAAACCCTAAGAATGAGCAGAACCTTGATGATAGGAACATCACCATCAATCAGGCTTAGTCTAGATCTGGATTAGCCAAGCGTGGAGGCCGTTATCAGTGGTGGTGGGGGATCAGGAGGTGTTGTTGTTGGAGGTGGTGGTCGTGTAGTGGTGGTTATGGAGGTGAGAAGTGATGAAGGTTACCATGGTTGTGGCGAGAGGAGATCGAGGATATGATGGTGGACTGCTTTCGAGAAATAGGGGTTCATGGGATGGAGAAAGCGAAGCGATTGATCCGATTTATTATCAAAGCTGTCTTTATAGTAGAGATGATTTTAGTTATCTATTATTATTGATTTGCTCTATGCATGCTCATTTTGATCTATATAAACGCTTGTGTCTTAGAAAACTTGGTGTGTTACTTGGTTGATGAAATCTAAAAAAATGTTTAATTTGAATTTGTTATATGTTAATAAATAAAAAACAAAAGAAGAAATATTTAATTTGAATTTGTTATATGTTAATAAATAAAAAAACCAAAACTCTAAACTCTAAAATAAAACTTGAACCCTAAACCTA
This sequence comes from Cymbidium sinense, assembly GCA_021442155.1. Classification (NCBI taxonomy): domain Eukaryota; kingdom Viridiplantae; phylum Streptophyta; class Magnoliopsida; order Asparagales; family Orchidaceae; genus Cymbidium; species Cymbidium sinense. The sequence goes on from CM038214.1 coordinate 147,094,662, forward strand.
AAACCTAAACCCTAAATAAACCACAAAAACCCAAACCCAAAACAAAAAGCTAAAACCTAATCCTAAACTAAATAAAACCTAAACATAAAATAATAAATAAAACCTAAAAAAATAAAATAAAAAATAAATTAAATCCAAAACCTAAATAAACTAAACTAAAAATAAAAGAAAATAAAATAAAAATAAAAAACTAATCTAAAATAAAATAAATAAAAACCTAAACTAAACTAAAAAAAAATAAAAAAACCTAAATAAATAAAAAACTAAAATAAAAAAACCTAAAATAAAATAAAATTAAAAACTAAATAAACCTAAACCTAAAAATAAAAAAAATAAATAAAAATAAAACCTAAACATAACTAAAAAAAACCTAAATCTAAAATAAAATAAAATAAACTAAAGCTAAGATAAACTAAACTATAATAAATAAACATAATCTTTATATAATAAACTAAATAAAAACCTAAAATATAAAAAATAACTAAAATAAACCTAAAACTAAAAGATAAAATAAAAAAATACTAAATATTAAAAATAAAGATAAAATAAAAGCAACCAAACCTAAAATAAAATAAAACCTAAAAAAAAAAAACTAAAATAAAATAAACCTAAAAAATAAACTAAGATAAAAACCTAACTAATGCATGAAGCAAATAAATAAATAAATAAACATAAACCTATGGTTTGCTTAATTTAAAAAAATAAAATAAAATAATAATAATAAGATAGAAAAAAACCCAGATAAACAAATACTAAACCTAAAAAGCCCCCCAAACTAAACCACAAACCACAAACCTAAAGGCCTACTAAACCACAAATCATAGCCATGATCCTAAACCACAAAACCACAAACCATAAACTAAACCTAAATGCCAAACCCTAAAATCACAAAACCTAAACCCTGACCACTAAGCTTAAATAAGCAAACTAAACTAAACTCTAAAAATAAACTAAATAAAACCTAAAAATAAAATAAATAAGAAATATAAATATAAATACTATTAATACACTAATAAAATAAATAAATAAAAACCCTAAATAAAATGAATGCTAGATGTAAAATAAGAATAAAATAAACCTCAAATAAAATATTATAAAAACTAAATAAAAACCTAAACCTGAAAAATAAACTTAAAAAAAAAAACTAAAAAATAAATAAAAAATAAAACCTAAACCCTAAACTAAAAACAAACCTAAACCTAAAATAAACAAAATAAAATAAACATAAAACTAAACTAAAATAAATAAAACCTAAACCTAAGCCTAAAACAAACTAAACCTAAACCCTAAACTAATTAAAATAAAATAAACTAAAAACAAACCTAAACCTAAATTAAAAAATAAAACCTAAAAATAAGCTAAAAATAAAAACCTAAAACCTAAACCTAAAAAAAATAAAATAAAAACCTAAACCTAAACCTAAAAATAAAAAATAAAACCTAAACTTGAAATATATAATAAAAATAAAACTAAACTAAAAAATAAACATAAACTTAAACCTACACATAAAAAATAAAGAAGTTGATGTAGAACTTGAGGATGATTCATATGAAGATTTAATAGAATTACATTTTGATTGATACTTGCCTTATGTTCATATTTTTATGAAAGAAAGGGTTAATCCCACATACTTGGTCAAAGCAATTCGACTACTTTGAAAGAATATGTAAGAACAAATGCAAAGATCTCAATCAAGACCAAGACTAAGATTGATAGTGGGTCTGATGGCGATTCTTAGTCATCACCATTCATTTAGAATTGATAGGTTCTTTTTTAAATCACATTAACTTATATGAGGCGTGCTTAGAAACTTTAAATGATCTAGATGATTTTGAAGTCAAAGATGCATCACCAAAGTTCAAAGAAGAATCAAGTCAACCATCGGCTCGAAAATCAACTTAGGGCGAAGAGGATCCATGCCTGACATGCATCAATTCTTTATTGAATGAAATTGAAGCCAATGACTTAGGTAGGCTATTGATTGAGCTTAAGGACCACTTTCCATGGAGTTATGAAGAGATGCATGGATTGGCTCTTGACATAGTCCATAAACTAGCAATTGAGCCTATTGCTAACCCAATCAAGCAATCTCCTAAATGCATGCGATTAGACATAGAACAATAGGTCATTTCTAGAGTCAAGAAATTGATCGATGTTGGCTTCATCTAGGAAAAACAATACCCTACCTGGTTAAGCAATGCCATCCTAATTATGAAAAGAATGGCCAAATTCACCTATGCATCGATTTTAGGGATTTAAATAAGGCATGTCCAAAAGATGAATTTACTCTACCAAATTCACCTATGGTGGACATTGCCTCATCTCATGTTGTCTTCTCTTTCATGTATGGCTCATATGGATATAACAAAATAAAGATGGTTCCTGTAGATGAAAGATACACTTCTTTAGAACCCCGATTAGAATCTATTACTATAAGGTCATGCCTTTCATCCTTAAAAATGTTGAAGCTATATACCAACGAGCTATGACTCGAATCTTCAACAAACTCATTTTTTCATCATCATGTCGATCATCGAAAGTAGGGAAAAGGAAGACCATCTCTTTGACTTAAGAGTAGTTTTAGAACAGTAAGATAATTTAACCTTAAAATGAACCCCCTAAAGTGTGCATTCAAAGTAGCTTCAGGAAGATTCCTTGGGTTTTGTTGGCACCAAGGAATCAAAATCAATCTGGAGAAGATCAAGGAGAAATTAGAAATGCCACCCCCTAAAATTTTAACTCAACTCAGATCATTCCAAGGACAGTTGGCATATCGATGCTTTATATCCAACCTTTTGGGAAGATGTTAGCCATTCTCCGTACTTATCAAAAAGGATGCCAAGTTCAAGTGCGATAATAAGTGTGAGCATTCCTTCAAAAACATCAAGCATTACTTGATGATGTCAACATTTCTAGCAATCCCTATCCCAAGCAAGCTATTCATACTTTACACTACTACATTAAATGACTCCCTTGGTGCTTTGTTGGCCCAAAGCAATGATGAAGAAATGGAAAATGCACTCTACTACCTCAGTCATCATCTAATCCCTATTGAGGCTAATTATCAACCCATTAAGAAGCATTGCCTAGCTTTAATCTTTGAATCCCAAAGCTATAGCACTACATGCTTCCTCATAAGGTGAACTTAATCTCTAGGATCAATCCACTATAGTATCTCATTACATGATCGATGCTATCTAGATGGTTGAAATGACATTTCATGATCCTCTTATAGTTTGACATTACCTTTGTACCCCTCCATGCATTGAAAGGTTAAGCTCTAGCATATTTTTTAGCAGCACACCCACTTCCTACTAACTCTCTGCTTAGTGATGATCTCCCTGATGAACAAATCATGAACTTAGGGGATACTAGCATTCACCACTGGGAGATGTACTTTGATGGTGCAGCTCCCACTCAAAGAGGAGAAGAATCATAATCTACTATTCCAAGAAAGGCAAAGGTAGGAATAGTTTTCTTAACTTCAGACCACGATGTGATGAGATTTTCATATCATCTATCCAATCCTTGCACCAACAACAAAGCTAAATATTGGCTCGATTCGATGCAGGTTATTTTGTTAGCATCAGAACATCAACATGTTCAGGGATTTTTAGCTAGTTATCAACCAAATAGCTGGGTCCTATAAGGTTATAAAGCCCAAGCTCCATCACTACCACAAGTACACCATGGAGTTATTGGCCCAAATTCTAGAGGTTACCATTTATAAGATTCCTCGAGGAGAGAATGTCATAGCATATGCTTTAGCCAAGCTTGCCAAAGAGTTGGCATGTACGAAGGATGAGTCCATATCAATAAAGGTCCAAAATAGATAAGTCTTATCCATTATTGATATTGAACTCATCAAAAAGTACTCTCTTGAAGGGGTGGTTGCCATTGCCAAGAAGGACAAGGTGTTAGATTGGAGGCAACCATTCATGGATTACCTAAATAAAGGCAAACTACCTCAAGTCCCAAGCCCATTAGATGAAGCAGAGCACTTTCCTACACTCTTGTGGATGGTGCCTTGTATGATGATCTTTCGATCATATGTGGTTACATTATTTATACAAGCATGAAGCTATAAGATCATTCTTGGTACACTCGATTATGTGGAGCCAATGCTGGTCTAAAGATGAAAGCCAAGATGAAAGAGACTAGGATACTCGGCGTTGATGATCAAAGATTGCATGGATATGGCTGGCGATGCCACCAATGTCAAATACATTTTGTGGTCTACTCCAAGCGCCCAACATTCTACATCCTACATTGGCCTCATGGCCATTCAGTGTTGGGGTATTGACATAGTGGGTCCGATTGATCCTCCCTTCTGTCATCAATTCATCTTAGCTACTAACTACTTTTCCAAATGGGTGAAGCGATTACAAAAGGTCATAGCTCAGCATGTGCTCCACTTTTTTTAGGAACCATATCATATATAGGTTCAAAGTGCCTCAAACAATTATATTTGATAATGCTACTGCATTCAAGAGCACCGAGATCAACAAATTTGCCCAAAGTCATAGCATAGATTGGAGATATTCTACCAGCAACTACTCAAGGGCAAACAGCTTAACAGAAGCCTTGATAACTCTCATCCAAATACTAAAGAAAATACTTATCAATAACATAGTGGCATTAGCGGTTAGTTGAAGCCACCTTGTACTTACATATAGAATCCAACTCATCCTACTCCTTTTATTTAGTGTATGGGCTTGAAGTCATTCTACCATTAGAAGTCCAAGTCCCATCACTAAGGATAGTTGTGGGTAGCAATATCACAATAGAGCATAACATAAAGTTGTGGTTAGAAGAGATCAAAATATTGGAGGAGAGATGCCTATGGGCATGCCAAAACCTCGAGTTGAACAAACCTAAAATGATTCAAGCTCACAAGTTGGTCCATCCTAAAGCTTTTCAAGTAGGAGAGCTTAGTTTAGTTCTAAGGAGACTGATTATTGCCCATTGTAAGATGGGAGGCATGTTTGAACCCATTTGAGAAGGCCCTTTTTTCCATAGAGAAGGCCTACCAAGGAGGATCTTATCAGCTTATTAATCATAAGGGAGAGTGCCCAATTATTCCAATCAACAGGATCTACTTAAAGAAATATTATAAATCATGTTTGAAAATAATTATCATCAATGAAAATTCTATTTCAAATTTAATCTCTTCCATATTGAAAGTATTCTTATTTTTGAATCCTCCACGATGTGTTTAGAGTAGGTGTAATGAACTCGAGCAGCACCTATCCTTCATCAACACAGCACAAACACAAACCACACACAAACATTTAAAATAAACACATATCTTTTATCTCGAGCTACTTTGAGTTGAGATAACACCCCAATGGCGTCATAGTATGCTCTAGGTGGGCATGTGTTACCAAGTGTGTCACCCTAATGGTCTTCTTGCTTTGGAGGATGTAAGCCTACTACAATTTTCTTCCTTACCTGGCCATTGCACACCAATGAGCATCTTGTTAGTTTGCTAGGCCTTACTACGTGGCCAGTAAGCTACTTCATGTTAGCTTTGTTTAAGAGAATGTGAGTCTGCTACACTTTCTTCTTGGATTAGCCTTCATGAACTAAGGTCAGTATATTTGAGGATTAGGATAAGTCCCATAGTAGCTCCTTCTTTCGACTACTTCAAGTCAGGTCCAATCCTTCTTGCTCCACTTAGTAGTCACTCTAGGTCAAATAGCATGTCAGATGATAGACTATCCCAATGTTCAGTTCTACTTAGAAACTTGTAAGGCTACACGCTTTCTTTCTAGATTGATTGTTGCACACCTATGGGCACCTTAGGTTGGTTGGTTCTCACTATGTTAATGGACACACCACTCATACTGATGAATACACCTTATGTTGGTTGGTTCTCGCACCTTAGGATACACCACTCATGTCAGATGTAAGTCTGTTATGCTTTCTCTTTGAGTTGGCCACTGTACACCTATAGGTTTTCTTTTCCAAGGCTTAGGATAACACACATAACAACACCTCCATTGTGGACACTATATCTGGATCATGTCCTTCGCGACCCTAATTAGACACTACTCGGGTTATTATTGAATTAGACAGTTCCCCTTTCCTTATAATCACCCTTATGTTTGGAGAATCCATCTTGTGGATGTGCAGATTCTCCCTTGGTCTAGTAAATCTTAGTGTGGTCCCTCACACACTAATAAGGTCCATGCAAACATATAAAAATTATATATATTTGCTTGTGGATTAGGAGCGGTACATTTTCCATGTATCTTAGAGGCGTGTTAGCAAAACTCCTAGGAATGCCATTACTCTTGAGTTGATGTAAGTCCCGACATTCACTCCCCTAAGTGGGTTTTATTTGTTATGCTGCAGTCACCCGGGGTTGTTCCTGCTTTAGAAGATGTAAGTCTATGCCTTCTTCTAGCATAGTCATTGCATGGCAAGGCAACCTCTTGGTTCTAGCTCTACCCCCGGTAGACTATCTTTGGATTTGTAAATATGAGATAGGAAAAGTTTGATATAGCCCCTTCTCAGGGGGTCCATCACACACTGGCTTGGTCCATAAATTAACTCTATCAAATTTGAGCTCCATCAATTATGCCCTCAATTTGAAATCAAACTAAACCAAATAAATCATACCAAATCACATGAAATTAAGATAAAATTAATCCTGAGTACTTTTGAGTTGACATAAGTCCTCAGCAACATTCACTCAGTAATCACCCTAGGTCAGGTGAGATTTATTGTGCATCCAATAGGTCACCCTGGTTGTTCCTCATTTTGGAAGATGTAATTGCTACACCTTCCATAGTCATTGCACAAAGCAACCCCTTGGCTAGCTCTACCTCACGGTGGTAGACTATCTCCATGGTAGGTTAAGGCGATATTGCCTCTTCTCAGTGGATTCGCCCTGCTTGGCAGATCCATACATTAACTCAAATTAAATTAAACCCTAATTTTTCCGGTGAGTTAAATCATACCCTTCTCCCTTTGAGCCTCAAATCATATATAAACAAGTCAAGCAAACAAATCAAATTCAAAACCAACCTTCCCAATGGAGCCAAATTAAGCCAACCTAGAGTCTAAGAAATCCAACCAAACTCTTATTCTAGGATACATCCCAAACAAATCTATGAAATCAAACTCAAATCCTAATCCGATGGATAGCCCAAACTACTTCTAGTGGAAGGTTCATATACCCGTCCCAGTGTGCCTCCACATTTAAAACTAAACAAATTAAAGTTGATTTGATCTTAATCCATGGTGGATTATAAATTCTTATCCCCAACAGATCTTCTTTCCATAAATCATATAATCAAATCAAATTCAAACCTTATCCCTAGCAGATTTTCTTCTTTTATGCCCTTGACATAGACCCCTCACATGTCATGTCATGTGTGATCATCTCCCCATGTCCTTGACATGAAATGCTCATCAAATATTATTTCTTCTCTTATGCAGACCTTTAATACTTCAAAAACAACAATGTATTCCTTCAAATTACATCATCTTAACATTATAATAACCATTTTGATTTGTGATGGTGCAGCTCAAACTAACTATACAATATCATGCTAAACATATATGTGTTAACACACTATATTATACTATAATATATGATGTTATATAATTTTCTATAATATAATATATTGTCCAACATTACACCTCATTAGAATTATGTAAAAGTAACAAATAATAAAATTTTCTCAAAATATGAATAATGTTCATTTTGGAAGTAAAATTATTTACTTTCTATTACAAATGGTACAAAATAGCATAATTTTGGTGTTGGTTCTTAGTGTGTGCTGGGAATTTGGCCAAATTCTTCCATCTTAACCATCAAAATTAACATTTTTGTCTGTTTTGACCCAATGTATTATAACAAAAGTAAAATATACTAAAATGTACAATAACATTTAGTAACACACCACCATATTCATATATATGTGAAGTTATATTGTTATGTACATTATATTTTAATATGCTTTCATATAATATATTATCTTACATTACACCTTAAAATGAATCACTTTAAGAAAAAAATTTATAAAATTTGGTTGAAAATTGAATATTTATTTTGGATGCAAAATTCCATTTTTTTTTTATTAAATGACACACCATAGCACACCCCCAATGATGTTTCCTAAAGCTTACCTTAAATTTGGCCAAATCCCATCATCTCAGCCTATAAATTAGTATTTATATGAATAATACAAGTACAAACTCTACTATATCATACTATAACAAACTAAAATATGCTAAACAACAAGTAGTAATACACAATAGTATGCTATAATGCATGATGCTACACTATGTTATGGCATCCTATATTATAATACACTATAACATATTATATTATATTATATTGCATATCACATCACAAGGGATTGCTTAAGATAAAATCATAAAATTAGTTAAAATAATAAAAACTATATATTTTAAGTATCACTTACATATTTTAAATTAAAATAATATATTATGATGCCATGCTCTACCTATTTGGTAAATTCCACCATTTTAAAGTCTAAATCAACATTTTTATAAATAATGCTAGTGTAGGCTCAACTACATGATTGTAAAATACTAAAAGAATTTAAAATGCACAGAATAATATATTATGATATATGATGTTATACTATTCTACAACATATAATATTTATTTTGAACATAAAATCTTACTTTTTAAAGTATAAGTGGTTTTGCTTTGGTACTACAACTAATTACTTCAAATTTAACAAATTTCATCATCGATTTATTAAATCAATATTTTTATGATTTATATTAATATAAACTATAGGAACAATACCATAATATACTAAAACATTTCAAAACATCTTATAACATCTAAAAAACACATCACTACATGCTCAACTATATGATGTACATTATACTATAATATATGGTATTATTATATGATTTAGGGTTATGGTTTAGAGTATTCAAATCTCTTGAATGCATTTTCTTTAGCTACCATAACAATTTTTGGATTAGTTCATTCTTTAGATCTACTCCTAATAACATCTTTATTTAAGGTTTAGGGTTTAGGGTTTAGGGTTTAGAGTTTAGGGTTTAGGGTTTACAGTTTAGGGTTTAGGGTTTAGGGTTTAAGGTTTAGAGTTTTAAGGTTTAGGGTTTAAGGTTTAGGGTTTAAGGTTTTAGGGTTTAGGGTTAATGGTTTAGGGTTTAGGGTTTAGGGTGTAGGGTTTAGGGTTTAGGGTTTAGAGTTTAGGGTTTAGGGTTTAGGGTTTAGGATTTAGTGTTTAGGGTTTAGGGTTTTTAAGGTTTAGGGTTTAGGGTTGAGGGTTAATGGTTAAGGGTTTAGGGTTTAGGTTTTAGGTTTAGGGTTTAAGTTTTAGTTTAGGGTTTAATGTGTTTTTTAATAGAGAATTTAAATTCAACATTTCTTATTTTAAATTTTATGAACCAAGTAGCACCCCAAATTTTCTAAAACACAAGCGATGACATAGATAAAAAATGAGCATAACAAATTAAAACAAGATAAGTAGAACCATCTCTTATAAAGACATAGTTCCATAAGTAGCGGTCGGATCAATTGTTCTTCAATTTAGTTCCAATCGAACCAGCCCTCTTATGAGTAGCGGATCACCATCATATCCCCAATCTCTCCCTCACCACCACCATGTAACCTCCATTTCTCCTCCCTCTTCCCTTAACCACCAAGCTCACCACCTCCATATCCAACACCTCGAAATCCACCACCAACATTGATTAGCCTTGCCTCCACCTTTCAGCCTAAACTAGTTGAGTGATGTTCTGCCCATTCTTAGGGTTTAGGGTTTAGGGTTTAGAGCTAGTTTAGGGTTTAAAGTTTAGGGTTGTAGGTTTTAGGGTTTAGGGTTTAAGGTTTAGCATTTAGGGTTCTGAGGTTTAGGGTTTATACTTTTAGAGTTTAGGGTTTAAGGATTAGGGTTTAGGGTTTAAGGATTAGGGTTTATGATTTAGGGTTTAGGGTGGGTTTAGGGTAGTTTTAGGGTTTGTAGGTTTAGTGTGAGTTTAGGTTTTAGGTTTTAAGGGTTAGTTTAGGGTTTTAGGGTTTAGTTTTAATTAAATAGTGGGTTTAGATTTATTTCATTAATTTTTATTTGAGTTTATTTTATTTTTCATTTTATTTATGTTTATTTTTATTTTTTACTTAGTTTAGTTTTATTTTTGGTTTTATTTTAGTTTAAGTTTTATTTTATTTATTTTTAGGTTTAGGTTTATTTTTTAGTTGAGTTATTTTTATTTTATTTTATTTTTTTTTGGTTTATGTTTAGGTTTTTTATTTTATTTTTTTAGTTTAGGTTTTAAGTTTATTTTTTAGGTTTATTTTAATTTAGGTTTAAGTTTATTTTTTTGGTATTTATATTTTTAGTTTAGGCTAGGTTTAGGTTTAATTTATTTTAGGTTTAACTTATTTTAATTTAGGTTTAGGTTTATTTTATTTTGTTTATTTTATTTTTTATTTTAGGTTTAAGTTTTTTTTAGTTTAGGTTTTTTTATTTATTTAGCTTATTTTTTATTTAAGTTTTTATTTAGTTTTTATTTTATTTTATTTTAGGTTTATTTCATTTTTTAGTTTTTATTTTATTTAGGTTTTTTATTTTTTAGTTTAGTTTCGGTTTTTATTTATTTTATTTTATATCATTATTATTTTTATATTATATTTTACTTTTAAGTTTAAGTTTAGGTTTTAGTTTATGCTATTATTATTTTTTTTTTAGTTAGGTTTAGGTTTATTTATTTATTTTATTTTTAGATTTTATTTAGTTTATGTTTTAGTTTTTTAGGAGTTTTAATGTAGGGTTTAGGTTTTAGGTTTTAGTTAGGGGGGTTTAGGGGTTTAGGTTTAGTTTAGGTTTAGGTTTAATTTAGGGTTTAGGTTTAGGGTTAGATAGGGTTTAGATTTTGTTTTAGGGTTTATGATTTAAGGTTAGGGTTTAGGGTTTAGGGAGTTTAGGGTTTAGGGTTTAGGGTTTGGGGTTTAGGGTTGCAAGTTTAGGGTTTACGATTTAGTGATTTGGGTTTAGGGTTTATGGTTTAGGTCTTTTTTTTAAAATTAAGTAAATTGATAAGTTTAGGTTTATTTAGTTTTTTTTATATTTAGGTTTAATTTTTATTTTTATTTATTTTTATTTAGTTTACTCCTTTTATTTTAGGTTTATTTAGTTTAGTTTATTTTTTTATTTTAGTTTATTTTTTAGGTTTAGGTTTATGTTTATTTTTTTTTTAGCTTTATTTTTATTTTATTTTAGGTTTATTTTATTTTTTATTTTTAGCTTAGGTTCACATTTTATTTTAGGTTTATTTTAATTTTATTTTTTTAAGTTTATTTTTTTTAGTTTTACTTTAGTTTATTTTATTTTAGTTTAGGTTTAGTTTATTTTAGGTTTAGGCTTTATTTTGTTTAGGTTTAGGTTTATTTTTTTATTTTTGGTTTAGGTTTTTTTAGTTTAGTTTTTATTTTTTATTTATTTTTTTTTATTTTTAGATTGATTTTTTTAGTTTTTTAATTTTTTTTAGGATTATTTTTTATTTTATTTTTTAGGGTTTAAGGTTTAGGTTTAGGGTTTAGGGTTTAAGTTTTTTAGGGTTTAGTTTATTTAGTTTTAGGTTTAGGGTTTAGTTTAGGTTTAGGTAGGGTTAGGGTTCCGTGTTTAGGGTTAATTTTAGGTTTTGAGGTTTAGGGTTTTTTTTAAAAAAAAATAAATAAACTGATATGTTTAATTTTATTGAGTTTATTTTTTTATTTATCATAGTTTTTTTAATATTTTTATTTTGGTTTATTTTTTATATTTAATTTAGTTTTTTTTGGTTTATTTATATTAGTTTATTTTTGAGGTTTATGTTTAGGTTTATGTTTATTTTGTAGTTTCATTTTATTTTTATTTTATTCTTTTAGGTTTAGGTTTGATTTTTTATTTTTAAGTTTAGGTTTTGATTTAGGCTTTTATTTTAGGTTTATTTTCAGGTTTTATTTTTTAGTTCAAGTTTAAGTTTACATTTAATTTAATTTATTTTATTTAGTTTAGGTTTAGATTTTGTTTTCTTTAGGTTTAAGTTTAGGTTTAATTTATTTTAGTTTAGTTTATCTTAATGTAGGCTTAGGTTTATTTTATTTTATTTATTTTAGGTTTAGTTTTTTTTAGTTTAGTGTTTAGGTTTTATTTTTTTTATTTTAGGATTTTTTATTTTTTATTTTATTTTTTTTAATTTTAGGTGTTTTTTAAGGTTTATTTTATTTTATTTAGTTTAGTTTAGGTTTTTATTTATTTTATTTTAGATTCATTTTAATATTTTATTTATTTTTAAGCTTTCATTTAAGTTTAATTTTTTTGTTTAGGAATTTATTTATTTTTTATTTTATTTTACAATAAGTTTATTTTATTTTAAATTTTTATTTTAGTTAGGCTTGTTGCTTTTTAGTTTAGTTTAGGTTTTTATTTATTTTATTTTATTATATTTTTTATTTCAGTTTGATCTTATTTTTAGGTTTAAGTTTTTATTTTAGTTTAAGTTTTTATTTATTTATTTATTTATTTTTGTTTCGGTTTATTTATTTATTTTTATTTTAGATTTTATTTATTTTAGGTTTAGGTTTTTAGGTTTTTAAGACATAAGGTTTAGGCTTTAGGCTTTAGGCTTTAGTCTTTAGGGTTTAGGGTTAGGGTTTACGATTTAGGGTTTAGGGTTTAGGGTTTAAGGTTTAGTGTTCAGGCTTTAGGGTTTAGGGTTTTAAGGGTTTAGGACTTAGGGTTTAGGATTTTTTTAGGGTTTAAGGTTTATGGTTGTAGGCTTAGGGTTTAGGGTTGTAGGTTTATGTTTATTTAGATTATAGTTTATTATTAGTTATTTATTTTAGGTTATTATTTTAGTTTAGGTTTTTTTACTTTAGTTTATTTTATTTTTTAGATTTAGGTTTTATTTTTTGTTTTTAGTTTTAGGTTTTATTTTTTATTTTATTTTCTTAGGTATAGGTTTTAGGTTTTTATTTTATGTTTATTTTTTGGTTTTATTTTTTAGTTTAAGTTTACATTTATTTTTAGTTTATTTTATTTTATTTAGTTTAGGCTCAGGTTTAGGTTTTATTTTTTTTAATTTAGTTTATTTTAGTTTAGGTTTAAGTTTATTTTATTTTTATTTTAGGTTTAGGTTTTTTTTTAGTTTAGAGCTTATGTTTTATTTTTTATTTATTTTTAGGTTTATTGTTTATGTTTAGGTTTTTATTTAGTTTTTAATTTAATTTATTTTAGGCTTATTTTATTTAGGGTTTAGAGTTAGGGTTTAGGGTTTAGGGTTTTAGGGTTGGGTTTGTAATTTGGGTTTATTTTGGGGTTTTTAGTTTATTTACAGGTTTATTTATTTTAGTTTAGGTTTTTTATTTTAATTTATTTTTTAGGTTTAAGTTTATGTTTATGTTTATTTCCATAAGCAACAGATCGGATCGATCGTTCTTTAGTTTCTCTAGTTTCCATCAAAACCACCCTGGCCTCTCGATTAGCAGGATCCACCATTATATCCACGATCTCTCCTTTATGGCTATAACCTCCATGCTCGTCCCACCTCCATAACCACCACTTTTGACCACCACCTCCATATCCACCCCCCCCCCCCCACACCACTATGATAACCATCTCCTCTGCCTTCACCTCCATCACCAATTCTAGATCGAGCCTGGTTGACGGTGATGTTCTTGTCGTCAAGGTTTTGAACATTCTTAGGGTTTAGGTTTAGGTTTAGGTTTAGGTTTTAAGGTTTATGTTTATTTTTTAATTTATTTAGTTACTTTAGGTTTTGGTTTAAGGTTTGGTGTTGGGTTTAGGGTTTAGGATAACTACTTAGGGTTTAGGGTTTTAGGTTTAGGGTTTAGGGTTTAGAGTTTAGGGTTTAGGGGTTTTTAGGGTTTAGGGTTTAGGGTTTAGGGTTATAGGATTTAGGATTTAGGGTTTAGGGCTTAGGGTTAGAATATAGGTTTTTTTTAAATTAAGTAAACTCATTAGTTTAAGTTTATTTAGTATATTTAGTTTATTTTTTATTTATTATAGTTTACTTTATTTTTTATTTTTATTTATGTTTATTTTTTATTTTTATTTATTTTAGATTTATTTATTTTAGTTTAGGTTTCCTATTTTAGTTTATTTTAAGTTTTTAGTGTATTTTATTTTAGGTTTATTTTATTTAGGGTTAACGTTTAGTTCTTATTTTATTTATGTTTTTATTCTTAGGTTTATTTTATTTTTTTAGTTTAGTTTAGGTTTTTATTTATTTTATTTTATTTATTTTTTATTTTTTTTTATTTTATTTTTATGTTTAGGTATAGGTTTTAGTTTAGGTTTTTCTTTTTTAATATTTTATTTAGGTTTAGGTTTTTTATTTATTTTATTTTTAGGTTTTATTTAGGATTTAAGATATAGGGTTTAGGGTTTAGGGTTTAGGGTTTAGTGTCTAGAGTTGTAGGTTTTAGGGTTTAAGGTTTACGCTTTAGGGTTTTAAAGTTTAGTGTTTCAGGTTTATGATTTAGTGTTTGGGCTTTAGGGTTTAGGGTTTTTAGGGTTTAGGGTTCATAGTTTAGGGTTTAGGTTTAGGGTTAGCTTAGGGTTTAAGGTTAGATTGGGGTTTAAGGTTTAGCATTTATGGTTTATGCTTTAGGGTTTAAGGTTTAGGGTTTAAGGTTAGTTCAGAGTTTAAGGTTTAGCTTTTTATTATTTAGGGTTTAGGGTTTAGGGTTAAGGTTTGGGGTTAGGGTTTAGGGTTTAAAGTTTAGGGTTTTTTAAGGTTTAGGGTTTAATGTTAGTTTTTAAGGTTTAGGCTCTATGATTTAGTGTTAAGGGTTTAGGGTTTAGAGTTTAAGGTGATTTAGTTTGGTTAGTTTATTTTATATTTTAATTTAGGTTCAATTTTTAATTTTATTTAGTTTAGTTTATTTATTTTATGTTTATTTATTTTAGTTTAGGTTTTTCATTTTAGTTTATTTTTTAGGTTTAGGTTTAGGTTTATGTTTATTTTTTAGTTTAGTTTTATTTTAATTTTATTTTTTAGGTTTAGGTTTTATTTTTTAAATTTAGGTTTTAGTTTAGGTTTTATTTTATTTTTTTAGGTTTAGGTTTTAGGTTTTATTTTATGTTTATTTTTAGGTTTTAGTATTTAGTTTAGGTTTAGGTTTATTTTTTGTTTATTTTATTTTATTTAGTTTAGGGTTTAGGCTTAATTTATTTTAGGTTTAGGTTTAGGTTTTATTTATTTTAGTTCAGGTTTAGGTTTATTTTATTCTATTTATTTTAAGTTTAGGTGTTTTTTTTTAGTTTAGGGTTTAGGATTTAGGTTTTATTTTTTATTTATTTTTAAGTTTTATTTTTAGGTTTATTTTTCAAGTTTAGGTTTTTATTTTATTTTTATTTTAATTTATTTTTGGTTTCTTTTATTTTTTTTGTTTAAGTTTTATCTTATGGAGGTTTTTTATTTTTTAGGTTTATTTTATTTTATAGTTTAGTTTAAGTTTTTATTTATTTTATTTTAGTGTAGTTTTTAGGTTTACTTATTTTTATGTGTATTTCTTTTATTTTAGGTTTAGTTTATTTTCA
This sequence comes from Cymbidium sinense, assembly GCA_021442155.1. Taxonomy (NCBI): domain Eukaryota; kingdom Viridiplantae; phylum Streptophyta; class Magnoliopsida; order Asparagales; family Orchidaceae; genus Cymbidium; species Cymbidium sinense. Next base: position 147,110,228 of record CM038214.1, read on the forward strand.
GATTTAGGTTTTTAGGGTTTTAAGGTTTAGGTTTATAGGGATTAGGGTTTAGGGTTGTAAGTTTTAGAGTTTAGGATTTAGGGTTTAGGGTTTAGGGTTTGGCATTTAAGGTTTAGGGTTTAGAGTTGTAGGTTTTAGGATTTAGGGTTAAGGGTTTAGGGTTTAGGGTTTAGGGTTTAAGGTTTAGGATTTTAGGATTTAGGGTTTAGGATTTAGGGTTAAGATTTTTTTATTTTTTATGTTTTTTTAATTTTTTATTTTTAATTAAGTAAACTAGTATGTTTATGTTTATTTAGTTTATTTTATTTTTATTTTTATTTAAGTTTATTTTTATTTTTATTTATTTTATTTTAGGTTTATTTATTTTAGTTTATGTTTTTTTAATTAATATTTTAGATTTTGGTTTATGTTTAGGTTTATTTTTAGTTTAGTTTTAGTTTTATATTATTTTTTAGGTTTAGGTTTTATTTTTTATTTTTAGGTTTAGGTTTAAGTTTTTATTTTATTTTTTTAGGTTTAGGTTTTAGGTTTTTATTTTAGGTTTAATTTTACATTTTATTTTTTAATTTAGGTTTAGGTTTATTTTTGGTTTATTTTATTTTATTTTGTTTAGGTTTAGGTTTAGTTTTTGGTTTTATTTATTTTAGTTTAGTTTAATTTAGTTTAAGTTTAGGTTTATTTTATTTTTATTTTAGGATTAGTTTTTTTTTAGTTTGAGGTTTAGGTTTTATTTTTTATTTATTTATTTATTTTATTTTTAGGTTTATTTTTTAGGTTTTAGTTTTTATTTAGTTTTTATTTTATTTTATTTTAGGTTTATTTTATTTTTATTTTAGTTTTCGTTTTTATTTTATTTAGGTTTTTTAATTTTTAGTTTAGTTTAGTTTTTATTTATTTTATTTTAGTTTATTTTTTATTTTATTTTCTTTTTAGGTTTAGGTTTAGGTTTTATTTTATTTTATTTTTTTATTTTAGTTTAGGTTTTTTATTTATTTTATTTTTTAAGTTTTATTTAATTTTTTAGCTTTTAAGGGTTTAGGGTTTAGCGTTAGAGTTTAGGGTTAGTTTAGGGTTTAGAGTTTAGGGTTTAGGGTTTAGGGTTTGGGGTTTAGGGTTTAGGGTTTAGGTTTTTTGGGTTTAGTTTTTCGAGTTTAGGGTTTAAGGTTTAAGGTTTTATGGTTTAGGGTTTAGGGTTTTATGGTTTAGGGTTTAGGGTTTTGTGTTTAGGGTTTAGGTTTTAAGTTTAGGGTTTAAGTTTTAGTTTAGGGTTTAGGGTTTTTGGTTTATTTTCTTAGCAGAGAACAAATTCAGATTCAACATTGCTTCTTCTCAATTTCATCAACCAAGTAATATAGCAAGTTTTCTAAGACACTAGCTATGATAAAGATCAAAAGTGAGCACACATAGAGCAAATCATAAACCCTAGATAACTAGAACCATCTTTACTATAAAGATACAGTTCCATAAGTAGCAGACCAAATCGGCAGATCTTCACTTTCTCCAGTTCCCATCAGAATCCCCTTGGCTTCTTAAGTAGCGGGATCCACCATCATATCCTTGATCTCTCCCTCCGCCACCACCATGGTTGTAACCTTCGTTGCTCCTCCTGCCTCCATAACCACCACTTCTCTGACCACCACCTCCATATCCAACAGCACCTCCAGATCCCCCACCACCACTGCGATAACCGCCGCATCCACCTTCGCCTCCAGATCTAGGCGGGCACGATGATGTTCCTGCCATCATGGTTTTACCCATTCTTATGGTTTAGATTTAGGTTTAGGTTTATTAGGTTTTAGGGTTTAGGTTTATTGTTTAATTTATTTAGTTACTTTAGGTTTAGGTTAGGGTTTGGGGTTTAGGGTTTAGGGTTTATGGTTAGTGTTTAAGGTTTAGGGTTTAGGGTTTAGAGTTTAGGGTTTTAGGGTTTATGCTTTTATGGTTTAGGGTTTAGGGTTTAGGGTTTTTTAGGGTTTAGGGTTTAGTATTTTTTTAAAATTAAGTAAACTTGTAGGTTTAGGTTTATTTAGTTTACTTTTTATTTATTTTATTTATTTATTTTTATTTAGGTTTATTTTTTTATTTTTATTTAGTTTAGTTTATTTATTTTAGGTTTATTTATTTTAGTATTATTTTTTATTTTAGTTTATTTTTTTAGGTTTAGGTTTATTTTTAGTTTATTTTATTTTATTTAGTTTAGGTTTAGGTTTAGGTATAGGTTTATTTTATTTTAGGTTAAAATATTTTTTTTTAGTTTAGGGTTTAAATTTTAGTTATTTTTATGTTTATTCTTTAGGTTTAGGTTTTTATTTAGTTTCTATTTTATTTTATTTTAGGTTTATTTATTTTTATTTTACATTTAGTTTTTTTATATTTAAGTTTTTTTTTCTTAGGTTATTTTATTTTTTTTAGTTTAGTTTAGGTTTTTATTTATTTCATTTTAGTTTATTTTATTTTATTTTTAGTTTTTAGTTTTGGATTTTATTTTTTTATTTTTTATTTTATTTAGGTTTAGGTTTTTTTATATATTTAATTTTTAGATTTTATTTAGTTTATGTTTTGGTTTTAGGTTTTAGGGTGTAGGGTTTAAGGTTTAGGGTTTTAGGGTTTAGGGTTTTAAGGTTTAGGGGTTTAGGGCTAGGGTTTAGGCTTTAGGCTTTAGGGTTTAGTGCTTAGGCTTTTGGGTTTGGGTTTTTAGGGTTTAGGGTTTAGGGTTTATGGTTAGCTTAGGGTTTGAGGTTTTTTTTAAAAAAAATGTAAGTAAACCAGCAGGTTTAGGTTTATTTAGTTTATTTAGTTTATTTTTAATTATTTTAGTTTATTTTATTTTTTATTTTTATTTAAGTTTATTTTTTATTTTTATTTAATTTTGTTTATTTATTTTGGTTTATTTAATTTAGTTTAGGTTTTTTATTTTTGTTTATATTTTAGGTTTAGGTTTAGGTTAGGTTTATTTTTTAGTTGAGTTTTATTTTTATTTTATTTTTTAGGTTTAGGTTTTATTTCTTATTTTTAGGTTTAGGTTTTTATATTATTTTTTTTAAGTTTAGGATTTAGGTTTTATTTTAGGTTTTATTTCTTAGTTTAGGTTTAGGTTTAGTTTTAGTTTATTTTATTTTATTTTTATTTTAGGTTTAGGTTTCTTTTTAGTTTAGGTTTGAGGTTTTTTTTTAGGATTATTTTTTAGGTTTAGGTTTTTATTTTATTTTATTTTAGGTTTAATTTATTTTTATTTTACGTTTAGTTTACATTTTATTTAAGTTATTTATTCTTAAGTTTATTTTATCTTTTTAGTTTAGTTAGGTTTTTATTTATTTTATTTTAATTTATTTTATTAGTTTATTTTATTTTAGGTTTAGTTTAGTCTAGAGAATTTTATTTTATTATTTATTTAGGTCAGTTTATATATTTATTTTAGGTTTTATTTAGAGGTTTAGGAGGAGTGGTTTAGGGTGGCCTGGGTGGTAGTTTTAGGTGGTTAGGTAGTTAGGGTCAGCTCAGGGTCAGTGGTCAGGGCGCTTAGGTGGTTTAGGTTTGGCTTTGGCCAGGTTTAGGTTATAGGGTTTAGAGCCCAGTTTAGGGTAGGGTTTAGGTTGTTTAGATCAGGTTTAGGTTTAGGATCATGGTTAAGGTTTGGTTTAGAGTTTAGGGTTTGTTTAGGGTTGTGGCTATGGTTTAGGGTTGTGGTATGGTTTAGGGTTTAAAGTTTATTTTTAAATCACAAAACCCGAAGGTTTATGTTTATTTACTTTATTTTTATTTATAATTAATTATTTTTTTTATTTATTTTAGTTTAGGTTTTTTTTAATTTAATTTATTTAGGTTTAGGTTTATTTTATGAGTCAGTTTTATTTTTAGGTTAGGTTTTATTTTTTTTATTTGTTTAGGTTTTATTTTATTTTTAGGTTTAGGTTTAAGGTTTTATTTTGATTTAGGGTTTAGGTTTATTTTTTTTTTAGTTTAGGTTTAGGTTTATTTTTAGTTTATTTTATTTTATTTTAGTTTAGGTTTAGATTTGGTTTAGATTTAGGTTTTATTTATTTTCTTTAGGTTTAGGTTTATTTTATTTTATTTTATTTATTTATTTTAGGCTTTTTTAGTTTAGGTTTAGGTTTATTTTTCTTTATTTCTTTATTTTTGGTTTATTTTTAGGTTTAAGTTTTATTTAGTTTTATTTTATTTTCTTTAGGTTTATTTTAGGTTTTATTTATTTTTATTTTTAGTTTTATTTTATTTAGGTTTTATTTTAGTTTATTTTAATTATTTTTGTTTAAGTTTTATTTTATTTTATTTTAGTTTATTTTATTTTATTTTTAGGTTTAGGTTTAGGTTTTAGTTTAAGTTTCTATTTTATTTAGGTATAGTTTTATTTGTTTTATTTTTTTTAGGTTTTAGTTTAAGTTTAGGTTTAGTTTTTGTAGGATTTAGGTTTAGGTTTAGGTTTAAGGTGTGGTGAGTTTTAGGATTTAGTGTTGGGTCAGGGTCATGGTCATTTGGGGTTTAGGATTTAGTGTTTAGGGGTTAAGATTGTAGGTTTAGGGTTTAGGGGTTAGGGTTAGTTTTATGGTTTAGGGTTTAGGATTTAGGGTTTAGGGTTTAGGATTTTTAATTAATTAAACAAGTAGGTTTAGGTATATTTAATTTATTTTTCAATTATTTTAGTTTATTTTATTTTATTTATTTATATTTAGGTTTATTTTTTATTTTTATTTAGTATTATTTATTTATTTTAGTTTAGGTTTTTAATCTTATTTTATTTTTTTAGGTTTGGGTTTAGGTTTATGCTTATTTTTAGTTTAGTTTTATTTTTATTTTATTTTTAAGGTTTAGGTTTTATATTTTATTTTTATATTTTTATTTAGTTTAGGTTTAGGTTTTAGGTTTTTCGAGTTTAGGGTTTAGAGTTTTAGGGTTTTAGGGTTTAGGGTTTAGGGTTAGGGTTTAGGGTTTATGGTTTCGGATTTAGGATTTATGCTTCAGGGTTTAGGGTTTTTATGGAGTTAGCCAAATTCCTTCATTCCAAAGCCCAAATTCAATTTATTTTCTCATGAATCAATCATACCTTCAATCATATTCACAAATATAAATAAAATCTACAATCATCAAGCTAAACCAAAATCAACCCAAGTCAAACCTAACTTAACCCCTTTTGACTTGAAATGTTCAAATGAACCAAAACCCAAGCCAATTGCAATTGAATTTATATATCAATCCCAAATCCATATATAAACTCAATTAAATCAAACTCAACCCAAAATCAAGCAAACTAAACCCAATTGGTCCACTTTACCCAAATCTGCTAATTTGACCCATTTAAGCCAAGTTCTAATCTTACCTAAATTGGATTGAACCAAGCCCATCAAAACCTCCCATCATAATTATTGAACACCCTAAGTTGATCAATTATCATAAATTGGGTCAAACTAAGTACACTTGGTCATTTGACCAAGTTAACCCCTTAACCCATATGAATCCAAACTAGCCAAATGGCAACCTATGCCAAATCCCTTGAAACTAATGCTTCATACCAAATCAAAATCAATATTTGAATATGACTTGACCTTCAATTGAATCAAACCAAACCCCTTTGGCCCTCTTGACCCAAGTTGACCCAAATTGACCTAAAAGGCCAAATTGATTGCAACCAATGGCTCAAGTTCATTCCAAATTAATTGTTGAACTTGACCAAAGCTATGATTGGACCTAATTGAACCTAATTGACCTACTTAGCCCAAATTGACCTAAAGGTTCAAGTTGGCCTATATCAAAACCAAATCCAAATTAATTAAAAATAAAGCCTACAATCATCTTCAATTGGTCAACTAAACCCAAACCAACAACCAACCCAAGCCAATTTGACCAATTTGGTCAAATCGGTCAACTTAACCCATTTGACCCAAATGAATTCAAATGAGCCAAAATCAAATCTAAGCCAAACTAAACCAAACCAATTGAACCAAAATATCCTAAATGATCATATGAACTTGACCCAACCCTTGGTTTGACCCAATTTGACCAATTGGTCAACTTGACCTAACCTAACCCAATTTGACCTAAAAGATTCAAATTGTTCCAAACCTAACCAAATCAACTCGAACTGACTTGAAATTTGGGCTAACCCACTTTTGGCTCATTTCAAATCTTCCCAAATCAAATCCAATGCCAAATGATCATTATACCTTTGGGTCAAGGGCATCACATGAGAGAAATCACCCATGTAATTGGTCATTTCTATTCATTGGTCACTTGGTACTCTCCCAACGGTCCACCTAGCACCAGGACCCTCGCCAACCCGACCCAAGGGTGGTTGGTCATGACCCATGGGAGGTGAAATCACCTCACCCTCCCCATTAGAGCATTTGAAACCCATAGGACACCAATGATTTCTCCTTGGCAGCCACCTCCACACCTTCAACCAAACAAGCCAAGCTAACTCACCTCCTCCCTGCCACCCATGACTCCCTGAGATGGTTGGACGGCCAATAAAAGTCAAACCTAATCCAACCATCTGATCAAGATGAAGGGGGGTATACACCCCCCTTGTTTCCACTCAAACATAGACAAAAATCATTCCTCAAAGCCCTAGCTATCCAAGACAAGTGGCAAGATACATTCCCTAAGCTCCCAAGCTCGTTCCTCGATTAGGCAATGCCATTCTCATTTATCCTGAAATATGACACTTCCATTTCTACCTTAACTTCCCTATTTCTCCATCAAACTCAAATTAACTTTGCATGCACCTTCTATAGGCCTCGTCAAGCAAGAATGAATCATCTCCCAAGCTTTCTGAGCACCAAGGGTGGGACTTCGATCAAAGCTGAGCTCCAAATCAGTGGTTCATTGCCTTCCAAGCGAACGTCAAGGAATTGATCCAATTGCTACTCAACAGGGCTTCATCTCCACTAGATGAAGCTCCTCAATTGTTTGAGCCACCGGTCTTAAGCTCTGATGAAGTATGCTTCCAAAACTGATCCTTTGGAAAAAATGGGTTGGAGCATTTTGAAGAAAACTTGCACCTCATGTGATCTTGATCATTTGATCCCCTCTGATCATTATCGTAAAACTGTGGGATCCTTTTGGAGTTGATCTAAGTTCTTGTAAGCTCGAATTAAGTGAGCAATTATGGATGCACTCCATTCTACCTCACTCGAGTCACGTTAGATCATGCACCGTCCATTCCGTGATTGGAACAGACAGTCATGATTAGATCTGCTAGATCGATCTAATTTAATCCTATTAAATTATGGGATTGATCATAGCCATCCAATCTTAGATCGAATGGCTAACGAGAAAGCGCCTCCACCGATGCCATGTAGGTGCTGAGTCGAACAAGTTTTAAGTAGCCAATCTCTCGGCACCAAATCGAAAGAATGCTATGTCAGCGCGCCACATGGTGCCAACAGGAGTATGCTTTAATTAGGCTCAATTAATCATTTTTAATGATTGAAACTTATAAAAATCATAAGAAATCATAGAGAAATAAAAAATGCAAATAAATACTAATTTTAAGGTATTTAAGAGGAGAATTAATTAAAAATGATCTTTACAAATTTTGAATAGTAATTAAGTTTTAATTGTAAAATTAATTAGCTTAATTACATATTAATTACTTGAGCAATTAATTCTAAATTTTATGGGTTAATTTAATGGGATGACCTCTGCCTCCTATGATTTTCTTGGGATTTATTGCTCACTTAATTAAGAAAACTGACTAATCAAACCTTAACTATTCTTTTAAGTTAATTAATGATTAATTAATCCCATGAACAGTAACAAATTGGTTAATTAAGTTTATTAATCATTGTTTAACAGTAAGTGTACTAAGTAAAAGGGTTAGGACTCCTTTCCATAAGTTCATTTCACCCTTTTTTAAATTAATTAAGATTTAACTAATTAATTAAATCACTTAATCAAATTTAAATCATAATCACATCAGACTTAATTAATTAAAACATGGGGTAGATCTTTAGGTGTTTAATAACCTAAAGGAGTTTAATGAAATTATGGTTAGTTCACATATGTGGGAAACCATAAGAGTAATTAATTAAGTCCCTTAATCTAATTAACTATTAATCATGAGCCAATTGCATTAGGCCCCTTTTATTTCCTAGGATCATTGCAAGTTTATTTTCCATGCATACCATGTTGGCTCATAATTATTTAGTTAATTACTTTAAGGTGACATAAGTAAGGGTAATTAATTCATCTAATTAAAGGTTCAACTTAATTAACCCATAAAATCATCTTAATTACATTTCCTTAAATTCAATCAAATCACTAATGTAGGAATTGGTTTAAAACAGCAAGTGATGATTTCTCTTCTCCTCTTTAAATCAATTCAAATCCAAAACTTAATTAATAAAGAATCTTTGGTTTGCTTTAAATAATCTTATTTGATTTGATTATCCTTAAGAACTAGTTTGGTTGAGTGAATCACATGCTTATATTTGATTGTCCTCTTTCCAATCATGCTAAATTTGGTATGTCATTTGAATTCATGCATCCATCTTTTCAAAATCAAGTAAAATAAAATGGATTTTCTTTATGTAAGCTTGCATGTGTTGATTCAATTTAATATATGTGAGGCTATTATCACTATTAAATCCAAATGTATTTCTCAAAAGGTTATAAATGAATAATAATATGCGTTATGATGCTAGTTATAAATACATAAGAAATGCATGTGCTTATAGCTTAAGTGTATGAATGTTGAGTTTTCTTTCATCCATTCATGTGTTGATTTACTTAAGATTGGATGGTAATGGGTATATAATGGACATCGAACATGAGGCTTTAGCAAGCCCCAGAAATGTTGAATCAATTTGTTAAAAAAAAAAATTAAAAAAAAAACCAAAAACCATCAACCCTAAACTAAAACCTGAACCCTAAACCTAAAACCTAAACCCTAAACCTTAAACCCTCAACCCTAAACCCTAAAAACCCAAAACCATAAACCCTAAACCCTAAACCCAAACCCTAAACGCTGAACCCTAAACCCTAAACCCTAAACTGTAAACCCTAAAAACTAAAAACCTAAACCTAAACTAAATAAAACATAAAAAATAAAATAATTAAAAAAAATCTAAACATAAATAAAATAAAAAAATAAAATAAAATAAAACCTAAACTAAAACCTAAACCTAAACCTAAAATGAAATAAAATATAAAATGAAAACTCAAAAAAAATAAAATAAACAAAAACCTAAACTAAACTAAAAATTAAAATAAACCTAAAAATAAAAACCTAAATAAAATAAAAACTAATGTAAAATAATAATAAAGTAAACGTAAAATAAAATGAAAATAAAAACTAAATAAAAACCAAAACTAAAAAATAAACCTAAAAATAAATAGAAAATAAAACTTAAACCCTAAACTAAAAACAAAACCTAAACCTAAAATAAACAAAACAAAATAAACATAAACCTAAACTAAAATAAACTAAACAAAAATAAATAAAACCTAAACCTAAACTTAAAATAAATTAAACCTAACCTAAATGAAATAAAATAAAATAAACTAAAAATAAATCTAAACCGAAACTAAAAATAAAAACCTAAAACTTAAACCTAAGAAAATAAAATAAAAACCTAAACCTAAACTAAAAAATAAAAAATAAAACCTAAACCTAAAAAATAAAATAAAAATAAAAATAAACTAAAAAGATAAACATAAACCAAAACCTAAACCTAAAAAAATAAACTAAAATAAAAAACCTAAACTAAAATAAATAAACCTAAAATAAACAAACTAAATAAAATAAAAATAAAAAATTAACTTAAATAAAATAAAAATAAAATAAAGTAAAATAAATAAAAAATAAACTAAATAAACATAAACCTACGGGTTTACTTAATTAAAAAAAAAAACCCCTAAACTAACCCTAAACCCTAAACCCTAAACCTTAAACCTTAGACCTTAAACCTTAGACCCTAAAACCTTAAACCCTAAACCCTAAAGCCTAAAAACCCTAAACTAAAACCTAAACCTAAACCTAAAATAAAATAAAATAAGCTAATAAAAATAAACTAAAATAAAATAAATAAAAACCTAAACTAAACTAACTAAACAAAATAAACCTAAGAATAGAAGACCTAAATAAAATGAAACTAAACGTAAAATAAAAATAAAATAAACCAAAAATAAAACTAAATAAAAACCTAAACCTAACAAAATAAACCGTAAAATAAAACCTAACAATAAATAAAAAATAAAACCTGAATCCCAAACTTTAAAAAAAAAAACCTAAACCTAAAATAAAAATAAAGTAAACCTAAACCTAAATTAAAATAAATAAAATCTAAACCTAAACCAAAAATAAACTAAACATAAACTCTAAAGTAAATAAAATAAATGAAACCTAAAATAAAAACCTAAAACCTATTGCTAAAAAAATAAAATAAAACCTAAACCTAATCCTAAAAATAAAAAATAAAACCTAAACCTAAATAATAAAATAAAAATAAAACTAAACTAAAAAATAAACATAAACCTAAACCTAAACCTAAAAAATAAACTAAAATAAAAAACCTAAACCTAAGCCCTAAGCCTTAAACCTTAAATTGGGACGCCACTAGCAAACCAAGTAGGGTATTTTTCTTCCCGAATGAAGCTAGCATCGATCAATTTCTTGACTTCATAAATAACCTATTGTTCTATGTCTAATCACATGCATCTAGAAGCTTACTTGATAGGGTTAGGAGTAGGCTCTATGGCTAGTTTATGGACCGCTATAGTAGCCAATCCAGGCATCTCTTCATAACTCCATGCAAAGCAGTCCTTAAACTCAATCAATAGCCTAACTAAGTCATTGGTTTCAATTTCATTCAACAAAGAACTGGTGTATGTCGAATGGATCTTCTTCAATTCCTAAGTTAATTTTCTTGAGCTCATCGATGGTTGACTTGATCTCTTCTTCAAACACTGGCGGTGCATCTTTGACTTCAAAATCATTTGGATCATCTGTAGTTTCTAAGCACAACTCCTCGTATGAGTTAATATGATTTGAAAAGAACCTATCAGATTCCAAATGATTTGTGATGACTAAGAAGTAAACATCATCATCGATTGGACCCACTATATTGAATCCTAATAGTCTTGATTGAGAGCTTTTACATTTGTTCTTTCATATTCTTTCAAAGTAGTTTGACCTATTCTTTGACCAAGTATGTGGGATTAACCTTTTCTTTGCTAAATTATGAACACACGCCAAGTACCAATCAAAAGGTAATTCTATTAAATCTTTATAAAAATCATCCTTAAGTTATACATCAACTTCTTGAATTGAGTATGATGCTCCTAGAAAGAACCTCTAAGTCTTCACATCTGTGGTGAATTAAGGGCTTTCTTAACTACTAAACCCTTAGCTTTTCGAGAGGAAAGTGGGGTTAGAGCTAAGGTTCCCAACTAATGCCTAATTGTTTCACATATAGACTTGGATACAATTATGCTTTGCTTTGGAGCATGGTCTTTATCACTATCTGGCTCAAGTGTCACCTCCAAAGAAATCTACTACTGAGAAGAGTTGGCTGGTGTTATAACCATATAAGACTCATCCTATAAACTACAATCCAAGTCTATATGGATAGCAAGTGTACTCCGGGAAGATGGGACATAACTTTCATTGGGTGGCCAATAAAGAAGTTTTCCATCCCCTCGACTGCCTCTAAAGTAGCCTCTTCCTCTGCCTGGTGGATGTCAAGTCATCTGACCCAAATGTTCAAATGGAGTAAAGAACTATGGGTGGAATCTAATGACAGGCTCCACTTCATCCTGCAAGTCTATTTCTGCTCCCTTTTATTTTCTTTTTCATTTCCTATTTTCTTTTCTTTTTCTTTTTCTCTTTATCTTTTTTGTTTTATTTTATTTTTAAAATTTGGCCAAGTTTGCAAGAATAGATTTGTTGATTTTGAGGGAGGTAGTAAGCCACATCCTCATATATGATGACCTCATGAACTATAAATGGATTGAGATCTCCTTTGACACAGTAGATGATCCCAACTCTCACGAACATCATACACTGATGTAGAGAGGATGGAACTATGTTGTTCTCATGTATCCATGGTATCCCAAGAAAAGTGTTCAAAGATGTATCCAAGTCTATCACGTGAAACTAGGCTTCAGTCTACCAATCATCTATCTCCAAGGGGAATACTATGGAGCCTAAGAAATATTGACCTCACTTTTGGAGTGTGAATTCAATCTTCCCATCTTAGACTTAGGAGCCTTCTAGACACTAAGACTTCCCTAGTCATAAGACACTTCTAATAATTAGGTAAACAATTACCCTAAGCCTAAAGACTTAGAAGGGTTAACCATTGGATTAGGTTATGCTTTAAGGATTAGGATAATCCAACAACCCTACAACCCAAAGTCAATCTATGTTCATCTTCTCAAACCAAACTTCAAGTTCAATTCAAACATCAAATTCAAATCCAAATCCAAATCCAAATTCCAAAACCAAATGATTGAAGCCCATGATGAAATCCAAACTTGAAACCCTTCCTAAGCCATATGACCTATCCCATGGAATTAGCCGAATCTTAATCCAAATCAATACAAAATCAATTGAATAATTTTTTATCTTCAATCATCTTCCTAAATATAAATCAAATATACATTCAAATAATCAAAACTAAATCAAACTAAATCAAATTAAATCAAAACCCCTCCTAAGCCATATGACCTATCTCATGCACTTAGCCAAATCTTAATCCAAATGAAGTCAATTGATTTTTTTGACAAATCAATCATATTTTTATCATCTTCACAAATTTAAATGAAATATACATTTAAATCATCAAAACTAAATCAATTTAGTTTCTCATAAATCAATCATACCTTCAATTATATTCATAAATATAAATTAAATCTACAATCATCAAGCAAACCAAAATCAACCCAAGTCAAACCCAACTTAACCCTTTTGACTTGAAATGTTCAAATGAACCAAAACCCATTTGAACCCAAGCCAATTGAAATTGAATTTATATATCAATCCTAAATCCATATATAAACTCAACTAAATCAAACTCAACCTAAAATCAAGCCAACTAAACCCAATTGGTCCACTTGACCCAATTGATCCAAGCCCAATTGGTCCACTTGACCTATTTGAGCTAAGTTCTAATCCTTCCCAAATTAAATTGAACCAAGCCCATAAAAACCTCCCATCATGATTCTTGGTCACCCTAGGTTGATCAATTATCATAAATTAGGTCAAACCAAGTCAACTCATTTGACCAAGTCAACCCCTTAACCCATATGAACCCAAACTAGCCAAATTGTAACCTAAGCCAAATCCCTTGAAACCAATGAATCATACCAAATCAAAATCAAAATTTGAATTTGACTTGACCTTCAATTGAGTCAAAACAAACCCAATTGGCTCTCTGGACCCAAGTTCACCCAAATTAACCTAGAAGACCAAATTAGGTCAAATCAAAATATAAACCAAATTGACTGCAACTAATGGTTCAAGTTCATTCCAAATTAATTATTGAACTTGACCAAAGCCATGATTGGACCAATTGAACCCAATTAACCTACTTAGTCCAAATTGACCTAAAGGTTCAAGTTGCCTAAATCAAAACCAAATCTAAATTAATTGAAACCAAAGCCTACAATCATCTTCAATTGGTTAACTAAACCCAAACCAACACTCAACCCAAGCCAATTTAGCCAATTTGATTAAATTGGTCAACTTAACCTATTTGTCTCAAATGAATTTAAATGAGTCAAAATCAAATCTAAGCCAAACTAAACTAAAACAAGTAAACCAAAACATTCCAAATGATCATATAAACTTGACCCATCCCTTCGTTTGACCCAATTTGACCAATTGGTCAACTTGACCCAACCTAACCCAATTTGACCTAAATGAATCAAATTGAGCCAAACCTAATGAAATCAACTCTAATTGACTTGAAATTTGGGCTAACCCACTTTTGGCTCATCTTAAATCTGCCAAAATCAAATCCAATGCCAAATGATTTTTGTACCCTTGGCTCAATGGCATCACATGAGACAAATCACCCATGTAAGTATTTATTTCCATTCTTTGGCCACTTGGTACTCTCCCAATGGTCCACCTAGGACACTGCCCAACCTAACCCAAGGGGTAGTTCAGTTGGCCATGACTCATGGGAGGTGAAATCACCTCACCCTCCCCATTGGAGCATTTGAAACCCATAGGACACCCATGATTCCTTCTTGCAGCCACCTCCACACCTTCAACCAACCAAGCTGAGCCAACTTTCCTCCTCCTTGCCATCCATGACTCCCTGAGATGGCTGGATGGCCACTAGAAGCCAAACCCGATCCCACCATCTAATCAAGATCAAGGGGGGTATACACCCCCTCGTTTCCACTCAAACACACACAAAAATCATTTCTCAGAGCCTTAGCTACCCAAGATGAGCTGTTAGAGCCATTCCCTAGGCTCCCAAGCTCATTCCTAGATTGAAAAATGCCATTCCATCCATGTCAAAATAGACACCCCCATTTCTGACCTAACTTCCCCATTTCTCCATCAAACTCAAATTAATTTTTCACGCACCTTCCCTAGGTCTCATCGAGCAAGAACAAATCATCTCCCAAGCTTGCAGAGCACCAGAGGTGGGACTTCAATTAAATTCAAGCTCTAAATTATTAGTTCATGGCCTTTCAACTGAACATCGAGGAATTGATCCAACTACTGCTCAACAGGGCTTCATCTTCACTAGATGAAGATTCCTCAATCATTTGAACTACCGGTCTTGAGCTCGGATAAGGTATGCTTCAAAAAGTAATCTTTAGGTGAAAATGGGTTAGAGCTTTTTGAAGAAAACTTACATCTCATGTGAACTTGATCATTGGATCCCCTTCGATCGATGTGGTGAAGGTGTGTGATCTTTTTGGAGTTGATCCAAGCTCGGGTAAGCTCGGATCAAGTGAGAAATGGTGGGTATACCCCATTCTCCCTCACTTGCATGACGTTAGACCACGCACCATCCATTTTGCATGATTAGAATGGACGGTCATGAATAGATCTGCTAGATCGATCTTATTTAATCCTATTAAGCTGTGGGATAAATCATAGCCATCCTATTTTAGATCAGATGGTGGACTAGAAAGACGTCTGTCGCTAGTACATAGGCGTTGAGTCGGATAAGTTTTAGGTAGGCAATCATGTAGTGCCACGTGAAAAGCACGACTCATCAGCGTGCCACATAGTGCCAACAGGATTAGGCTTAACGAATCATTTTTTATGATTCAAACTTCTAAAAATAATAAAAATTCATAGAGAAATAAAAATATAAATAAATACTCATTTTAAAAGTATTTTAGAGGAGAATTAATTAAAAATGATCTTAACTAATTTGGAATAATTATTAAGGTTTAATTATTAAATTAATTAGTTTAATTACTCCTTAATTACTTGAGCAATTAATCCTAAATTTTGTCGGACCATGCTTTTCTTGGTATTTATTACTCACTTAATTAGGAAAATTAACTAACTAAACCTTAACTACTCTTTTAAGTTAATTAATGATTAATTAATCCCATGAACAATAACAAAATGGTTAATTAAGTTTATTAATCATTGTTCAACAGTAAGTGAACTAAGGAATAAGGTTGGGACCCATTTCCCTAACTTCATTTTACCCTATTTTAAAATATAATTAATTAAGATTTAACTAATTAATTAAATTGCTTAATCAAATCAAAATCATAATCACATCAAACCTTGATTAATTAAATCATGGGGTAGATCTTTAGGAGTTTTTTAACCTAAAGGAGTTTAATGACATTATGGTTAGATCACATGTGTGGAAAAACCATAAGAGTAATTAATTAAGTCCCTTAATCTAATTAACTATTAATCATGAGACAATTGCATTAGGCCCCTTTTATTTCCTAGGATCATTACATGTTTATTCTCCATGCATATCATGTTGGCTCATAATTATTTAGTTAATTACTTTAAGGTGACATAAGTAAGGGTAATTAATTCATCTAATTAATGATTCAACTTAATTAGCCTATAAAATTAACTTAATTACATTTCCTTAAATTAAATCAAATCACTAATGTGGGAATGGGTTTAAAATAGCAAGTGATGATTTATCTTCTCCTCTTTAAATTATATGAAATCCAAAACATAATTAATAAACAAGCTTTGGTTTGCTTTAGATAATCTTATTTGATTTGATTCTCAGTAAGAATTAGTTTGGTTGAATGAATCACATGCTTATATTTGATTGTACACTTTCCAATCATGTTAAATTTGGTATGTCATTCAAATTCATGCATCCATCTTTTCAAAATCAAATAAAATAAAATGGATTTCTTTTATGTAAGCTTGCATGTGTTGATTTAATTTAATATATGAGTGGCTATTATCACTATTAAATCCAAATGTGTTTTTCAAAAGCTTTTAAATGAATAATAATATGTGTTATGATGCTAGTTATAAATACATAAGAAATGCATGTGCTATAGCTTAAGTGTATGAATGTTGAGTTCTCTTTCCTATATTCATGTGTTGATTTATATAAGATTAAATGGTAATGGGTATATAGTCTAAACAACCTGGGAACACGAAGCTTTAGCTAGCCCCAAGGGGGTCATTTGATTACCTCACTTCCCTAGTTTAGTAATGGAACATATGCATTTGATTTCATTCTCATGTATTTCAACATTAGAATTTGGATAGAGCTTTAATTCATACATATAAGTGATTCCATAAAAATATATACAATCTTTCCATGGTTTTCTTTCCCTAATTTATGTATACATTCATGTGTGTCCAAGAAAAGAAATATATAGTCTAGACATCCCAGGAATATGAGGCTTTAGTTAGTCCCAATGAGGTCATTTAATTACCTCACTTCCTTGGTTTAACAATGACACATACTGCCTATATCTTTGTACATGTATATGTATATGTAATTAGTGAATGAAAATCTCATTTTACATTAAAATTGCATGCATTCATAATTAACTAAGTGGTTGAATTAATTAACCATATGATTTTGGGCTTACTTCCTATGTTCATGTATACAAATTTACATATGTTTGAATGCAAATGGGTATATAGTTTAGACATCCCGAGAATATGAGGCTTTAGCTAGCTCCAAGGAGGTCATTTGATTACCTTACTTCCCTGATTTAACAATGGCACATGCCTATTTAATTTCATTCTTATGTCCTTTTGTATAAGAATTTGGATAAAGTTTTAAATTAATATGTTTAAATAAATCAATTAAAATATAAATTCTATAAACATACATTCATCATTAAGTGTGCTAAAATATGTTGCATGTATAGATACATAGGATTAAATCATATGCATGTTACATGTGATGGAAAAGATTGATTCAATATATGTCATGTGGTAGTAATTCAATTAAATTAATCTTAAGATGCCCTTTATTTTGAATAGGATTATTTAAAGTGAACCTAAACTTAGGATTAATTAAATCTTTTAATAAGTCATTTGCTAAAGAGGACTAAATCAAATTAATATACTTTAGAAAGTGACTTATGGTAGGGATGAAAGAGGGAAATCCACTTTTCTCACTTTATAACACTTAGGTGTAATCAAATGAAACAAAAGAAAACACAAAATTTTCTCAATTAAACTACTTCAAGTGAAATCTTCCTTCCTACTATACACACACAATGTCACAAGTTAGGATTGTATTATGTGATGTATGTTTTGTTTATGTGTATTATTTTAGATTGAATGTTGGGTGTATGCTTTGTAGACTGGATGATAGGCCAATATTAGCCTAATCATATTTTTTGTAGGGGTTTATGCATAAGTGATGCTTAAAAATAAATGTGAATGATTTTTTTGCAGGTTGCTTAAATCCTTAAGCATAATCCAAGTTAGGACAAATAAGCTTAGCTAGCCATTTGTAGGGTGATAAGTCCAAATTATAAATACAATTGCTTCAAATTATATGTATATTTAGCTAGCCTCTATTTTTCAAGTGTAGTTAGATTTACTTTTCCCCCATAAATGTAATTTTTGCAATAGGAATTAGGATTAGTGCTATGGGAGATTAGGATGAGGTGGCGAAGGCTTTGTCCCTATGATGCCTTTGAAGCAAGCACCATCCAAATCAAAGAAGGAACGAAATAAGAAATGGAGATATGAAGAAAGAAGGCCCTCATAGCATTTAATATAATTATAATTATTCTTTCATATTCTAGGTTGTATAAGGGTAGAGCTTGGCTACCCATCTTTTCTCTCTCTGGGTTATGCACCTACCGATCCCTTTTCTTCTTTTATGATAATTTATATAATTGTTTGATGTTAGGTTTACATTATGCATTAGGATGACATGCTTTTCATAATTTCTTAAATGATTGATGCTTTAATGTGGCTTGGATACGATTAGGCTCTTAAGATAAAAATTACTTTTCTACCCAACTAATCACTCATAACTAAATTTTAAACAACTCATAATCTCATCATAAAGACTAAGACATAAATAAGATAATTAAAAGATTTATCAACTGCTTAGCTATATTGTTGTATATTTCACATCATGCATGCATATTCTCTCTCTTGAACATGAAGGATCTCCATCTTTACACGATAAAGGAATGCTTCACCTGTGAGAGAATCCCTTATGGTGGAGAATAGCATCTTCTAGTTGATTTAACTAGTAACCTATTTAATCATGCATTTAAGCATAAGATATCCTAAAGCCTCTATCAAAATGATCTATCTAAAATGAAATAAAAATTGAAAAGATTTTGCATCTAAAGATTAAGTCATATGCTCATGCCACTCATGTCCTAGTCTCTTATGGAGTGTGTTTAGGACTTTAGTTTCTTTCTAATTAAATAACTACCCTAGCTATCTTGCAATTCATAAGACCAGACTACATGGTTTTAAATTCATAGGAGGAGTTAGTTGGCAAACACTCCAGGCAGTTATAAGTCCAGAAGTCAGACAATTTATTCTCTCTTGTGGAGGTAAACCCTTATGTCCACCTGTTGCTTAGATTTAGGTTGTGCTTTAGCTCATACTAATGCTCCCTAGATTTAGGATCCAAGGTAGCTATTTCCTTCATGCTATGAGCATAAATCCTTACCTCTTGGGCATTCTGACAACCTTATGTTGGATTATGTAAGTAATCTAATTAAATTTCAACTCAAAACATATAAATCTCATCAACTTCAAAATTATAACCCCAACCATAGGATAGATTGGAATGCTCACTCAACTTCATATTATCATCAGCATTTCCTTCTTATTTCATTTGGATTCCAAAAATAAGTCTTCTCGTTGAACTTTCCCAATTGATTTTCCAAATACAACCAATCTTTTGATAGTCTAACCTTGAAATCTTTGGAGATGATAATTGTCTACTTTAATTGAGAATATTCTTAGGTAATTTTATTTCCTAATATGTAATTAACTATGGAGGCTTGCCTCCATAGGGAACTTAAGAATCTGGTTTAATATAAACCCTACTTTACTCATCCATGGAAAGCATAGGAAAAATTTATGGTACATTCAAAGACCCATCGTGCCTTAGGAGTCCTTATTACATGATTAGGTCTATTGTAAGGTGATGCCTCTATCTTTTAAGATAGTTTATCATACCTTAATGTTATACCCGATCACCTCAAAAAGTACCCTCTTATGATCTGCTTGGAGTCCCCCCCTTCCCCCATACATCTAAAAATAAACACCACAAGGCCCTCTCACCTTGTTCATTGAATCCTCTCAACATCATTCTTTCTTTTTGGAGTTTGGATATATTGATCCTCAAGTAGGCAAGGGTTCTTGGACTCATAATCTTGACTAATACACCTTGGTCAACCAGAACTCTGGATAGCCTGTATCTGCCAACATCCACTGTAATGTAAAGAGGTGGTTGTGCTCGGTCATCCCTAGGAGTAAGTCTTCATCACTGAATGTAACTACTAGGATTTCTTTCAAGTGGCATGCCTCATCTTTAGTAGCGGTCAACTGAACTAAGCATATCTCTAGATCAAGTAAGGCCTTGATTAAAGATTCCCTCATCTCTTCAGAAAAGACAAGGGCATCATATATGCTTAACTTAGCTGGAAACTTTCTAAGGTGAGCTAGGACATTGTAATCAACTTTTGCTTACCCTTATCCTAAGATGCTACCCTAGGAGTTAGAACTTTGCAACCATGTAGGTTGACTTCAGTGACTTCTTAGAATGATGAGCTTGTGGAAAGTTCTAACTTCTCATCAGGCATACCTACAACTTCACTTATGGGAACCTCAGAATCCCATGTCAATCTCAAGAGGGGAACCTAATTGATTTAGAGAAGGATAGACAAACTTTGAATTAGAAAGCAAATGCTCAAAATTGCTAGAGCTATTATTTTTATTTATACTTAGAGAGCTTTAAATAGGAATAAAATCAAGAGCATAAGAAGTAGACAATATATAAGTAGAATCAGCTTTCTTCATTAATTTTTTTTGGGTGGAGGTACATGATAGAAATCAAGTAAAGTAAGCGGAGTAAGGGATTTAGTGACTTTATCTGCATATACAATGCTCCTGCCGGTAGAAGAGGAGCTAGTAGAAGAGGTGGTAGCTGGAACGGTGGAGGTAGTGTTGGACTCAGACGGTGGCTACGCTACTAGACTATCCCGAGCAAGTATGGTGAGCTACAACTGCTACTGGGCTATCACCCTCCCCAAGTTATCTTTTGCAACTAGCAAACCTTCTTTGATGTTGGAGGTTTGAGCTACTGCAGGCACCTACAAGGAAAGCTTCTTCTTCTTAGAAATGATCTTCTTATAGGTTCAGGATAGGGAAATATCCTAACCATCTTCGGTCTTAAGAGTATCACAAGTATCCCCAAGGATTAGTCTAATAGAACTGGATGGTTGTTCTAATAAGTATTCCTTAGGGATAACTATGGCTCTCAAATTGTAGCTATGCTCAAGCTAGTCCTTTAAAATGATACAATCCTCTAAGACATAGCCTAACATGTGGTGGTAGGGGCAACAATAAGGATCATCATTCTTACCCACTTCCTCCAGCCTCTTAGGCTCTAGTAACTGAAAGTCAAGTTTCATTATGAGATTCTTAAATATTTTCCTAACTACCTCCCTCTTGAATGAATATGGCTTATTCAATCTATCAGCAAGAGTAGGTGGAAAGTAGTTACCTGGCGATGGATAAGAATATTGCTCCTGGGTAGGCTGCTGAGGTGTTGGAAATGGTTTGTGGTAGCGTGCGGATGATGGTGGTGGTGGAAAAGGAGGTGGCAAGGAGGCCGCTAGCTCGTAGTCTCTTATCTTGAACTCACGGCGCTTCCCTATCCATTGACACAGTTGTCCCTAGCTTCTTCTCAAACACCTTCTGCAGCTTGGGCCTAGATGATTGGTAGGAAAAGGGCAACTGTTTGGCTTCCTCTTATGGGCTAGCTTCTTTGTTGATTAATTTCTCGAATGTTTTGATGGTAAAGCGCTTAAGAATGAAGGCGATCAGCCCATGAATATTCTTGAGAAGAATCTCAATCCCATGCTGTTCGGACAGCTGTGGTTTGCATTTTATGGTTAGGCTGTGCCACCTGATAATGTAATCAACAAGGGACTCGTTGAATTTCTATTTCTCTACAATGAGGTCACCTCCAATCACCCTCTGCTAAGCTCCTACAAACCTCTTGATGAAGAGGTCACCAAACCATTGGGCGATTTCAGCGTACCAATCAAATGCAACACCTGACAGACTACTAACAAAAATGCGGAAGAGGTGTGCGCTACTGCCACCTATGTTGCAATAGTCGGCTCTAAAGTGTGTATTGTGTTATGGTGGTTCCCACTACCATCAAACATCTTGAAGGATGGTGGCACAAAACCCTAAAAAAAATAAAAACCTAAACCTAAAAAATAAACCTAAAAATAAAACTTAAACAAAAACTTAAACCCTAAACTAAAAAAAGACCTAAACCTAAAATAACCAAAATAAAATAAACATAAGCATAAATTAAAATAAACTAAACTAAAATAAATAAAACCCAAAACTAACCCTAAAATAAACTAAACCTAAACCTTAAACTAAATAAAATAAAATAAATTAAAAATAAACCTAAACCTAAACTAAAAAAAATCTAAAGATAAACCTAAAATAAATAAAACCTAAACCTAAACCTAAACCCTAATCTAAATAATATAAAATAAACTTAAAATAAATCTAAACCTAAAAATAAATTTAAAATAAAAAACCTAAACCTAAAAAAATAAAATAAAAAACCTAAACTTAAATCTCAAATAAAAATAAAACCTAAACCTAAAATATAAAATAAAATAAACTAAAAAAAAAAACATAAACTAAACTAATCCTAAAAATAAACTAAAATAAAAAAACCTGACTAAAATAATATCTAAACTAAATAAAAATATAAAATAAACTGACAAATTAAAAATAAACTAAATGGACTAAACTGTCGGTTTTTACTTAATTTAAAAAAATACTCAAAATCCTAAACCCAAACCATAAATTCTAATTTGACCCTAAAACTAACCACAAACCCTAAAAAAACCGGCCAAACCTAAGCTAACCACTGACCCTAAACCTAGCCCAGGCCCAAAATATAAACCCTAAAGGCCTGAAACCTAGCCACAGGCCACTGAGCCACAGGCCACAGGACAGAGGCCCTAGCCATGAGCCACAAGACCCTGGGCCAGATCCTGAGCCACAAAACCCTCGACCCTAAAACCAAACTGACCACAGAGCACAAAAAAACCTAAACTAAATAAAACCTAAAAGTAAAATAAATAAATACTGACCACAAATAAATAAAATTAAAATAAAATCCTAAATTAAGACTAAAATACATAAATACTATAAAATAAAATAGCAAAAATAAATAAAATTAAATAAATAAATAAAATAAACCTAAAGTATAAAACCTAAATAAAATTAAAACTAAATGTAAAATAAAAATAAAAAGCCTAAAATAAACCTAAAATAAAATAAAACCTAAACCATATACTAAAAAAACCTAAAACTAAAATAAAAATAAAATAAACAAAATAAAATAAACTAAACAGTAAAATAAACTAACTAAAATAAATAAAACTTTATAAATCTAAAATAAACTAAACATAAGCTTAAACTAAACTAAATAAAATAAAATAAACTAAAATAAATATAAACTAAAAATAAAATCTAAAAATAAACCCAAAAAAATAAATTAAAAACCTAAACCTAAAAAATAAAATAAGAAAAAAACTCAATTAAAAAATAAACCTAAACCTAAACCTAACCCTAAAAAATAAATGAAACTAAAAATACCTAAACTAAAATAAATAAACCTAAAATAACCTAAATAGAAATAAAAAATAATGTTAAATAAAAATAAAAAATAAAAAAACTAAAATAAATAAAAAATAAACTAAATAAAATAAATAAACCTAAACCTACTTGTTTACTTAATTACAAAAAACCTAAATCTTAAGCTAATCCTAAACAAAAAACCCTAAACCATAAAAATAAACCAAAAAAACCTAAACTCGCTGTTTTACTTAATTTAAAAATAAACCTAAACTAAAACCTGAACCCTAAACCTAAAACCTAAACCATAAACCCTAAATCCTTATAGAAAATAAAAATAATAAAATGAACCCTAAACCTAAAATAAACCCTAAACTCTAAACCTACAACCCTAAATCTAAATCTGAGCCAAAAACTCCAGAGCCACCCAATCACAGATCCTGACCACACCACTGAGGCTAAACTGGGCCACTGAGCCACTAAACTCTAACCATCCACACCTAACTAAAACTGAGCTAAATAAATATAATAACTCACTAAAATGACTTAAAGATCCATAAAATAAACCAAAGATAAAATACTAAAATAAATGGTAAACTAAATAAAAATAAAATAAACTAAACAAAATAAATAAATAAAATATTAAATAAAATAAAATAAACCTAAAATAAAACCATACCCTAATCAACCTAAAACTGACCCTAAACTAAAACCATAAAAATAAAAAAAATAAATAAAAAATAAAATAATAAACTAAAATAAAAAAATGAATAAATAAAACCTAAACTTAAAATATAAACTTAAAATAAAACATAAAAATAAATAAAAAATAAAACATACCAAAACTAAATAAAACTAAACCTAAATAAAATAAATAAATAAATAAACCTAAATAATAAAGAAATAAAACTAAATAAAATAAAAATAAACTAAAATAAAACCAAACCCTAAACCTAAATAAAATAAGAACCTAAACTAAAATAAAAGTTTAACTAAATAAAATAAATACTAAAAAATAAACTACTAAAACCTAAAATAAACTAAAAATAAAAAAAACTAAAAAATAAATAAAATAAAATAAAATAATAAATAAAATAATAAAAAAAAAAAAAAAAAAAAAAAAAAAAAAAAAAAAAAAAAAAAAAAAACCATCTTTGATTTAAATTTAAAAAAATAAAACCTGATAATGATCCCTAAAATGACTTAAACATGACCATCCTAAACAAACCACAAACCTGATCCTTAGCCACAGGCACTAGCCACTACCTGATCTTTACCACAAACCCTAACCACAATCCTAAACCTAGCTAAACCCAAAACCCAACTAAACAACCTAAAAACTGAAAACCTAAATAAATAAAACAAAATAACCTAAACTATAAACAAATATTAAAACATTAAACTTAAAACTAAATGGATAAATAAATAAAATAAAATCCTAAACCTAAAAATAAAATAAAATAACAATACTAAAATAAATAAATAAAAAAAACTAAACTAAAAAATGAGATAATCTAAAATAAAAAACCTAAATAAAATCAAACCTAAACATAAAATAAAATTAAAATAAATTTAAAATAAAATAAAAATTAAATAGAAACCTAAACTTTAAAAATAAAATTAAAAATAAGTCCAAAAAATAAATAAAATATAAAACCTAAACCCTATACTAAAACAAAAACCTAAACATAAAATAAAACTAAAATAAATAAACTGTGATAAAATAAAACTAAACTAAAATAAATAAAAACCTAAATTAAATAAAATAAAATAAACTAAAATAAACTAAACTTAAACTAAAAAAAATAAAACCTAAAAATATACCTAAATAAAAAAACATAAACATAAAAAAAAATAAAATAAAATCCTAAACAATCTACATAAAACCTAAACCCACTAAAATAATAAAAAAATAAAACCTAAACCTAAAATGAGTAAAATAAAACTACACTAAAAAATAAACATAAACTTAAACTAAACCTAAAAATAAATAAATAAAATTCTTAAACTAAATGTAAAAAACATAATATAAATAAACCAATAAATAAAATAAAAATAAACTTAAATAAAAAAACTAAAATAACTAAATAAACTAAATAAACCTAAACTGTCGTTTACTTAATTTTTTTAAAAAATCCTAAAACCCTAAACCCTGAGCCCTAAATAAATCCCACAAAACAACTAAACTTAAACTGAAATCCACATCCCAACCTACAACTAAACCACAAACCCTAAAACCCTAAACTGAAATAAAACAAACTCAAAAAAAACTGAGCCACAAAATCTAATATAACCCTAAACCCAGGAAACTGAGCTAAACCCAAACTATAAAACAAAACTTAGCTAATAATAATAATAAAACTAATAATAAACTAATAATACATAATAAAACCTAACTAAAACTAATAAAACTGACTAAATAAATAATAATAAAATTAATAATAAACCTAAAAATAAAAACTAATAAAAATAACTAAAACTTAATAAACTAGCTAAAACTATAAAACCCTAATAAATAAACTAAACTAACTAATAAAATAATAATAATAATAATAATAATAATAATAATAATAATAATATAAAATAAACCCAATAATCTAAAAAATAAATAAAATAAGCAAAACTAAAACCTAAACTATGATAAACTAAACTAAGTTGGACCCCAAAGCTAAAAAAAACTAAACTAAACTAATAAATAAAACTAAAACTAATAAAAACCACTAAAATTAATAAAACCCCTAAAAATAAAAGTAAACTAAAGAAACACTAAACCATAATAACAATAAACCCAAATAAAATAAACCAAAATAAAATAAAAAAATAAAAACTAATAAAATAATAATAATAGTAATAATAAACTAAAATAAACTAAAATAAATAAACAAATAACAGACATAAAATAAATAATAATTGCAATACTATCTTGGCTGTATTAACTACCCAAATCTTTTGGTTAAAATCCCTAAATCGTGACCCAACCCTAAACCCTCAATAAAACCCTATCTAAACCTAAACCCTGACACTAAACCACAAACATAAAACTCTAGGCCACAAACACCAGAGCCTAAAACCACAAAAACTGACTAAATAAATAAACCTAAAAATAAAATAAAAATAAATCTAAAATATAAATACAAAATAAAATAAAAAACCTAAACTAAACTAAAAAAAAATAAAATAAAATAAAATAAAATAATAAAATGTAAATAAACAATAAAATAAACCTAAAATAAAACATAAATAAAATAAAACTAAACCTAAATAACAATAAAATAAACCTATAAAAATAAAGAATAACTAAAATAAATATTAATTTATTAAATAAACCAAACTTGGTTTGTAATTTAAAATCATAAAACCACCTCCTTTTCTACCCTAAAATCCATCCCCACCACAGGCCCTACTTGAACCACTAAAATGCCACTACTCTCATGACCCACCACAACAAGATCTGACCTGAGCCACACCTAAAACTAATCCTAAACCATAAACCTTTAACAATACCAAACCCTAAACCACAGATCTACCCACAAACCATAAACCTAACCATAATACAGAATAACAACAAACCTCACTAAATAAAACCAATTAAAGAAACTAAAATAAAATAAAAATAAAATAATTAAAACATAAACTAAAATTAATCCTAAACCTAAAACTAAAAATAAAATTAAAAGAAAACCAAACTAAAATAAATTAATAAAATAAACTAATAAAAAAAATAATAAAAAAAATAAAACCTAAATAAAATAAAACCCAAATGTAAAATAAAATAAAATAAAAAAACTAAATAAACTAAAAAAAATAAACCTAAAAATAAAGAAAATAAAACCTAAATCGTAAACTAAAATAAAACTTAAAACCAAAATAAATAAATTAAACTACACTAAAACTAAACTAAATAAAATAAAAAAACCTAAACCTAAACCTAAAATAAACTAAACCACCAACTAAATAAAATAAAAAAGGTAAAAATAATCCTCAACCTAAATTAAAAAATAAAACCTAAAAATAAACCTAAAATCTAAACCTAAAAAAATAAAATAAAAACCTAAACCTAAGCCAAAAAAGAAAAAATAAAACCTAATTCTAAAAAGCATAAACTAAAAAATAAATATAAACCTAAACTCAAACCTAAAACAAATTAATAAAAACCTAAAATAAATAAAATAAATAAAATAAATAAATATTAAAACTAAATAAAATAAAAAAATAAACTAAATAAACTAATAAGCCTAAAATATGTGGTTTACATAAATTAAAAAAAACATAAAGTGACCACTAAACTCTAAACCATAAAACTAAACCCAAATCTAGAGCCCTAAACCCTGGCTACAATAAACCTACAACACTAAATCCCACAAACCCTAAGCCCTGATCATCCTAAACACTAAAACTAAGACTGAAAACAAGAGCCAACACTTGAAAACCCTAAAACCCTGAGCCCTAAACCATTAACTCTAAAATAGCAGTAAAACCACACCCAAAAACCATAAACCATAAAGACTAAACCTTAAACCCTAAACCCTAAAGACTAAACCCTAAACCCTTAAAACTTAAAAATCTAAACTCAAATAAAATAAAACATAAAAATAGAATAAATAAAAGAACCTAAACCTGAATAAAATAAAAAATATTAAATTAAATATAAACATAAACTAAAACCTAAACCTAAACCTAAAAATGAAATAAATAAAACCTAAATGAAATTAAAAAAATGAAATAACTTAAGAATTAAAAACATAAATAAAATAAAAACTAAATGTAAACCAAAAATAAAATAAACCTAAAATAAAATAAAATAAAAAAACTAAATGAAACCTTAACCTAAAATAAATGTAAAATATAATTAAAATAAAATAATACCTAAACCCTAAACAAAAAAACCTAAACCTAAAAAAAATAAAATAAAATAAACCTAAAACTAAACTAAAATAAACTAAACTAAAATAAATAAAACATAAACTTAACCTAAAATAAACTAAACCTAAACCCTAAACTAAATAAAATAAAATAAACTAAAAGGAAACTTAATCCTAAACTAAGAAAATAAAACCTAAAAATAAACATAAAATAAAAAACCTATAACCTAAACCTAAAAAAATAAAATAAAAACCTAAACCAAAACTTAAAATTTAAAAATAAAACCTAAACTTAAAAAATAAAATAAAATTAAAACTCAAATAAAAAATAAACATAAACCTAAACCTAAATCTAAAAAATAAACTAAATTGAAAAACCTAAACTAAAATAAATAAAATAAACTAAATAAAAATTAAAAATAAACCTAAATAAAAATAAAAAAGTAAACTAAAATGAATAAAAATTAAACTAAATATACTAAATAAACCTAAACCAACCTTAAACACTAAATCCTAAACCCTAAACCCTAGACATACAACCCTAAACTCTAAAAAACCTTGAACCCTAAATCCTAAATGCATAAACCCTAAGACCCTAAACCATAAACCTCAAACCCTAAACCCTAACCCTAAACCCTAAACACTAAACACCAAACCCTAAACCTAAACATAAAGTAACTAAATAAATTAGAAAAAAACCTTAAAACTTAATAAACCAAAACTTAAACCTAAACCTAAGAATGGGTATAACCTAGATGGCAGGAACATCACCGTCAACCAGGCTTTGTCCAGATCTAGCAGTGGAGGCGAAGGTGAAGCGACAGTTATCGCAGTGGTGGTGGGGGATCTGGAGGTGATGGTGGATATGGAGGTGGTGGTCAGAGCGATGGTGGTTATGGAGGCGGGAGGAGCGATGGAGGTTACAAGCGTGGTGGTGGCGGAGGGAGAGATCAGTGATATGATGGTGGATCTCGCTACTCAAGAGGTCAAAGTGATTCTGATGGGAACTAAAGAAACTGAAGAACAACAAGTCTGATCTACTATTTATGGAACTGTGTCTTTACAATAGACAACTCTTATTATTTAGGGTTTTTGGTTTGCTCTATGCATGCTCATTTCTTATCTATGTCTTGCTTGTGTCATAGAAAACTTGGTGTGTTACTTGGTTGATGAAATCAAAAAAATGTTGAATTTGAATTTGTTATCTATTAAAAAAAATCAAAAACCCTAAACTCTAAACTAAAACCTAAACCCTAAACTAAAAAAAAAATCCTGGACCTAAAATAAAAATAAAATAAAACTAAACATACATTAAAATAAACTAAACTAAAATAAATAAAATCTAAACCTAAACCTAAACCTAAACTAAAAAAGTAAATATAAACTTAAACCTAATCCTTAAAAATAAACTAAAATAAAACACGTTATATTAAATAAACCTAAAATAAAATAAACTATATAAAAATAAAATAAAAAATAAATAAAGTAAACTAAATAAACCTAAATCTAGGGTTACTTGGTTAAAACTCTAAACCAAATCAAACCTAAAACTAACCCACCCTAAACCCTAAACCCTAAACACTGACTAACAAACCCTAAAACTTAAATCATGACCCTACCCTGCCCTTAACCTTGGAGCATAAACCCTAAATCCTACCAAACCACGAGACAACCTACCCAACCTTAATTCCCAGAAACTACTAAACAAGAAATGTAGTAATTAAAATAAACCTAAAATAAACTAAAATAAACATAAAGATAAAATGAGACTAAAATAAATAAACCTAAAATAAAATACTAAACTAAATAAAAAATAAACTTAAATGAAATAAAATAAAGAAAACTAAAATAAATAAAATATGATGATATAAAATGTGAACTGTGGGTTTGCTTAATTTTAAAAAATACCTTAAACCAAATCTAAACCCTAATCCCAAATCCTACCAACCCTAATCATGTGACCTGTGCCACCTAAACCTAACCCTACCATGATCCTACTAAACTCACTAAGACCCAAACCAAACATGGGTTTAATATTTTAAAGAAATAACCATAGCTGGGCCAGAGCCCAAGACTAACACTAAGTGAGAGAGATCATAAACTTAAGCCACTGACCTAAACCACAGGCCACTGGGCCCCAGACTCTAATGACCAACCACAAGGCTGAGCCAAACCACTGAGCTCTGGACTGGGCTCTGGGCCTGAGCCAGGCCCTGAAGCCACCACTAACCACAACCCAAAGCCACAGGCTGAGCCTTTCTGAGCCTGACACTGAGCCACTGGGCCAAAACTGAGCCTCCCCAAATACAAACACATAAACCCTAAACAAAACCTAAGCTGAGCTCAGTAAATAAAACATAAAGATAAAATAAATAAAAGAACATAAACCAATAAAATAAAAAAATTAAATTAAATAAAAAACTAAAACCTCACTAAACCTAAAATAAAATAAAATAAAAATAAATAAAATAAAATAAAATAAAAAAAAAACCAAATTGGACTAAAATACAAAATAAACCTAAGAATAAAAAAAAATAAAATAAAGCTAAATGTGAAATAAAATAAATAAACCTAAAATAAAAATAAAATAAAACTAAATAAAAAAACTAAATCTAAAAAATAAATGTAAATATAAACTAAAATAAAACAAAAAATAAAACCTAAATCTTAAACTAAAAAAACCTAAACCTAAAATAAAATAAAATAAAATAAACAAACCTAAACTAAAAAAATAAATAAAACCTAAATAACCTTAATAAAATAAACTAAACCTAAACTAAATAAAATAAAATAAACTAAAAATAAACCTAAACCTAAACTAAAAAATAAAACCTAAAAATAAACCTGAAATAAAATCCTAAAACCAAAACCTAAAAAAATTAAATAAAAACCAAATCCTAAACATAAAAATAAAAAATAAAACCTAAACCTAAAAATTAAAATAAAATTAGAACTCAACTAAAAAAATAAACATAAACCTAAACCTAAATTTAAAAAATAAACTATAATAAAAAAACTTAAACTAAAATAAATAAACTAAACTAAATAAAAAAAGAAAATAAACCTAAATAAAAATAAAAAATAAAGTAAACTAAAATCAATAAAAAAATAAACTAAATATACTAAATAAACCTAAACCTACCTTAAACCCAAAATCCTAAACCCTAAGCTGTAAACCATAAATCGTAGACCCTAAACCTACAACCCTAAACCCTAAACCTACAACCCTAAACCCTGAAAAACCCTAAACCATAACTCTAAATCCTAAACCCTAAAACCCTAAACCTTAAACCCCAAACCGTAAACCTAAACATAAAGTAAATAAAAAAATTAAGAAAATAAACCTAAACCCTAAAACCTAATAAACTAAAACTTAAACCTAAACCCTAAGAATGGGCAGAACCTTGATGGGAGGAACATCACCATCAACCAGGCTCTATCTAGATCTGGCGGTGGAGGCTGTAGTTATCACAGTGGTGGTGGGGAATCTGGAGGTGCTAGTGGATATGGTGGTGGTGGTAGAGGTAGTGGTGGTTATGGAGGCGAGAAGAGCGATGGAGGTTACAACCGTGGTGGTGGTGGAGGGAGAGATCGGGGATATGATGGTGGATCCCGCTACTCAAGAGGTCAGTGATTCTGATGGGAACTGGTGAAACTGAAGAATACCCAGTCTGATCTACTGCTTATGGAACAGTGTCTTTACAGTAGAGACGACTCTAATTATTTAGGGTTTTTGGTTTGCTTTATGTGTGCTCATTTCTTATCTATGTCTAGCTTGTGTCTTAGAAAACTTGGTGTGTTACTTGGTTGATGAAATCAAAATGAAGAAATATTGAATCATAATTTTTTATCTGTTAAAAAAATAATCAAAAACCTTAAACCCTAAACCATAAAAATCCTAAACTTTAAACACTAAACCCTAAACCCTAAAACCATAAACCTTAAACCCTAAACCCTAAACACTAATCTCTAATCCCTAAACCCAAACTTTAAACCCAAAACCACAAACACTCAGCTAACTACCACAAACCACGAAGCTAAAACCTACCTAAAAATAAAACCTAAAATCTTAAAGACAAAACTTAAACCAAAATAAAATAAAAAAATAATAGAATAAAAACTAAAATTAAAGCAGCAAACTGAAAAGATAAAGAATAAAACTAAACCAAAATAAAAACCTAAACTAAGAGCTAAAATGTTAAAGAGCTTAAATAATAAAACTAAATAAAACTAGGCACAAAAGATAAACTGAAAATAGAATAATAAAACTGAGCAAATAAAAGGTAAGAGCCTAAGATAGGCAAAATGGAATAAAACCTAAAGCTAAGACAAACAAAGCTAAAAATGAAAAGACCTAAACCTAAAGATAAAAGTAAATACAAACTAAAATAAAGATGGATAGACTAAAATAAAGACCCTAAAAATAAAAATAAAATAATATAAAACTTAACCCTAAATAAAAATGAGCCTAAATAATAAAGATAAAATAAGCCTAAACCCCAAGCTAAAATAAAATAAATAAATAAAAAAATAAAAATAAACTAAAAAAGAATAAAATAAAAATAAAAAACTAAAATGACCTAGGCTAAAAATAGACCTAAAAATGATAAAAACTAACTAAAAGATAAAATAAAGAAACTAAAATAAAAAATAAAACTAAAAAATAAATAAAACTAATAAAAAAAAAATGAACCTAAACTAGGCCTAAATTAAAGATAAACCTAAATAAGATAAAAACTAATAAAATAAAATAAATCTAAATAAAAATAAATGAATTATTAAATACTAAATGCTGACTACCTACCTGATCCTCACTGCAAACTAGGCCCTAGGCCAAATGACCACAGACCCTGAGCCCACAAGCCCAGGCCACTAGGCCCTAAACCTAAACTGACCCACACTGATACCTACCCCCATGAGCCCACACCCCACTGACATACTAATAAATAAACCTGGGCCTAAAACCTTAACCACTTACCAAACTGAATGGGACTTGGCATGAATCAGAGGCTCTAGATAACAGTGAGTGGAGGCAAAAAGGAGGCGGCTGTTATCCCGGTGGTGGTGATGGAGGTGCTGGATATGGGAGTGGTCAGTGATGTGGTGGTTATGGAGCAGGAGCGATGGAGGTTCTAGTGGTGTGGAGAGGAGAGAATAGGATATGATGGATCCCACTACTCTAGTAATTGATAGGAACAAGAAATAAGAGCATGATCGATCTCCACTTATGGCTTGTCTTTATAAGAGCGACTCTAGTTATTTAAGTTTTGGCTTTGCTCTTTGCTTACTCATTTCAAATATGTCTAAATGTCTTAAAAAACTTTGTCTTTGATAAAATAAATGTTGATCTATATCTATTAAAAATAAAAAACCATAAACCCTAATTACAACCACATAACCTAAACCTACCATATCTGGGCTAAACAACTTTAAAAACCAAACCACTGACCCTAGGCCACTGAGCCCTAACTAAACCCTAGGCCCTGACCAAATAAATAAAAATAATAATACTGATAAAAATAAACTGAGCCTAAACTAATAAAAAAAATAAATAAAACTAACCAATAAATAAAAAATAAATAAAATAAAAACTAAACTAAAATTAAAAATAAACCTAAATAAAATAAAATAAACTAAAATGTTAAAAACTTAAATAAAGATAAAATAACCTCAAATAAAACTAAATAAAAATAAAAATAAACCTAAAAATAATAAAGAAAAAAGACTTAAACCCTAAATAAAATAAAACTAAAATAAAAATAAAATATAAAACCTAAGATTAAAGAATAAAAATAAATAAAACTAAAGAAATAAACCAATAAATAAATAAAATAATAAAATAAACTAACTACTAAAAGATAAACCACAAAAATGATCCTAAAATAACTAAAACCTAAATATAAATAAAATAAAATAAAACCTAAAATAATAAACTTAAGAAACTAAAAGATAAACCTAAATAGGCAAACCAAAAGAAAATACTAATAAAAACTTGCTAAGATAATACTTAAATAAAAAGACTAGATAAAAATAAATAATAATACTAAATAAACTAAACCTGGGTTTAAAAACTAAAAATAAAGATGAACCTGAAAGGAGCTAAACATGAGCCTGACTGGAGCCCTGGGAAGGCCCCAGATAACTCTAAATAGACCCTAAAGGCTCACTAAATAAATGAGCCAACCATGAGCCACTGGCTACTGACTAACTTAATAATGAGCCAAAACCTAAAGGCTAATAATAAATCTAAAATAATAATAACTTGATAAAGATAAAATAAATAACCCTAAACTACCTAAACCTATAAATAAAGATAAATCAAAATATAAAATAACTATAAAAATAACCTAAAAATAAAAATCTATAAATAATATAATAAATAAAATAAAATAAAATAAAAACTAACCTACCTAATATAAAAATAAATACTATACTAATAATAACTAAACTGATCTAAATAAAATAAATACCTATAAACCCATAAAAATATGAGCCACTTAAACCTTAAAATATAAAATAATAATAAATAAAATAAAAACCTACTACCAAACTAAATAAATAAAAAACTAATAAATAAATAAACTAAAATAAAATAAAATAAAATAAACTAAATAAAATAAATCTAATAAAAAAATATAAAAACTTAAACTACTAAAAAAATATTAAATAAAAATAAACAAACTACTAATAATAAATAAACCTAAATAAAACTTAAAATCATAAATAAAACATAAATAAAACCTAAACTACCTAAATAAAAATAAAACTAAACCTAAAAAAAAATAAAAAAATAAAACTAAAAAAAAATAAACATAAAATAAATAAATAAAAAATAAAAAAATAAACTTAAAAATAAAACTAAATAAATAAATAATAAAATAATAAAAGAAATAAAAAAAAATAAATAAATAACTAAATAAACTAAACCTTTAGTTGTTTTAAAAAATAAATAAAATAAAAGCCAAAACTGATCCAACCCTAGAAAGCTAAACCATACCCTAGGCCAACTAAAAGCTAAACCTAAAATAAGATACACCTAAACCTAAACCCTAAACTAAACCCTAAAATACTGAGCCACTGAAACTAAAACTGAGCTAACTTAAACCTAAAAATAAAATAATATCTAGTGATAAAATAAAAAATAAAATAAATAAAAAAACTAACCTAATAAAATAAATAAAATATAAACTTTAAAATAAAAAAGATAAAAAATAAAACCTAACAAAAATAAATCTACTACTAAAATAAAATAAACCTAAAAATAAAAAACTAAAAGATAAAAAACTAATATAAAATAAACTAATAAGATAAAATAAAATAAAACTAAAATAAAATAAATAAAATAAAAAACCAAATAAAAAATAACCACAAATAATAAATAAACAAAATATAAATCTAAACCTATACTAAACTAAGATAAATAAACTTAAAGCCACAAAATGATTAAAAACCTAGGCTAAAATAAATAGATAAAATAAAACTAAACTAAAGACTAAAAAATAAACCACAAAATACCTAAAACTCTAAAATAAAAAAATAACTAGACTAATAAAATAAACCAAAAGATGAATAAAAATAAATATGCTAAAAGATACATCTAACTAGCCCACAAAATAATCTAACAAAGCTGAAATAAATAAATAAACTAAATAAATAAATACCACAAATAATAAAATAGATTAAATAAGATAAATAAAATAAAATGATAAAATAACCCTATCTACCCAGGCTAGGCTGAGCCAAAACCTGGGCCACTAGGCCTCTGAGCCCCAGGCCAAAAAGGCCCTGGGCCAGATCACAGGCCTGGGCCTAGGCCCTGGGCCTCCACAGGCTAAGCCACAGATACCCAAAAACCTAAACCTGATAGGCTATAAACCCAAAATAATAATAAATAAAACCTAAATTAAATCAGATCAATAACTATTAACTTAGGCCTGAGCTGGGCCTGACCTATTAAATAAAATAAATGATCATTCTCATAATAATAAAACCCTATTAAAAATAAATCCTAAGAAAACATAAAATAAAGATAAAATAAAACTAAAAAAAATATAATAAACCTAAAATAAATGGATAATCTAAATGAAGAAACCTAAAATAAAATAATAAAATAAACACTAAACCTAAAATCTCACTAAGCAAACTAAAATAAAATTAAAAAAAAATAAACTGAAATCTAAACTAAAAATAAAACCAAAAAATAACCTAAACTAAACTAAAATAAACCTAAAGTATCCTAAAATGAAACCTATTGCCTAAACCAAAAATTAAAAAAATAAAACCAAACCTAAAAATAAAATGAAAATTAAATGACCTTAAATAAAATAAAAAATAAAATAACTAAAAAACAAACCTTATAAGCTAAATAAATAAAACTAAAATATAAAACTAAATAAATAAAATAAATAAAAATAAACCTGATAAAACCAATAAATATAAAATAAACTAAACTAATCTAAACTATAAACAAAAATAATAAAAAATAATAAGAAACCTAAACTATGAAAATGAATAAAACTTAAATAAAACCTTAAATAAATCAAAAATAAAATAATACTAATATATTAAACCTAACAAAATAAATAAATACATTAATAAAAAATAAATCCTAAACCTACTAAATACTAAACATAAACTACTATAAAAATACTTAAATAACC
Organism: Cymbidium sinense; assembly: GCA_021442155.1. Lineage (NCBI taxonomy): Eukaryota > Viridiplantae > Streptophyta > Magnoliopsida > Asparagales > Orchidaceae > Cymbidium > Cymbidium sinense. Next base: position 147,147,016 of record CM038214.1, read on the forward strand.
TCCTAAATATATGAGCCTCAAATACCAAAAGTATAAACCTACTAATAATAATAATCTAACCTAAATAAAAAAATAAAAACTCTTCAAAATAAGATAAAATAAAACTCATGTAAAATGATCTACTAACTAAAAAATGACTAAAGATAAAAACCACAACTCAATAAATAAAAATATTAATTACTAAATAAATATTGGAAATAAATTAAAATCTATTAATAAATAAAATAAACAAGTCTAAATAACTACCTCTTTGGTTCTTAAAAAACCTACAGATCCACACATCCTCACTTAGATAAATCAACTATCTGAACCTACTACTCCATGACCACTAACTAATAAAATAGTCACTCACCCTCACCTCCCCAATCAAATGCCTAACTACATATTACTAATCACCTTCTCTAAACCCTATCACATTTACCCTAAACTAACCCTATCCTGATTCTCCCTACATCTTTTACCTAAACCACAATAACCTTTCATCTACCTTTTATATTTAAATCCTTTAATCCTCTCACCTACAATGGTTTGATCAAACATCACTTTCAAGATATTAGATCTTTATAATGAGAAGGATTCTCACAATTAGTGGGATCATTTGATATGGAGGTTGTGGTTAAAGCATGGTGGTTATGGATGAGGAACTTATAGTCATTTGGTGGCGACTTGATAGGACCCTCTTTAATTCCTTTGGATCAATGTCAATGGCCCCTCACTTACTTTTGAGCAACTTTTGTCGACCATGCTTTTGATCTCCATCAAAACTCCTTCTACTATATCCTCCCCACTCCTTTTAGATTCCAAAATATGTGGACCCAACAGTGATTTCTTTAATGTTTCCTAATTGGATGGCCTATTCACCCAAAATTCCGTTAAAGGCATGATTCACTTTGGCTTAAAAAACTTAAAGACAAATAAAACCTAAATTGGTGGAATAAGCACCATTTTAAAATCTTTTTCAATCTAAAAATATGGAATAATTAGTTTACTCCGAAGATGTTGTGTTAGCGATCTAGTAAACGATGAGTTGAACCTAAAGATAACTTGATTAATTATAGAATATGGAGGAAACTAGGCAAAAGGCGCTAGCAATATATTTATGGTGACAAAACTACAAGGTATTTCCATGCTCTTTTCAAAAAAGAAGCTTATTCAAAAAAATCAAAAATATTAGCTGATCGATAATAATGAAATTAAAGATTCTATCATTCAACATTTTCAAAATTTATTAAACAACTAACTTAGAATCCCTCTCAACACCCTTAATCTTCTCTATGATTACTATGATGAAAACCATTTACTCACTTTGCGTCTAAAAAATTAGTAGTACTCTCGATAGAATGAACACTTCATTTGGCCTTGATGGCTACACATTTCTTTCAACATTGTTGGCCTATTATTAAATTCGACCTTGTTGATGATGTTGTGTAAATTTCTTTGATGGCAACTTTACCTAAATACTACTTCTATTATTCTCATTCCCAAAACTAATAATCTTGATACTTGGGAGATTTTAGACTATCGACCTTTGCACCTTCTTTCAAAACTTATTGCTAAATTGATTGCTAATAGAATTAGTCCTTTCTTGCCTAAAATTATTTCACCTAACCAAGGTTAAAGGTAGAGCTATATCGATAACATACTTCTAAAGAGCGATTCATGATATTTCGTTCTATCAGGTGGTAACATCCTTTTTAAGGGACATCACTAAAGCTTTCGACAACCTCTCTTAGGATTTCCTCTTTCAAATTCTTCATTTGCTTGGGTTTTCTAATTATTTTATCCATCTCATCAAAAATTGTATTACAAATGTTTGTTTTTTTGTTATCATGAATGGTGAATCCCTAGGTTTTTTCCCTTCGAAGCATGGTTTGATACAAGGGGATCCTCTATCCCCTTCCCTTTTTATTATTATTATTGAATATATCTAGGAGAATGATATTTTTACAATAATCTAGGATGTTTTTAGAACTCAAGGTGGTCTTCTGTCTCTCATCTTAGTTTCTTGATGACTTTATAATCTTTTGCAATGCCTCAATTTTCACATTAAAACTATTAAGAATCTTTTAAATAAATTTGGCAGCGAAAGTCTTTTTTTTCTGATGAAGGCAAAATTGTTTCATTCCTTCTTCTAAAATCTCGAGCAATAGGACCAACCAAATCTTGAGAATTACTAATTTTCAACAACAACAACTTCCATTAAATTATCTTGGTGCTCACTTTTTTAAAGGTCGAAAAGATCTCACCTTTTGATGATCTAATCAAAAAATCTCTAATAAAATTTCTATTTGGAATTTCATTTACTTTCATTTGGTGGTAGGCTCACTTTGATTAAAACACTCCATGCCTTTGTATCTCATTCAAACCATTGTCTTGAGAACTCTCTACATTAGAGTGGGCTCATTAACAAATTTTTCTAGGGATCTAACAATTCCTCTAAAAAAATTCACTGGACCTCTTGGTATAAAACCCGTGGCACTTTTGTTGAAGGTGGTCTTGGATGTAAACCAATCAAGGAAACTATCATTGCATTTTCTTATAAACTTTGGTGGAATTTTAGGAAAAAAAAATAGTCTAATTTAATTTCATGGCTACAAATGTAAGCACCCTCTCATCTGCCCCTATAAAGTGGGAGATTCTCCGGTTTGGAAAAGACTTTGTTCCGTTAAATGGGATGCTGAATCTTTAATTTCTTGGGGGAATAACTCTAGATCCTCTTTCTTTTGGCAAGATAACTGGACTGGAGGTCGGTCCATTGACAAATTATTTTCTACTCATTTCACTATTGCTATTAAAGTGAACTCCTTCTGGCAGAATAATATGTGGAACAATAGTAAGCTTACTATTATATTCCTCCCTCTCTTTTAAATAAAACTACTATTCTATCATTCCTACCAATCAAGATCAGATCCTTTTTAAGCTTTCACATAATGGTGATTTCAACTTTAAAATGTTTGGATTCACATTAAAGAAAGCTCATGATTTTCTTATGTGTTTTTCAAACTTTGGAATAACAATATCCCTACTTCTTATTCTATTCTTACTTGGCATATTTTGAAAAACTTCATCCCTATTGACTCCTTATTGTGGGGTAAAGGTTTTCAATTACCTTCAAAATGCCAATGTTATTTCCACATTGAGAATGTGAACCATGTTTTGTTAACGGGGCCATTGCTTCTAAGCTTTGGATTTGGTATGATGACCTCTTTAACATTATCATTTTCAATGGCTCTTTTAACCAACTCCTTGAAGTTTATTTTGACAACACTACTAAAGGTCACATTAAAGTCATAATTGCTATCACTCTTATTTGGTTCATATGGATGGTGAAATGATGCAAAACATCATGGGATCCCTATGAACCACATGAGGATAATTTACTAGAAATAAAACAAAATTTGTGACTTGTTTAATGCCAAATTAATTAAATACAAAAATTCAAAGGTGCAAATTTGTGGCCAATAAATTGGGTTTTAACTTGATCAACCCATCAAAGATGACAAGATTGTTTATTGGGTAAAACCTCATTATACTATTAAAGTTAACACTGATGGCTCTGTCTATTCTAAAGGTTCTAGTTGTGGTGGCATTTTCAAAAATCTTAATGGAAAAGTCCTGTGTGCTTTTGCTTACCCCCTTAATCCTTGCTCTGTTCCCTTTGCTAAGATCATGGCAGTGTACAAATCTCTTAAAATTTGCTTTCAAAAAGGTTGGCTCAATATTTGGATTGAGGTGGATTCCCTTCTATTGATTGATCTTTTGACTTCCACAAATAAGGGCAATACTGAATTGTACTACCTTCTTAAGCAAACTAGAGCTCTCCTTGCCCAACTCTACTTTAAAATCACTCATGTATGGCACGAGGGTAATGCATGTGCTGATTATCTGATCAATCTGGGTGCTAGATTGGATGGTATAAAATTCTTTGATCAACTAACCCTTCCTAAACATTTGCGTGGCTTGGTTAATCTGGACAATACTGGGCTTCCTTATCTCAGAAATTAATCTAACCTATTGGATTCACCTATTTCAATACCTCTTTTACTACATGATCATTTTTCTATTCTTGTTGTTACTTCTTTGGTCTTTCTTGATGCATCAACGATATCCTTGTTGTTTACTTGTCAATCTCATGGCATGTGTTGTTGGTATAATTGTCTAGCTTTAATTGGGAGCTTCTTGCTTCTATTATTTTTTCTTGTTAATGTCTTCTTGCTCCTTTGGAATTTGATGCATCATCAAATTACTCCTTGTCCTTTCTTTGAGCTAAGTGGCATCTATTGTTGGTTTAATTATCCCAACCTTGTTTGGGTCTTCTTTGTTCTACCTCTCTATGCTCCATAACCTTATCTTCACAACTTGTGAGAGATCTTGCAATATCACTATATAACTTTTTTCTGATTTGGAATTATTTCTTGAATTCCAATATTCCTGAGCTGTGGGACTAGCTACTGGTCTAATTCTTTGTGTTCCTTTTCTCTTTAATGGTTTATCTTATGTTGGATGCAACATCTATGTTGAAGGTTTAATTGTTGGCTGTTGGACTTTTGGGCCTTTTGTCCAGGAAGCTGCACTTGGATTTGGTTTAATGTATTTGCTGTATGTCATTACTAACCCCAGTTGGCATACCTATAAGGAAAGAATATGCAATACACTTGTTATTATTAATGGTTCTTTGTAGGTTTGGAATTGTTTAATGACTTCCTTTCAGTATGATTTCTCTGAGGATGATAGTTCTGCTAGCTATTCTCTCTTTTGTCTAAAGGTTTCATTGATGAGACCCTTTTGAACCTGTGCTCTGTTGCCACTACTTTTTTTATTGGCTTATCCGTTGCAATAATTGTAGTGTTATTTTAATCTATGGTTTGGATTTTACGGATTCCTTGTCTGAGCTAACCTTGTGTTTGTTAGCTATTTGTTGCCTAGTGTTCTTCTGAATGTCTTTGTGATTCTCATCCGGGCTATTGTTGATCATTTTATCTATTGTTTTTTAACTTTTGGCTTTGTCAAAATTGTGAGATTATTGGTAATTCTTGTCTATTGCTCTTCATGTGCTTGGGGTTTGTTTGTTTTTGTTGGTTATTTTCTTGAGGTTGTGGACAGCATGATGGCTTTTATTTTTCTGCTTGGCTATTTCTTACCTCTCATTTCTCTGAATGTTTGTGCTATTAACCTCTGGGATGATGTTGTTTTCACCTACTGCTATTTTGTACTTCCTGGTTTAGCTAGTCTTGGCCAGACCACTTCCTTAACTATCTGGGATTTAACTTATGCATTGTATAATTTGAATGGTTGGTTTTATAACTTTTATTATTTTCTTTCTTGTTTATTGGATGGTGCGGATAATTGAGTCTTATATATCCTTGGGGTTGTTTATTTGGTTGTGAGGTGCTTTTGGTGTTGTCTTGCTGATTGTCTTTGACAACCTCATTTCCCCTATCTTCCAAGAGAGATTTTGCAATTTCTTGTTCAATTTTATTATTTCCTTGTAGTTTTGGACTTCCTTAATGGATTCTCAGTTTTCCTTTACTGTGGTTGTGAGTTTAGCTAACGATCGACTTTATCGGAAGGTTTTACTTGATTATCCTTTGAACCCTTTTACATTGCTATTTTACATCTACTTTTTATTGGAGTTTTATATGGTGGGTGTAATTTTTGTTTTATTGCTACCTCTGTTGGCTTTTGGATTTTAGGGTCCTTTGTCCAATAGGTTGTCTTTGTGGTTATTATCTATTTCCTGCCTTTTGTTTTTCTGACTATTTTTGCTGTTAACAATTGGGCAACTGCTAATTTCTCCTGCTGCTATTTTATCCAACTTAGTTCTATTAAAATTGTGCAAATCCCTATGATTATCCATCTGATTATTTGGATCTTTACATATGCTTTTTATACTCTAATTGGGTGGACTCTTGGCCCACTTGTTGGTATTAATTGTCTTAGTTGTTGGCTGAACTGGATTAATACTCTACATCTTTGTCTCTGAGGTTTTAGTTTGTTTTGTTTAGCAAGCCTCTATTGAAGTTGTTGATTGCTTGGTGGCTTTTGCTTTGAACCCCCTTATTGATTTATTATATGCATATCATCTGAATTCATTGGTCTACTTTACCTGCTGTTGTTTTCTCCATCCTCTTTCAGTTAAACTTGTATCTATTGCACTGTTTATTACGGATGGGTGGCTTTATATGGCCAGTAGTTTTTTGTCTTGGTTGTTTTGTTGTCTTGGATATTTATCTTGGTTTTTTGATTCTATGTTGGCTCCATCTTTGTTGGCTGTAGGACTTCAGGGTCCTATGTTGACAAGACATTTTTTTGTTACATTGATTATTTTTGGTGATTGGTGTCTGGGCTATTGCCTTCCAAAACCCTATTTTTATGCTCTATCTATTTGGTTACTAATTACTGTAATGTCTACTTTGATTGAGAGGTTTTATGGCCAACTTGCTGTCCCTTGCTATCTTGGCTATTGTTGTCTTGGCTGTTACTGTCTTGGCTATTTTTTGTCTTGGTTATCTGCTGTCTTGTTTTTTTGGATTCTAATGTTGACCCTCATTTGAATCCCCTTTTTGATTTATCTTCTGGTGGGTTCCATTATTGCATTAACTATTTTGGTGGGGTTGGCTTTTCGATTGCCCACTTATTTTATATGCAGGACATTCATCTCACGATGATTCTATATTGATGATACTTTTCTTCCATGGGATCTTATCCTTCCGCCTTTGCAATTTCCTCTATATTATATATGGTTTTGTTTAGGTTTGCTAATAAAGCCCATAAGACTTTCAACAACCGCCTATCTTCTCAGTTTGTTGGCTATGATGGGTGATGATTTCACTTCCTTTGGTTGGTAGTAGCTCTTGATGTAACCCTGTCAAGTTTGATGCTTATATTTGCATGCCCCATCTTGGTGTGATAGCCCTGAGCCTTCTATCATAACTCTTTACTATCATTCTCGATTATGTGTTTTCATTTATCTTTTGTCTGATTAACTTAATCATTTATCTTTTTTTTACATTTTGTGCTTCTCTTGTCCTTGCGTGTTTGCTCCATAGTATCATGCATTCTCACTCCGTAGAGCATTGGCCCTAATCTTCCATTGGCTTATTATGTTAATCAATTTGTATCTTTTAATTGCTTTAATGTCTTCTTTGCTTTTGGATGTACTTAGATAAAGGATTTACTCAGTGATTGTAGCTCTTGAAAGATGATTTTATCCCCTTTAAGGACCTTGCAACCCTCTTTGTGTGGTATAAAATACCCCCTACATGGGGTTTCCCTAAAAAAAAAAATGCTAAACCCTAAACCCCAAATCCTAAATCCTATACCCTAAACCTAAACCTAAATTAACTAAATAAATTAAAAAATAAACCTAAACCCCTAAACCTAATATACCTAAACCTAAACCTAAGCACTAAGAATGTGCAAAACCTTGACTAAAGGAACATCACCGTCAACTAGGCTCCCTAGACCTGGTGGAGGCTAAAAATCTAATCACAGTGGTGGTGGGGATCTAGGTGCCTAACTACTAGTGGTGGTTATGGACTAGAGGAGAAAAACTATGGTGGCCAACTGATCAAATATGATGGTGATCCCGCTACAAACCTGGTAATAACTAGAAATAAGAATGATGCTACTTATAGAACAATGTCTTGATAGTTGAGACGGTTCTAATTATCCATGGTTTTTTATTTGCTCTATGCATGCTCATTTTTTATTTATGTTATTACTTGTGTCATAGAAAACATGGTTGATGATATCCAAAAGAAGAAATGTTGAATCTGAATTTGTTCTAAGCCTTCTCCTTGAGCTTTCCCAATTGATTTTCCAAATACAACCAATCTTTTGATAGTCTAATCTTGAAATCTTTGGAGATGATAATTGTCTACTTTAATCTAAAGTATTCTTAGGAAATTTCATTATTTAAGATGTAATTAACTATGGAGGCTTGCCTCCATATGGAACTTAAGAACTTGGTTTATTATAAACCCTAAATTCATCCATGAATGTAGAGAAAAATCTATTACTAAGACCCATCATGCCTTAGAGTCCTTATTACATTAAACTAATAGTGATGCCTCTATCTAGATATACATCATACCTCAATGTTATACATCACCTAAATAAGTACCACACCTAATCTTCATGGTGTCCTCCATACATCCAAAGAAACACCAACTCTCTCCTTGTTCATTGGATCCTCTAACATCATCCTTTTTTTGAGTTAGATGTAAATCCTCATAAGGGTTCTTGACTCATAATGTTAATTGATACACTTGGGTCAACCAAAAACTATAATAGATCTAACATCCTGTAAAAAATTGTATCTATCATCGCTAATGTAACTCCTAAGATGTCCTTCAAGTGGCATGCCTCTAAAAAACTAACATATCTTAGATCAAGTAAGGCCTTGATTAGAGATTTTCATCTCTTTGGATAAGACCCATATATGCTTAACTAGTTAAACTTTCTAAAATAAGACATAAATCAAATAAAAAACCTAAACACTAAATTAAATAAAACCAAAACCTAAAATAAAAATAAAATAAACCTAAACCTAAAAAAAATAAACTAAACTAAAATAAATAAAACCTAAACCTAAACCTAAAGTAAATTAAAATAAACCCTAAACTAAAATAAAATAAATTAAAAATAAACCTAAACCTAAACTAAAAATAAAACCTAAACTAAAACCTAAACCTAAACCTAAAATAATAAAATAAAACCTAAACCTAAACCTAAAAAAAATAAAACCTAAACCTAAAAGTAAAATAAAAAAAAAACTAAACAAAAAATAAATCTAAACTAAACCCAAAAATAAACTAAAAAAAGAAAACCTAAGCTAAAATAAAAAATGACAAACAAATAAACTAAACTAAATAAAAAAATAAAAAATAAAAAAATAAATGAAAAATTTGTTCTCTATTCAAAAAAAAAAACCAAAACCTAAACTAAATTAAAAACTAACCCTAAACCTAAACCCAAACCCAAAATCCTAAACCCTAAACCCAAAACCTAAACCTTAAACCTAAAACCTAAACCTTAAACCTAAACCCTAAACCCTAAACTAAAACCTAAACCTAAAAGATTAAAAACTAAACCTAAACTAAATAAACCTAAAATTATAACAAAAAAAAATCTAAACCAAAATAAAATAAAAATAAAATTAAATAAAACCTAAACTAAACTAAAAAATAAAAAATTAAACCAAACCTAAAAAAATAAAATTAAAATAAACTAAAAATAAATAAAAAACCTAAACCAAAAAAATAAACTAAAATAAAATGCCTAAACTAAATAAAACCTAAAATAAATAAACTAAACTAAATAAAAAAAATAAAACTAAACCTAAATCAAAATAAAAAATAAAATAAACTAAAATAAAAAATAACTAAAAAATAAACTAAATAAATCTAAACCTACTAGTTTATTTAATTTTTTTTTAAAAACCCTAAACCCTAAACCATAAACCCTAAACCCTAAACCCTAAAATCTAAACTAAACCCTAAACCTAAAATATAACCCTAAATAAACCCTAAATAAAACCCTAAACCTAAACCTTAAAACTAAAACAAAACCTTAAACCCTAAACCCTAAACCTAAAACTAAACTAAATAAACCTAAAAATAAAATAAATAAAAATCTAAACCTAAATATAATAAAAAAATGAAAACAAAATAAAACCTAAACTAAACCTAAACTAAACCTAAAATAAAATAAAATAAAATTTTAAACTAAAATAAAATAAAATAAACCTAAACTAAACTAATATAAAATAAAATAAAAAAAAATAAAATAAAATAAAACTAAACTAAAATAAAAATAAAATAAACCTAAAATAAAATAAATAAAAAATAATATGAAACCTAAACCAAAAAAATAAACCTAAAATAAATAAAAAAATAAAATGTAAACAAGAAACTAAAAATAAAAAACCTAAACCTAAAATAAATAAACTAAAACCTAAACCTAAACTAAAATAAACTAAACTAAAATAAATAAACCTATAAACTAAAATAAACTAAACATAAACCATAAACTAAATAAAATAAAACTAACTAAAATAAACCTAAACCTAAATTTAAAATAAAACCAAAAAATAAACCTAAAATAAAACCTAAACCTAAACCCAAAAAAAAATAAAATAAAACCTAAACTTAAACCTAAAATTAAAAAATAAATCCTTAACCTAAAAAATAAAATAAAAATAAAACTCAACTAAAAAATAAACCTAAACCTAAACCTAAACCTAAACCTATAAAAGAACAAAAACAAAAAATCTAAACTAAAATAAATAAACCATAAATAAATAAACTAAACTAAATGAAGAAATTAATTAAAATAAAGAAAAAATAAACCTTAACCTACTAGTTTACTTAAATAAAAAAACCTAACCCTAAACCCAAAAGCCAAAACCCTAAACTTTAAACCCTAAAAACCAAACCATAAACCCTAAACCCTAAAAATTTAAACCTAAACTAAATAAACCTAAAATAAAATAAATAAAAAACCTAAACCCAAATAAAATAAATAAAATAAAAGAAAGAAACATAAACTAAAATAAATAACCTAAACCTAAGCCTAAATAAACCTAAAAAAAAATAAACTAAACTAAAATAAATAAACTCTAAAACTAAACTAAAAAATAAAATAAACCTAAAAAAAAAACCTAAATAAAATAAAACAAAATATAAATAAAATAAAAAAACCTAAAATAAATAAAATAAAAATAAACTAAAAATAAAACCAAAAAATAAAAAAAAAAAACTAAAAAACTAAACTAAAAAAAACTAATAAAATATAAATAAAATAAAATAAACCTAAACCTAAACTAAAATAAAAAATAAATAAATAAACCTAAACCTAAAATAAACTAAACTAAACTATAAACTAAATAAATAAATAAACACAAAATAAACCTAAACCTAAACTAAAAAATAAAAAACATAAAAATAAAACTAAAATAAAAAAACCTAAACCTAAACCTAAAAAAAATAAAATAAAACCTAAACCTAAACTAAAAAAAAAACCTAAACCTAAAAATAAATAAAAATAAAACTAAAAAAAAAAATAAACATAAACTAAACCAAACCTAAAAAATAACTAAAAATAAATAACCTAAACTAAATAAATAAACTAAATAATAAAATAAACTAAATAAAATAAAAAATAAAATAAACAAAATATATGAAAAATAAACTAAATAAACCTAAACCTACTAAAATTAAAAAAAAAATAAATAAAAACCCTAAACTAACCCTAAACCCTAAGTCCTAAACACTAAACCCTAAAAAGCCTAAACCCTAAACCCTAAACCGTAAACCCTAAACCCTAATCCCTAAACCTAAAATAAACCTAAAATCCTAAACCTAACCTAAACCCTAAAAAAACCTAATATAAACCTAAACCCCATAAACCCAAATATTAAACCCTAAACCTAAAATAAACTAAAATAAACCTAAAAACCTAAAACAAAAAATAAAATAAATAAAAAATAAAACCTAACTAAACCTAAATAAACCTAAACCTAAAATAAAAAAATTAAAACTAACTAAAATAAAATTAATAAAACCTACTAAATTAAAAATAAAACAAACCTAAACAAAAAAAACATAAATAAAATTAAACTAAAAGTAAAAAAAATAAAATAATCTAAAATAAAAAAAGAAAACTAAATAAAAAATCTAACCTACAAAATAAATCTAAAAATAAACCAAAAAATAAATTAAAATTAAAACCTAAACTAAACAAAAAAAAAATTTAAAAAATAAAATAAAATAAACCTAAACCTAAACTAAAAGAAACTAAACTAAATAAATAAACCTAAACCTAAACTTAAAATAAACTAAACCTAAACCCTAAACTAAATAAAAAATTAAACTAAAATAAAGGTTTAAACTAAACCTAAACTAACAAATAAAACCTAAACTAAACCTAAAAAAATAAAATAAAATATAAACCTAAACCTAAAATAAAAATAAAACCTAAATCTAAAATATAAAATAAAAAAACTCAACTAAAAAAATAAACCTAAAACCTAAACCTAAAATAAACTAAAATAAAAAAAACTATAATAAATAAACCTAAATAAATAAATTAAAATAAAAATAAAAAAATAAACCTAAATAAAAAAAATAAAAAATAAACTAAATAAACCTAAACTAACTTAATTAAAATAATAATTAAAATAAATAAAATAAAATAAACCTAAACCTAAACTAAAATAAACTTAACTAAAATAAATAAAACTTAAGCCGAAACCTAAAATAAACTAAACCTAAACCTAAACTTAAACTAAAAAAAGTAAAATAAACTAAAATAAATAGAACCTAAAAAGAAATTAAACTTAAACCCAAACCTAAAATAAACTAATCCAAAACAAATCCTAAACCCTAAATAATATAAAATAACCTAAAAATAAACCTAAATCTCAACTAAAAAATAAAACCTAAAAATAAACCTAAAATAAAAAACTAAAACACCTAAACCTAAACTAAAAAATAAACATAAACCTAAACCTAAACTTAAAAATAAACTAAAGTAAATATAAATAAAAAATGAACCTAAATAAAATAAAAATAAAAAAAAACTATAAAAAATAAAAAATAAAAAATAAACTAAATAAATTAAATATTAAACCTAAAATTTTAAAAAAAATAAACCTAAACCAAAAACTAATTTAAAGAAACCTAAACTAAAACTAAACCCTAAACCTAAAACCTAAACCCTAAACTAACTTAAACCAAAAAAATAAAAATAAAAACCCTAAACCTAAACCTAAACTATAAACCTACAACCCTAAATCCTAAACCCAAAACCCTAAAACCCCAAACCCTAACCCTAAACCCAAAACCCAACCTATACTAAACTAAAATAAACTAAATAAAATAAACTAAACCTAAACACTAAAGTTTAACTAAACCTAAACTAAACCCTAAACCTAAAATAAACCTAAACTAAATACTAATAACCTAAACTAAACCTAAACCCTAAACCTAAAACCTAAAACTATAAACTAAATAAAATTAATAAACCTAATAAACTCTATAACCAAAAAAAAACTAAACCTAAAACTATAAATAAAATAAAATAAGCTAAATAAACTAAAATAACTAAACTCTAACCTAAACTAAAATCTAAAACCTCAAACCATAAAATAAACCTAAACTAAACATAAACCTAAACCTAAAATAAACTAAATAAATCCATAAACCTAAACCTCACTAACTTATAAATAAACTCTATATAAAACCATAAAACCTAAACCCTAAACTAAAAACTAAACTCTAAACTAAACCCTAAATAATCCTAAACCTAAACTAAAAGCATAAACTTTAAAACTAAATCTAAACCATAAACACTAAACCCCTAAACCCAAAACCTAAACTAAAAAAATACCTAAACCTAAAGTAACTAAATAAATTTAAAATAAACCAAACTAAAACCTAAAAAAAAACATAAACCTAAACCCAAATAATAAACCTATGATAACATCACCATCAACTAAGCTCATAAATAAAAAATAAATGGTTATAACTAATAAATAAATAAAAAAAATGGAGGTTACTAATAAAATCTAAAATTACTAATAAAAACTAAAGAATGATATCCTAAAAAACTTTATCTTTATAAAAGATGGAAATAGATTTTCTAAAACCTAACCTTATGTCTAAAATAAATACTATGAAATAAAAGAAAAATTATTGAATAAACTCTTAAAACCTTAAACTAAACCATAAACCCTAAACCTAAAACTCTAAACTCAACTAAACCATAAACCTAAAACCTAAATCCTAAATAAACCCAAAACCTAAACCCAAAAAACCCTAAAATCCCTAAACCCTAAAACTAAACCAAAACCCTAAACTAAACCTAAACCCTAAATAAACTATAAACCTAAACTCTAAACCCTAAACTAAACCATAAAATAAACCTAAAATCCTAAAATAAATAAAACCTAAAACCTAAACCTAAAATAAACTAAACTAAACCCTAAACTAAATAAAATTAAATAAATAAAATTAAACCTAAAAAAAAAAATAAACTTAAAAATAACCTAAAATAAAACCCTAAACCTAAAACTAAAACAAAATTAAAATAATACCTAAAAAATAAAATAAAATTAAAAAATAAATTGTAAACCTAAACCAAAAAAAATTAACTAAATAAAATACAAACTAAAATAAATAAACTAAACTAAATAAAAAATAAAAATAAACCCAAAATAAAACCAAAAAATAAAATAAATAAGATAAAATAAAAAACCACAAACCTAAACCCTAAACATTAAACCCTAAATCCTAAACCCTAAACCCTAAACCCTAAACCCCAAACCCTATAACTAACCTTAAACCCTAAACCCTAAACCTATAATCCTAAACCTACAACCCTAATCCAAATACCCAAAATCCTTTACCCTAACCATAACCCTAAACCCTAAACCCTAAACCCTAAACCCTAAGCCCTAAATCCTAAAACCCTAAACCATAAACCCTAAACTAACCCTAAACCATAAGCTAACCCTAAACCCTAAACCCTAAACCTAAAAAACCCTTAACCCTAAAGCCTAAACATTAAACCCTAAACCCTAAACCCTAAACCCAAACCTAAACCTAAACCCTAAAACTTAAACCTAAAAACCCCTAAACCAAAACTAAACCCTAAACCCTAAAATCCTAAAACCTAAAACCTAAATAAAACTAAAATAAAATAAAAAATTAAACTTAAACCTAACTAAAATAAAACCTAAACTAAACCTAAACCTAAACCTAAAAATAAAAAAGAAAGTAAAATAAAGTAAACTAAATAAATAAATAAAAAACATAAATTAAACAATGAAATAAAATAAACCTAAAATTAAAAAACCTAAATAAAATAAAACTAAACTAAATAAAAAAATAAAATAATGATAAAATAAAATAAAATAAAACTAAAAAACCTAAACCTAAAAAAAAATAAACCTAAAAAATAAATAAATAATAAAACCTAAACTCTAAACTACTATAAAATAAAATAAAAAATAAAGAAAATAAAAATAAACCTAATCCTAAAATAAAATAAACTAAATAATAACCTAAACCAAACCTATGCTAAATAAAATAAAATAAACTAAAAAATAAACTAAAACCTAAACTAAAAAATAAACCTAAAATAAACCTAAAATAAAACCAAAACCTAAACTAAAAAAAAAAAGTAAAATAAAACCTAAAGATAAACCTAAAAATAAAAAAATAAAACCTAAACCTAAAAATAAAATAAAAAATAAACTAAAATAAACCTAAACCTAAAAAAAACTAAAATTAACTAAAATAAAACCTAAAATAAAACCTAAAAACCTAAAGAATAAAATAAAAACCAACCTAAACCTAAAAATAAAAAATAAAACCTAACTAAAAAATAAAATAAAAATAAACTAACTAAAAAATAAATCCAAATATAAACCTAAACCTAAAAAATAAACTAAAATAAACAAACATAAAATATATAAGCTAAACTAAATAAAAATAAAAAATAAACCTAAATAAAAAATAAAATAAACTAAAATAAATAAAAAATAAACTAAATAAACCTAAAACTAGTTTACTTAATTAAAACCCTAAACTATAAATAAACCCAAACCAAAACCCTAATAAACTAAAAATCCTAAACCCTAAACCTCTAAACCCTAAACTCTAAACCTAAACTAAAACCTAAACCATAAAACCTTAAACCCTAAACCTTAAACCTTAACCCTAACCCTAAACCCTAAACCCCAAAAGCATAAACCCTAAAACCCTAAACCCTAAACCCTAAACTCTAAACTTTAAACCCTAAATACTAAACTAAATTCACTAAAACCTAAGTGTTTGTTAACTATAAGTGTTCCCTAATGTCTGATTCTATAATCACTATTTTCTAACTGGCTCTATCAAAATAATATAAATAAAACTATTGCTCTCATGTTACTATACCTCTTGAACTATGATGGCTTTTATTTTTATGTGGCTAACCTTTCTAATGTTTGTGTTGTTAACATATGATGCTATTTTCAACTACTAACTTCCTATAGTCTACCACTTCCTTAAAATATTTAACTATTAATTGTATAATAATAAATATCATTTTCTTTCAATCTGATAATTGAGTCTTATATCCAGCAAGCTGCTGCTGGGGTTGTTTATCTAGTTCAGCAGGGTGCTTTTGGTGTTGTCTTGCTGATTGTCTTTGAGAACCTCATTTTCCCTATATGCCAAGAGAGATTTTACAATTTCCTATTCAATTTTATTATTTCCTTACAGTTTTGAACTTCCTTAATGGCTTCTCAGTTTGCCTTTACTGTGGTTTTGGGTTTAACTGCTAACCTGATCAGCTTTATCTGGAAGGCTTTTTTTGTTGATTATCCTTTGAACCCTTTCTGTTGTTATTTTACATCTCTGCTTTTTATTGGAGTTTTATATGGTTGGTGTAATTTTTGTTTTATTGCAACCACTGTTGGCTTTTGGATTTTAGGGTCCTTTGTCTAGGTTGTCTTTGTGGTTATTATCTATTTTTTCCTTTTATTTTTCTGACTATTTTTGCTGTTAATAATTGGGCAACTACTGAATTCTCTTACTGCTATTTTATCCCACTTGGTTCTATTAAAATTGTGCAGATCCCTGTGATTATCCATCTGATTATTTGGATCTTTACATATGCTTTGTTTACTCTGATGGGGTGATCTCTTGGCCAGCTTGTTGGTATTAACTGTCTTGGTTGTTGGCTGAACTGGATTAATACTCTACATACTGTCTCTGGGGTTTTGGTTTATTTTGTTCAGCAAGCCTCTAGTGAAGTTATTGATTGCTTGGTGGCTTTTGCTTTGAACCCCCATATTGATTTATTATATGCATATCATCTAAATTCATTGGTCTACTTTACCTGTTGCTATTTTCTTCATCCTCTTTCAGTTAAACTTGTATCTATTGCACTGTTTATTCTGGATGGGTGGCTTTATGACCAGCCAGCTAGTTTTTGTTGTCTTGGTTGTTTGTTGTCTTGGATATTTGTTATCTTAGTTTTTCAAGATTTTTATGTTGGCTCCATCTTTGTTGGCTATAGGACTTCAAGGTCCTATGTTTTCTAACATTGTCGCTGATTATTTTTGGTGATTGGTGTCTGGGCTGTTGCCTTCCAAAACCCTATTTTTATGCTCTATCTATTTGGTTACTAACTACTGCAATGTCTACTTTGATTGAGAGGTTTTATGGCCAACTTGCGGTCCCTTGCTATCTTGGCTGTTGCTGGCTTAGATGTTGCTATCTTGGCTATTTTTTATCTTGGTTATGTGCTGTCTTGTTTTTTCTGGATTCTAATGTTGACCCTCATTTGAATCCCCTTTTTGATTTTTCTTCTGGTGGGTTCCATTATTGCATTAACTATTTTGGTGGGGTTGGCTTTTTGATTGCCCTTGATGTTTATGTCAGGGTTGCTGTTCATCTCCTGATAGTTGTGATCTACATTATCTGCTGTTGTCTCTATTCTCATCTGGGTTTGGTTAGATTTATGCATCTATCTTCTATGCAATCACCATTCTAATGGTGGTACTATGGACACGCCTTTTGTCGCCTTGCTGTCTTGGTTGTTTGTTGATCTGGATTATCCAATTTTTGGTCCTCAATGGTGCTACTGGAGCTGTAGCTCTGAAAGTCTTTGTTATTTGCTTTTTTTGGTAGGTTGCAGTCTATTTCCTATGTTGGGTTATGCTACCTTCCTATACAAATACTTTTTTCCAACTTCTGATATGGATATTAATAAGGGGGTTGTTCACATATGAATTCATTATTATGATTGGGTTCATTTTCTGACCTTTACTTCTAGGTTGTCCTCCTGGTTTGAAAGATTCATATATATATATATATATATATATATATATATATATATATATATATATATATATATATATATATATATATATATATATATATATATATATATATATATATATATATATATATATATATATCATATGTTTGGGATGGTTATTTTATGCTCATTGACTTGTTTTGATAAAGTTGCCTCCTCTACTATTTTCTTTTGGAGGTTTTATATGTTGGCCTATTTCTCTTCTTGGATATGACTTTTCATGAGGTTCTAGCAAATATGGCTCATTCTCATATGTATAAATATTCTCATGTCAGGGTGACTATATTTATGATTTTCTTGCATACCCCTTATCCTTCTTTGCAATTTCTCTCTATATTATATATATGGTTTTATTTAGGTTTGTAGGTAAAAAGCCCATATGACTTTCAACAACTGGTTGCTATCTTCACGTTTGTTGGCTATGATGGTCGTGATGATTTCACTCCCTTTGGTTTGATAGTAGCTCTTGTGATGTAACCCTTCAAAGTTTGATGCTCATATTTGCATCTCCCCATCTTGGTGTGAAGCTGAGCCTTCTACCATAACTCTTTACTATCATTCTCGATTATGCTATTTTAATTTATCTTTTGTCTCAGATACCTTAACCGCTAATCTCTTCGCTTACATTTTTGTAGGTGCTTCTCTTGTCCTTTGCAAGTTTGCTCCATAGTATCATGCATTCTCACGTCCTGCAGAGCATTGGCCCTAATCTTCCATTATCTTATTATGTTAATCAATTTGTATCTTTTGATTGCTTTAATGTCTTCTTTTGCTTTTGGAAGTACTTAGATGGGATTTACTCCTTAAACAGCTCTTTAGAGTTCGATTTTATCCCCTTTAAGGACTTTGTAACCCTCTTTTTGGGGGAATAAAATACCCCCTACATGGAGTTTCCCTAAAAAAAAAATTCTAAACCATAAATCGTAAACCCTAACCATAAACCCTAAACCCTAAACCCCAAACCCTAAACTTAAACTTAAAGTATCTAAATAAATTAAAAAATAAACCTAAACCCTAAAACCTAATAAACTTAAACCTAAACCTAAACCCTAAAATGGGTAACCTTGATAGAACATCACCGCCAACCGTGCTCAATCTAGATGGGAGGAGAAGATGGAGACGGCTATCATAGTGGTGGATGTGGAGGTGGGATATGGAGGTGTTGGTCGAGCAGTGGTTATGGAGGTTGGGAGAGAGAGCTATAAGGATGGTGGTGGGAAAGATTGTAGATATGATGGCAGATCCCACCACTCGAGAGGCCAAGGTGGTTCTGATGGGAACTAGTGAAATAGAAGAATAGTCGATCTGATCTGCTGCTTATGGAACTATGTCTTTATAGTAGAGACAATTCTAGTTTTCTATGGCTTTTGATTTGCTCTATGCATGCTCATTTTTTATCTATGTCATCGCTTATGTCTTTGAGAACTTGGTGTGTTACTTGATTGATGAAATAAAAAAGAAGAAATGTTGAATATGAATTTATTCTCTATTAAAAAAAGCCAAAAACCCTAAAGCCCAAACTAAAAGCTGAACCCTAAACCTAAAACCTAAACCCTAAACCCTATACCCTAAAAAATAATAATAAAATAAAAAAATAAAAAAACCCTAACCCTAATGCTAAACCTTAAAACTAACCCTAATCCTTAAACCCTAAACCTACAACCCTAAACCCTAAACCCTAAACCCTAAACCCTAAACCTCAAACCCTAAACCCTAAACCTTAAACGCTAAACCCTAATAAGAAACTAATAAAACACTAAACTAAATTAACTAAAACTAAAACTAATAAATAATAAACTAAAACTAATAAACTAATAATAAACAAAACTAATAAAACTAACTAAAATAAACTAACAATATAATAACTAAAAACTAATAAACTAATAATAATAAAAACTAACTAAACTAATTAACAAACTAATAACTAAATTAAACATAAACAAAAAAACCCATTAATAAACTAACTAAAAATAAACTAAACTAATAAAACTAATAAAAACTAAACTAAACCTAAATAATTAACTAAAACTAAACTAATAAACTAACTAAATTAAACCATAATAAATAACTAACTAATTAACCTAAACACTAAAAATAACAAACCTAATAAATAACTAACTAATAATAAAACTAAACCCAATA
This sequence comes from Cymbidium sinense, assembly GCA_021442155.1. Lineage (NCBI taxonomy): Eukaryota > Viridiplantae > Streptophyta > Magnoliopsida > Asparagales > Orchidaceae > Cymbidium > Cymbidium sinense. The sequence continues at coordinate 147,167,032 of CM038214.1, forward strand.
ACTAAACTAATAATAACTAAACTAACTAAACTAAAACTAATAACTAATAAATAAACTAAATAATTAATAAATAACTAATAATAATAACTAATTAATAACTAAAACTAATAACTAAATTGAACTAATAAATTAATAAACTAACTAAACCTAATAATAAACTAACTAAATATTAATAACTAAAACTAATAATAAAACTAAAAAAGCTAATAAACTAAAACTAAATAACAAATAAAAACTAACACTAAACTAATAAAGTAATAATAAATTAAACTAAATAAAACTAATAACTAAACTAATAATAATAATAATAATAATAATAATAATAATAATAATAATAATAAAGTAAACTAATAATAAACTAAATAATAAATAAAACTTAAATAAATATACTAAATATAATAATAATAAACAAACCTAAGAAACTAACTAGCAATAATAAACTAATAAAACTAACTAAACTAATAAACTAATAAATAATAATAATAATAAATAAACTAAACTAAAAACTAATTATTCCTAAAAAAACACTAAATAATAATAAAACCTAACAACATAAAAACTAACTAAACTAAACTAATAATAATAATAAATCAAATAATAAATAACTAAACTAAATTGAACTAAACACTAAACTAACTAAACTAATAAATAATAATAAACTAAATAAAACAAACTAATAATAACTAACTAATAATAATAAACTAATAATAACTAAACTAACTAAATAAATAACTAATAACTAAACTAACTAAAACTAATAAACTAATAATAATAACTAAAAAACTAATAATAATAATAATAATAATAATAATAATAATAATAATAATAATAATAATAAGAATAATAATAATAATAATAATAATAATAATAATAACTAAATAAACTAAACACTAAACCCCTAAACCTAAATTAATAAAACTAATAATAACAAGCTAAACTAAAGTAAAATAACTAATAACTAAACTAATAAAACTAATAATAATAACTAAACAATAATTAAAAAAACTAATAAACTAATAATAAAACTAAATTAAAATTAACTAATAATTAACTAATAAAACCTAATAAACAAATCAATAATAAACTAAAAATATAATAGTAACTAATAAAAAAAACTAATAATAAACTAAATAAAATTAATAATAACTAATAAATAACCTAAAACTAATATATAATAAACTAATAAACAAATTATATAATAAAACTAAACTAATTAATAAATAAACCTAAACCCTAATAAATAATAAACACTAAAACTAAACTAATAATAAATAACTAAATAACTAACTAAAACTAAACCCTAAATCTAAACTAATAAACCATGAAATCTAACTAATAAATAAACATAATAATAACTAAACATAATAAACTAACTAATAACTAATAATAGACTAATAATAAAACACATAACTAAAAAATTTAATAATAACTAAATAATAATAAACTAATAAATTAATAACTAAATAAAATAAAACTAACTAAATAACTAAACTACTACTACTAATAATAAAACTAGCTATCAATAACTAAACAAATAAAAACTAGTAATAATAATAATAACTAATAACTTACTAACTAAACTAATAAACTAATAATAAGAATAATAAAACTAACTGACAATAATTATACTAATAAAAACTAGTAATAATAATAATAATAATAACTAATAACTAACTAACTAAACTAATAAACTAATAATAATAAAAATAATAATAAAGTAACTAATAATTAACTAAATAACTAAACCTTAAACCCTAAACTAATAAACTAATAATAAAGTAATAATAATAATAATAATAAAACTAATAATAATAAACATAAACCAATAATAATTATAAACTAAAAAAAACTAAACTAAAACAAAACTAATAATAAACCAACTAACTAAACTAATAATAATAAAAAAATATAAATAACTAATAAAAATCTAAACATAAGCTAAACTAAAAAACTAATAATAATAAACTAATAAACCTAAACCCATTACTAAACTAATAAAAATAATAAACTAAATGAATAAACTAATAAATAAACTAACAAAACTAAACTAAAAAACTAAACCATTAACTAAAACTAACTAAAACCTAAATAATAATAAAATCATAAACTAGTAATAATAGCTAACTAAATTAAATAAATAACTAACTAACTAATAATAACTAAACTAACTAATAATAACTAATAAATAAACTATAAAAAAACTAAAACCCCAAAAATAAACTAATAAACTAAACCTAAACCCTAAACTAACCTAAAATAATAATAACTAAAATTAAAACTAATAAAACTAAACTAACAACCTAACTAAAACTAAACCAACTAAACTAAACATAAAACTATTAATAAACTAATAATAACCTCAAACTAATAAAAGCTAATAATAACTAATAAACACTAAACCTAAAACCTAAACCCTAAAACCAAACTAAACCCTATTATTGGGTGATTTCAGGATCCCGCACATTCTTGGTGTGTTCTTTTAGCTCTTCTCTCTGATTCAGATTCCCTTGGGCCAATCTCGACCTATTCTTGTCATGGCATTGTGACTCATGGCACTAACTTTTTCAAATCCATGGGATAAATCCCATGTGTCGATGGATCCTGCTAGGGCATTAGATTTTTTGGGTAATCCTACATCTAAATTACTTGTTGTTACTAAATATTTCAAAGATGCTTTAGCTAGTAAGAATTCCTCCATCGAGCCTCCATTGAATTTTCTTCATACTACTTTTAAAGGTACTCCAACAATTATGGTTTTAGATGAGAATATTGAAAGATTAGCCGAGTCTTTTGTGTTTTCTTTGATTGGAAATTTTTCATTTAAACGACCAAAGAAGGAAGATATTCTTACTATTTTTCATAGCTTGTTTAGTTCTTTTTCCATGGGGTGATTGATGCAAGGCATGTTCTTATTAAACTTTCTAATGACCTTGATTACGAATGAATTTTTTCTAGGCATTCTTACTATGTTTTTAATTGTCAAATGCATATTCTAAAGTGGACGCCTATGTTTGATGTTAATGAAGAGTCTCCTATTGTTCCCATTTGAATTTTTGGTATTTTAATTTCAATCAGTTGGATGTTCTTGTTAATATTGGTGATCCTTCTTTTAAAAAATAATATTTAGATACCTGCAACAATTCTCTCATTATGAATAGTTTTTTTTCGATTTAAAATGATGGTTTTTTATGGCTAGTAATTATGTTCAGAATTTTGGTAATATGCTATATGTTTCTAAGGGATTTGCATCTTATTTTAATCTCTTACATGAAGATTGTACTAAAATATGGATTCTTTCTTGCTTCTATAAGAATGAAGATAGAGATGATACTCTTTAGATTTTGTTGGAAGGTGAAAATATTGATAATTATCTTCTTAATAAAGTTATTTTTGCTCCTTTCACTTATGATTATGAAATGCATACAATTTTTGATTTTCCTTTATCTAATGCTGTGGATGATTCTGAATGCTCTTCTTTGAAATTGATAGCTTACTACTGATCCCCATGCCTTTTATAATAATACTGAATCATTTTTGAATTCTTCCCCATGCCTTACATCTTCATCTCTTTGGAGGTTCTTTTGGAGCTCCATGGATTCCTCCCCTTTGCTGTCTTTTACTTTGATTTTTTTAGTTTTGTCTTTATTTTTTTCTTTATAGCTCTTTGATGTATTAGTTTAGGGACTAAACTTTTCATGATTTTCCTATCGCTCATTTGAGCAGTAGTTTTTTTTTAGTTTAGTCTCTAATATGGTCTTCTTGTACCTATTTTTCAGAGCAATAATTTCCTTTTAGTTAAAAAAACTAAACACTAAACCCAAAACCCAAAACCCTAAAAATCCTAAACCCTAACCCTAAACCCTAAACCCTAAACCCTAAAAACCTAAAAACCTAAACCTAAACCTAAACTAAATAAAACCTAAAAATAAATTAAATAAAAAACCTAAAATAAAATAAAAAAATAAAATTGACACTAAAACCTAAACCTAAACCTAAAAATAAAATTAATTAAAAAAATAAACTATCCCTAAACCCTAACCCTAAACCCTAAACCCTAAAACCCTAAACCCTAAACCCTAGACCCTAAACCCTAAAAACCTAAAATCTAAACCTAAACCTAAACTAAATAAAACCTAAAAATAAATTAAATAAAAAACCTAAAATAAAATTAAAAAAAATAAAAACTGACACTAAAACCTAAACCTAAACCTAAAATAAAATTAATTAAAAAAAATAAACTATAATAAAATAAATAAAAACCTAAACTAAACAAAAAATATAATTAACCTAAGAATAAAAAACCTAAATAAAATAAAAACTAAACATAAAATAAAAATAAAATAAAATGAAAACTAAATAAAAACCTAAATCTAAAAAATAAACCTAAAATAAATAAAAAATTAAACCTAAACCCTAAAATAAAAAAAACTAAACCTAAAGTAAAAATAAAATGAACCTAAACCTAAACTAAAATAAACTAAACTAAAATAAATAAAACCTAAACCTAAACTTAAAATAAACTAAACTTAAACCTAAATTAAATAAAATAAAATAAACTAAAAATAAACCTAAAAAAATAAAATAAAAACCTAAACCTAAAGCTAAAAATAAAAAATAAAACCTAAACCTAAAAAATAAAAATAAAACTCAACTAAAAGATAAACCTAAAAAATAAACTAAGATAAAAGCCCTAAACTAAAAATAAATACACCTAAAATAAATAAGCTAAACTAAAAAAAAACCTAAATAAAAATAAAAAATAATATAAACTAAAATAAATAAAAAATAAAGTAAATAAACTAAATAAACCTAAACCTACCGGTTTACTTAATTTATAAAAAAACCTAAACCCTTAATCCTAAACCCTAAACCCCTAAACCTCTACCCTAAAAAGCCCTAAACCCTATACCTTAAACCTTAAACCCTAAACCCTAAACTCTAAACTCTAAACCTAAACCCTATACCCTAACCCAAAACCCTAAACCCTAAAACCATAAGCCCTAAAACCCTAAACCATAAACTTTAAACCTTGATTGAGCTAATTTTTATGAAAGGTGATCTTAAAGAAGTTAACGAAAAGGTTGCAAAATACAAAGTTGGTGCTCCTACCCATGTTGGTCTGGTTGCACCTATTGATGTTGCAGTTCCTCTAAGCAACACTAGTGTAGATCCTTCACGAACTTCTTTCTTCCAGGATCTCAACATCCTAACTAAGATCAACAAGGGTACTGTTAAAATTATCACCCCAGTTGAGTTTATTGAAAAAGGCAATAAGGTGGGATCCTCAAAGGCTGCTCTCCTCTCTAAGCTGGGGATTAGGCCATTCTCTTATGGCCTTGTCATCCGCCTATGTATGATGGTGGTTCTGTTCAATCTGAGGTGCCCGATTGAAGATGATCTCATCGAGAAGTTTTTGGCAGGCCTTTTAATGATCACTTCTCTCTCACTGGCCCTCTCTTATCCCACCCTTGCCACAGTGCCCCACATGTTCATCAACACTTACAAGAATGTCCTCGCCATCATGATTGCCACTGATTACACATACATGCATGCTGAGAAGGTTAAGGAGTATTTGAAGGATCCTAGTAAATTTGATGTGCTGTCGATGCTTCGCTACTCTTACTACTAGCCGCTCCAACCGCTGGGAAGAGAAGAAGGAAGAGCATGCTGAGGAATCTGATGATGATATGGGTTTCAGGTTGTTCGACTATGCTTTATTGGCTTTCTATAAGTTCAAATTTTATCGTCTCTAGGAGTTAAAATATTTTGTGAAATATAATTTTTGTGAATTTTTAATTGCATTTTATTTTATCCTATTTTATTAGTTGTTAGAGGATAGTTACTTTTTTGATTTATATTGAATCATTTGAGTTAAAAAATAAATAAATAAACCTTAAACCCTAAACCTTAAACCCTCACCATAAATCTTAAACCCTAAACCCTAACCGTGAACCCTAAACACTAAACCCCAAATCCCAAATCCTAAACCTAAACCTAAAATAACTAAATAAATTAAAAAAATAAACCTAAACCCAAAAACCTAATAAACATAAACTTAAAAATTTAGTTTTTATTTTATTTATGTTTTTTATTCATAGGTTTATTTTATTTTATTTTATTTAGTTTAAATTTTTATTTATTTTATTTTAAATTTTTTTATTTTTATTTTATTTCATATTTAGTTTTACATTTATGTTTTTATTTTATTTTATTTTTATTTTTTTATGTTTAGGTTTATTTATTTATTTTATTATTAGGTTTTATTTAGTTTAGGTTTAACTTTTTAGGTTTTTAGGGTTTAGGGTTTAGGGTTTGAGGGTTTAGGGTTTGAGGGTTTCAGTTTTAGGGTTAGAGTTTAGGGCTTAGGGTTTAGGGTTTAGTGTGTAGGCTTCAGGGTTTTGGGTTTTGAGGGTTTAGGGTTTAGGGTTTAAGGTTTAGGGTTTAGGGTTAGCTTAGGATTTAGTGTTAGTTTAAGGTTTAGGCTTTAAGTTTTAGAGTTTAGGGTTTTCACAGTTTAGGGTTTAAGGTTTAAGGTTTAGGGTTAGTTTAGGGTTTAGGGTTAGGGTTGGGGTTTTGGGTTCAACGTTTAGGGTTTTTTAAGGTTTAGGGTTACTTTTAGGGTTTTGGATTTAAGGTTTTGGGTTTAGGGTTTAACATTTTTTTTATAAATTAAGTAAACTGGTAGGTTGAGGTTTATTTAGTATATTTAGTTTTTTGTGTATTTATTTTAGCTTATTTTATTTTTTATTTTTTTTAGGTTTTTTTATATTTTTATTTAGTTTAGGTTATTTATTTTAAATTTATTTAATTTGGTTTAGGTTATTTATTTTAGTATATTTTTTACATTTAGGTTTAAGTTTATTCTTATTTTTTTAGTTTTATTTATATTTTATTTTTAGGTTTAGGTTTAGATTTATTTTTAGTTTATTTTATTTTAATTAGTTTAGGTTTAGGTTTAGGTTTAGTTTATTTTAAGATTAGGTTTAGGTTTTATTTATTTTAGTTTAGGTTTAGGTTTATTTTATTTTATTTATTTTAGTTTTATTTTAGCTTTAGGGTTTAGGTTTTATTTATTATTTATTTTAAGGTTTATTTTTTATGTTTAAATTTTTATTTAGTTTTTATTTTATTTTATCTTAGGTTTATTTTATTCTTATTTTACATTTAGTTTTTATTTTATTTAGCTTTTTTATTGTTAGGATTATTTTATGTTTTTTAGTTTAGTTTATGTTTTTATTTATTTTATTTTAGTTTTTTTATTTTATATTTAGTTTGATGTTTAGGTTTTTATTTTATTTTATTATTTGTTTTATTATTAAGTTTTATTTAGTTTAGGTTTAGGTTTTTAGATTTTTAGTGTTTAGGGTTTAGGGTTTAGGGTTTAAGGGTTTAAGGTTTGAGGGTTAGGGTTTAGGGTTTTTTTTTTTTGGGAAACCCCATATAGGGGAATTTTATTGCCACAAAAAGAGGGTTACAAGATCGTTAAAGGGGATAAACTACAGAACTACTGTTCAAAGAGCTACAATCAGCCTAGGGAGTAAATCACCTATCTAAGTATAGCCAAAAGCAAAAGAAAAAAATAAAGCAAACAAAAGATACAAATTGATTAACATAAGAAGCCAATGGAAGATTAGGGCCAATGCTCTACAGGATGTGAGAATGCATGACACTATGGTGCAAACCTACAAGAGGACAAGAGAGAAGCACCTGGAAAATTGTTGACAAAAAGAAGTTAGAGCAGTTAAGGTAATACAGACAAAATGATAACTAAAAACAGCATAATCTGAGAATGATAGTAAAGAAGTGTGATAGAGAAGGCTCGGGCTCAATCACACCAAGTTGGGGCAGATGCAAATATGAGCATCCAAACTTGACAAAGGGTTACATCACAAGAGCTACTACCAAACCAAAGGGGAGTGAAATCATCACGACCATCATAGCCAACAAACCTATATGACCATTTGAAGAAGATCTTTTGAGCCTTATTACACCGCAAACATAAGGTATCTGAGTAGAAGAAAGAGAAGCAAAGAGCAGAATGGATAAGAGGATCCCATGCAAAATATATGTCATCATATTAGGCCCCATGGCATGATAATCCCAACACAAATGAAAGAAAGCCATCATTTTCAAGTCAACCATATTTTTAACCAAGTCTAAGGGTTTAATGAGACCAGCAAGAAGGCCCACCATAGGGAAACAACAAAAAAGGTCAAGCAAAGGTAAAAAGCAATAAAGGATCATATGTAATACCTGCTAAAACTAGCCAAGAAAATACAAAAGCATGGTATTAACTCCATCCCAAACATATATGACAATAATAAATATCTGATCTTGGTAAATGACCGATTACACAACCGGAGATATTTCCCAAAAAAGGAAATCCAATGAATGTAAGTAATGCAGATGTTAACAACCTCCTTGTTGTAGAAGTTAGAAACTAACAAGTGTAAAGGAAGATAGCATACCCCCAGCCCAAATTACCATAGGAATTGCAGAAGTCTATCAGAGAAGAGATGGGAATACAGCAGCAGATTAGAAGAAATAGGTAAAGGGCTGCTCCCCACCACAAATAATTCTAATAAAAGACAATCAGAGATAACACCCCAGAAGTAGCTTGCTTAGCAGCAAACTCAATAGTCCAGTTCTGCCAACAGTCATAGCCAACAAGCTGGCCATAAGTCCATCCATTTAGAGTAAACAGTACATATGTTAAAATAAAGTAAAGCAAAAGCATAATCACAATGATCTGCACAATTCTAACAAAGCCAAGAGGGATAAAATAGTAGCAGGAGAGATCATCTGCAGCCCAGATGCTAATAGCAAAAACAATGAGAAAATCAAAAGGCAAGAAACAACCAACAACCACAAAGATAACCTACTGGACAAAGGACCCGAAAATCCAAAAGCCAATAGTGGAAACAAAAATACAATTATTACTCCCACCATATAAAACTCCATTAAAAAGCATAGATGTAAAATAGAAAAAAATGGGTTCAAAAGATAATCAACGAAAAATCCTTCTAGATAAAGATGATCGGCTAGCTAAACCCACATCCTCGGTAAAGGCAAAGATAAGCCATTAAGTAAGTCAAACACCAATGAAATTATAAAATTGAATAGGAAATTGCGGTTTCTCTCGGGTTGGGTATATGAGGTTAGCCAAAATAATCAACAAAATAACTCCAAAAGCACCTTCGAACATGATAAGCAACCCAGTGCGACTTCTTTGGACATAAGACTCAATGAACCAGATCAGCCAACAACCAAGAAAGAAAATAATAGCAAGTTGGCCATAAAACCACCCATTCAAAATAGATAATGCATAAGTTAATTCCCAGATAGAATGGCCAAGACTAACTAAACGAGGATGGAAAAAATAGCAGTAGGTGAAGTCAGCAGCAGCCCAGATGTTAACAGCACAAACAGTAATAAAATTGAAAGGCAAGAAATAGCCAACAACCACAAAGACAACATAAATATCCTTCCAGATAAGGATGATCAGGCTTGCAGTTAAGCCCACATCCTCAATAAAGACAAACTAAAAGCCAATAAGTAAGTCTGATCCTGCAATGAGATAAAAATAAATAAATGAGAAATTATAATTTCTCTCCTAGCAGGATGGGTATATGAGGTTAGCCAAAGCAAACATCAAAACAACTCCAAAAGCACCCTGCTGAACATGATGTACAACCCGAGCGACATCTGGACATAAGATTCAATGATCCAGATCAGCCAACAACAAAGATAGAAAATAACAGCAAGTTGGGCATAAAACCACCCATTCAAAATAGACAATGCATAAGATAAATCCTAGATAAATAGGGAAGTGGTCTGGCCAAGGCTAGCTGAACCAAGATGTAAAAAACAATAATAGTTTAGAAAGACCACAAACATGTAAAGATCAGCAAAAACCCTATTGCTAACAAGAAAATCTAGCAGAAAAGTAAAAGCCACCATGTAGTCAACAACCTCAATAGAGGCCTGCAGGACAAAAGGCCAAAAAATCCAACAACCAACAGTTAAAACATCAACACAGATATTGTACCCTACATAAGATAAAATAGTAAAGTGCAATGGTACAACATAGTTTATTAAGTGGTTCAAAGAAAAGTCATCTTTGATATCCATCAAGACACATAATATGAGGCTAGTATCTAATCCCACAACATCAGTAATATTGGAATTCAAGAAATAATTCCAATTCTTCAGAGAAGAAGTTATAATAGCAAGGATATTGCAAGATCTCTCCTTACAGGTTGTGGAGGTAAGATTATGGAGCATAGGAGAGGCTACAACCATAATAAGGGGAAGAATATCAGATAAATTAGGGTCAACCATAAAGTTATACAGAAGTATAGCAGTTAGATATTGAGGCAAGGGTCCTAGAATATAATTCTTGAAAAAGGAAAGAAATATGTCCCTGTTGACCAAAAAATACAGTAGAAAATAAAGCATTAGTAATACATCTCCCTCCAAGGCAAGGGCGGGGATAGCTGGTAAAGGACCGAGGAGTAATAGGATGATGCATTAGCAAATTCCAAAGGAACAACAACACATTAATAGTAAAAGCAGCAGAAGCAGTAAGCTCCCAATAAAATTTATGGAAATTAAACCAACAACACATGCCACAGAGATCAACAAATAAGTAGCAAGGGATATCAGGATGATGCATCAGCAAATACTAAAGAAACAATAACACTAAGTAGAAAGTGATCATGCAGTTAAACAAATATTGAACTAGGTCAATCCAATATGTTAGATTAATTTCTGAGATAAGGGAGCCTAGTATTTTTAGATTAACCAAGCCACACAAATGTTTAGGGAGTGTTAGTTGATCAAAGAAATTTATTCCATCCAATCTAGCACCCAGATTGGCCAGGTAATCAACATATGCATTACCCTCATGCCATACATGAGTGATTTTAAAATCGAGCTGGGTAAGGAGAGCTCTAGTTTGCTTGAGAAGTTAGTACAATTATGTATTGCCCATTTTGGTGGAAGTTAAAAGATCAATCAGCAGAAGGGCATCCACCTCAATCCAAATATTGAGCCAACCTTTTTGAAGGAAAATCTCAAGAGCTTTGTACACTGCCATGAGCTCAAAGAGACGAGCAAGAATTAAGGGGGTAAGCAAAAGCACATAGGACTTTGCCATTAAGGTTTTGAAAATGCCACCATAGCGTGAACCTTTATGAGAGATAGAGCCATCAGTGTTAATTTTAATAGTATTAGCATGAGGTTTAACCCAATAGACAATTTTGTCATATTTACAGTGTGGTTGATCCGACAAGTTAAAACCCAGTTTATTGGCCACAAATTTACAACCTTTGAATTGTTTGTAGTTAATGAGATTGGCATTGAACAAGTCACAAATTTTGTTTTTAATTCTAGCAATTATCCTCATGTGGTTCATAGGGATCCCATGATGTTTTGCATCATTTCGGTCCATCCATATGAACCAAATAAGAGTGATAGAAGTTATGACTTTAATGTGACCTTTAATAGTGTTGTCAAAATAAACTTCAAGAAGCTGGTATAAAGTTAAGAGCCATTGAAAATGATACAATGTTAAAGAGGTCATCATACCAAATCCAAAGTTTAGAAGCAATGACCCCATTAACAAAAACATGATTCACATTCTCAATGTGGAAATAGCATTTTGAAGGTAATCGAAAACCTTTACCCCACAACAAGGAGTCAATGGGGATGAAGTTTTTCAAAATATGCCAAGTAAGAACATAATAATAAGTAGGGATAGTGTTATTCTAAAGTTTTAAAAACACATTGGAAAAATTATGAGCTTCTTTAATGTGAATCCAAACATTTTTAAAGTTGAAATCACCATTATGTGAAAGCTTAAAAAGGATCTGATCTTGATTGCTAGGAATGATAGGAATAGTAGTAAGCTTGTTTAAAAGAAAGGAAGGAATATAATAAGTAAGCTTACTATTGTTCCAGATATTATTCTACCAGAAAGAGTTTACTTTAATAGCAGCAGTGGAGTGGGTAGAAAGTAAGTCATCAATGGACCCACCTCCAGTCCTGTTATCTTGCCAGAAGAAAGAGGAGCCAGAGTTAATCCCCCAGGAAATTAATGATTCTGCATTCAATTTGATGGAACAAAGTCTTTTCCAAATAGGAGAGTCTTCTGCTTTATAGGGGCAAATGAGAGGGTGCTTACCTTGGCAATATTTAGCAGTCATGAAATTAGCCTAAAGACTATTATTACTCCTAAAATTCCACAAAAGTTTATAGGAAAAGGTAGTGATAGCTTCTTGATTGGTTTACATCCAAGACCCCTTCAACTATAAGTGCCAACTTTTATACCAAGAGGTCCAGTGCATTCTTTTAGAGGAGTTATTAGAGCCCAAAAATTTGTTAATGAGGCTCAATTCTAATGATAGATTGGTCGGCATAATGGTTTGAATGAGGTATACAAAGGCATGGAGTTAAGGTGCTCTTAATCAAAGTGAGCCTACCACCAAAGAGAGTAAATGGAATTCCCAAAAAAAATTTATTAGATTTTTTGGATTAGCTCATCAAAAAGGTGAGATCTTTTCGACCTTTAAAAGTGGAGCACCAAGATAATTAATAGGAAGTTGTTGTTGCTAAAATTAGTAATTCTCAAGATTTGGTTGATCTATTAGGGATTTTAGAGGAAGGAATGAAAAACATTTTCCTTGTTTAGAAAAAGACCACTTTCATTGCCAAATTTATTTAAAAGGTTCTTAATAGTTTTAATGTGAGAATAGAGGCATTGCAAAAGATTATAAAGTCATCAAAAAACTTAGATGAAAGCAGAAGAACACCTTGAGTTCTAAAAACATGTTAGGATTTTGTAGAAAAGATCATTCAGCTCCTAGATATTATAATAGCAATAATAAAAGAGAGGGGAAGAGGATCTCCTTGTCTCAAACCATGCATCAAGTAAAGAAACCTAGGGACTCACCATTCATGATAACAGAACCAAACATTTGTAATACAATTTTGATGAGATGATAAAATATCTAAAACCAAGAAAATGAAGAATTTGAAAGAGGAAATCCCAAGAGAGGTTGTCAAAGCTTTAGAGATGTCCAGTTTAAAGGATGTTACCACCTCGAACGTCAATGTCATGAATCAACTCTTGGGCAGTATGTTATCGATATAGCTCTACCTTTAATGAAGCTAGTTTGGTTAGGGAAATAATTTTAGGCAGCAGCGGACTAATTCTATTAGCAATTAATTTAGCAATGAGTTTTGAAAGAAGGTGCAAAAGGCGATAGTCTAAAATCTCCCCAAGTATCAGGATTATTAGTTTTGGGAATGAGAATAATAGAAGTGCTAGAAAAGTATTTAGGTAAAGAGTTGCCATCAAAGAAATTAACAACATCATCAACAAGGTCAGACTTAATAATAGGCCAACAATGCTGAAAGAAATGAGTCATGTAGCCATCAAGGCCCGAGTCAGTGTTCATTCTATTGAGAGTACTACTAATTTTGGTTCCGTAGGACGCAAAGTGAGTAAATGGTTTTCATCACTAGTAATCATAGAGGAGATTAAGTGGGTGTTGGAGAGGGATTCTAAGTTAGGGTTGTTGTTTAATAAATTTTGAAAATGTTGAATGATAGATCTTTAATTTCAATAGAGTTTAAGGCTTTCTTTTTTTTGAAAAGAGCATGGAAATACCTTGTATTTTGTCACCATTAGCAATATGCTAGCTTAGGTGCCTCCATATTCTATAATTAATCAAGTTATCTTTAGGTTCAACTCAAGCTTATTGAGTTAACACAACATCTTCAAGGAGCAAACTAATTGTTCCATATTTTTAGATTGGAAAAAGATTTTAAAATGATGCTTGTTCCACCAATTTAGGTTTTATTTTAGTCTTTAAGCTTAAGCCAAAGTGAATCATGCCTTTAATGGAATTTTCTAGATGAATAGGGGCCATCCAATTAATGGAAACAACATTAATGAAATCACTATGTTGGATCCACATATTTTGGAATCTAAAAGGAGTGGGAGGATATATACTGGAAGGAGTTTTGATGGAGATCAATAGAGCATGGTCGACAAAGTTCTACTCAAATGCTCAATAAGTGAGGGGCCATTGATTGATCCAAAGGGAATTAAAGAGGGTCCTATCAAGTCGCCGCTAAGTCTAGAGTTATGCCACATATAGTGAGCCGAAAACCAATATCAATCGCGAGAATCATATTAGAAAAATCTTCCATGGAGTGGATGTTAGAGAGCAACCTCCCTTCTTTCGAGGAATAATAGTGTTGAAATCACCCCAACCAGGGTTTGTGATCGAGGAGGTGAAAGTTCTTAAGATCCCAAAGGATGTTCCTACTCTTACAAGATGCATGATAAAGGAACCAAGAGCGAAAATTCACCCAATGAGATTTGAACATTAACCAATTGTTGGAGATCATCAAGGATAGAAATGTTGATTAAATTATTCCAAAAATACCAAATTTTATTACTAATATTATAAAATAAATTTTGAAGCCAAGCATTCTAGCAACATGGGTGATCTTAGAAGAGTGAATGAATGGTTTAATAACAACTTATGTTATGAGTACAAAAGGCTCTAACACGATTGGACAATGAGAGTCCCAATACCCAACATTCCAAATAAGAAAATTGATCATAATAAGATGGAAGGAAAAGAAAGAGATAATGAAAAATAAAGGAGAAGAAAAAAGATGAAGCAATTATTTGGGATGTTAGAGAAGATCGAGTGGTTCTAGTGGAGCTATTAGTGAACATTCTAGCTTTAAGAGATTTTTTTAATAATAGTTTGAAAAGGCCTATCTATGTCCAATGTATCTCCATCAGAAAGGGAGTGGTTGGTGATATTCAAAATAGGAGCGGTATCTATCAAAGCATTCCTAATGGTGATTTGTCCTTCTTCGGTATCAGAGTTAGGTTGAGAAATTGGATTAGCATGGATATCACTCTGAAGGGTAATAGAAGGAGAGGTTGTGACACCATTAATAGCACAAATTTCATTCTCATTTCCATGATGATTATTCAGATTTTGGTCCGTCACCAAAGTATCAACATTTTTCAGAACAATTCTAGAATTAGTTTTGAGATTTTGATCCAACTTGAGATTTCCATTCAAATCACCATTAGATGAGTCAAGGGATTGTCTTGTGATGCCAAATTATTAGAAGTAGAGTAATGTTAATTAAGTTCATTAGTTTCCTCACAAACCTCAATATCATTATTTTTACCAAGCTCGATTGTTCTCCAATAGTAAATCTAGATAGAAAGGAGGGGTAGGAGGTGAGTTCCATTTTGAGTAGCTTTAGGCACATAAGAAAACTTATTGGTTTTTTCATTAGAGTGGGATTAGGATGACAATTTATTCTTTTAAGATTAGGATGTAACAAAGCATTTAGAGTGATCATGACCATGGATCTTATAGTGTGTGCAAAAATAGGAAATTTTCAAATTCCACTTTTGATTATACCCAAATTTTTCCAAACCCATCCAAACTTCTTTAGGTACTTTTTGGTAATATCAATCTCAAGATATGCAAGAGATAGATCTCGGGTGGTGGCTTGATCAATTTGAAGGGACCTACCAAAGAGAGCCCCAACCGCAAAGAGACTTGATGGGTAACATAATGTATCTCATGTTTGGAAAGGCTAGCCATAAAGGAACAATAGGGATTCCTCTTTGACATCAAAAGAGGTGACCATTTCAAGAGCCTCATTTGACAATTATACACAAAGTAGAGCGACGAAGCAAAGACTCTTGAGTAGTCTAAATCATTTGATAGCTGAATAAGGATATGCCTAGGATCGATCAACCCGATAGTGAAAACTCATGAAAGCTTTAGGCTATAAAAGAAGGATCGGATATTGTCAAGAGTCGGTGACGTAAGGAAAATTTTCCAACTAATGAAAATTCAAAGGGCTTTGTCAATTTTTCCACATCAAGATCTGAGCACATTACAGCCGGCATTCCATGAAAGGAAGTTGAGATTAAGTTAACCAAAGCATTAGAGCAAGTGTTCATACCAGATAACGTGTCCTTGAAGGACTTAACAATAGGCGTAGTAACGGATGAAGTCGGATCCAAAATACCTTGTAGATCAGAAGGCTTGACCAACGCCTCCATGTTCGACGAGCTCAGTTGCGGAGAAAGCGGCGCCTCCGCCATTGTAAGATCAATAAAAAATCACATAAGCGGCCAAACCAAGAGCAATAAACTAGAAAATATGATCGAGGAAGGCCAAGGAGCAGCCAAACCACAAGAAAAATGAAAGGGAACATGAAATTGCCAGAGAGAGTCGCGGCCGAGAGGAGAGGAAGGAAGGGTTTAGGGTTTAGCGTTTAGGGTTTACAGGTTCGGATTTCAGGGTTTATGCTTTTATGGTTTAGGGTTGTAGGTTTATGGTTTAGGGTTTAGGGTTTAGGATTTAATGTTTAAGGTTTTTTTTAATTAAGAAAAATGGAAGGTTTAGGTTTATTTATTTTATTTTTTATTTATTTTAGTTTACTTTATGTTTTATTTTTATTTAGTTTAGTTTTTATTTATTTTTAGGTTTATCTTTAGTTTAGATTTTTATTTTAGTTTATGTTTTAGGTTTAGGTTTAGCTTTAGGTTTATTTTTAATGAGTTTATTTTCATTTTATTTTAGGTTTAGGTTTAATTTTTATTTTTAAAGTTTAGGTTTAGGATTTTATTTTATTTTTTTAGTTTTTTTATTTTGTTTTAAGTTTATTTTGGTTTTATTTTTTTTAGGATTAGGTTTATTTTAATTTAATTTATTTTATTTAGTTTAAGTTTAGGTTTAGGTTTAGTTTACTTTAGGTTTAAGTTTAGGTTTTATTTATTTTACTCTAGGTTTATGTTTATTTTATTTTTATTTTTGGTTAGGTTATATTTATTTTATGGTTTAGGTTTTATTTTTTATTTATTTTTAAGTTTTATTTTTTAGTTTATTTTTTGTTTATGTTTTATTTAGTTTTTATTTTATTTTAGGTTTATTTTATTTTTATTTTAGGTTTAGTTTTATTTTAATTAGGTTTATATTTTAGTTTAGTTTAGGTTTTATTTATTTTAATTTAGTTTGTTTATTTTTATTATTTAGGTTTAGGTTTAGTAGCAAATTTATTTTATTTTATTCTAGTTTAGGTTATTTAATTTATTTTAGGATTTATTTAGTTTAGGTTTAGGTAGCTTTAGTAAGTTTAGTCATTGGGGTTATTAGGGTAGTTTAGGTGTAGTTTTAGTGTTTAGTTTAAGTTTAGGTTCTAGTTTAGGTTTTTATTTTTAATATTTTAGTTTATAGTTAGGTTTGGTAGGTTTAGGTTTTATTTGGGTTATTTATTAGGTCAGGATTTGGGTTTGGTTAGGGTTTAGTTAGGGTTTAGTTTAGTGTTTTAGGCTTTAGGTTTAAGTTTTGGGTTTTAGTTTAAGTTAGTTTAGGGCTCAGTTTAGGGTTGGTTGGGTTTTATAGTAAAGTTTAGGTTGGGTTTAATGTAATGTTTGGGTTTTAGGGTTTATCAAGAGGATTTAGTTTATGTTTTGGGTTACTAGGGTTTTAGGGTTTAGGTTTTTAGGTTTAGTTTGTTTTTTAGGGTAGTTCAGTTTTGGGTGGGGTTTTCTTCTTTGTTTATAAAAAATAAAGCAAACCAGTTTATGTTTATTATTTAGTTTATTTTTATTTATTTTAGTTTATTTCATTTTTTATTTTATTTAATTTTATTTAGTTTAGTTTATTTATTTTATTTTAGGTTTTTTTATTTTTTATTTTCTAAGTTTATTTTAGGTTTATGTTTATTTTAATTTAGTTTTTATTTTATTTTTTAAGTTTAGTTTTTCTTTTATTTTAGGTTTATTTTTATGTTTTATTTTTATTTTTTTTGGTAGGTTTTTTTTTATTTTAGGTTTATTTAGGTTTATTTTATTAGGTTTATTTTAGTTTAGGGTTTATGGTTAGGCTTAGGTTTTATTTATTTTAGTTTACATTTGGTTTATTTTATTATTTTTTTAAGTTTAGGTTTATTTTATTTTATTTATTTTTAGTTTAAGTTTAATTTTATTTTAGTTTTACTTTTAGGTTTAGGCTTTATTTAGTTTTATTTTATTTTATTTTAGTATATTTTATATTTTATGTTTAGTTTTATTTTATTTAAATTTTAGTTTTATGTTTATTTTTTTTTGTTTAGTTTTGGTTTTAATTTATTTTATTTTATTTTATTTAATTTAATTTTATTTAATTTTAGGTTTGTTTTACTTTAAGTTTTAATTTTATTTTATTATCTTATTTAATTTAGGTTTAGGTTTATTTATTTATTTTATTTTTAGGTTTATTGTTTAGGTTTAGGTTTTAGGTTTTGGGTTTAGATTTAGTGGTTTAGGTGGTTTTAGGGTGGGGTTTATGGTGGGTTTAGGGTTTAGGTTTAGGGTTTATGGTAGGTTTAGGTTTATGGTTTAGAGTTTTAGGGTTTAGGATTAGGGTTTAGGTTTAGGAGGATTTTAGGGTTCAAGGTTTGTGGTTTTTTTAGAGAATAAATTCAAATTCAACATTTCTTCTTTTCGATTTCATCAACCAAGTAACACACCAAGTTTTTGAAGACACAAGTGACGACATGGATCAAAAATGAGCATGCGTAGAGGAACTCACAAACCTTAAATAACTAGAACTGTCTTATCAGAAAGACAGTTCCATAAGTAGATCATAGTTTCTCCAATTCCCATTAGCTACCCACCCCTCTGTAGGGGATCCACCATCATATCCCCATCTCTCCTCCACCATTTATAACTGGCTCCTCACACCTCCATAACCACCACTACTCTTCACCACCTCCATATCCACGACCTCCATATCCCCACCTCCACGAGCAGCCATGCCTTTCACCTCCAGATCTAGACTAAGCCTATTTGACGATGATGTTCCAACCATCAAGGTTCTGCCCACTCTTAGGGTTTAGGTTTTTTATAGGGAAAGTTAGAATTTTTACCATTAGTATACAATGTCCTTAAAGGGTAAAGAGCAATTTCTAGCTCATAGAGCTACAAGAAACCTAAAGAGCTAAACCCCATCTAAGCAAAAGCACAGCATAAAAGTAAATGACAAAAGACAAAAAGGACTAATAAAACTTAAGAAAATAGTAAAAGGAATAGTCAGCAACAGCTCTTGATCCCTTTGAGGCAAGATAAGGAAGCTCCACATCAACAATTCTTGAGTTGGATGAGTAAAGATCATTCCATCTCCGATGTTCCAACCTAAAAGAAATATGCAAAACACTACAAAGGTAGTGGTCATAGCTCAAGGAAGAATGATAAAGTAAACAATTTAGAAAGAGTTGAGAAAGAGAAGGCTTGGGTTCAGTTAAGATCATCTCAAGGGGAAACAATACAAATGAGCATCCAAACTTCATGAGAAGGGTTAGAATCATATGCATGCTACCGACCAGAGACAAGATATGGGGAAACATCAAGGCCATCATATCCAACATACTTGATATAAGTAACCATCCAAGGCAAATCAATCCATAGTGATCTAATTCCTGCCCCCAAAAATAGAGAAAAATAGTGAGCTAGCAACTAGCCAGCACCTAACCCACCAACCCAAACCCACAATAGACCAAACACATAAACCCATCATCCCGGAAGGTACACCAAAGTCAGTGGTCGAGAATAACCCACAACTATCTCTAGAGCACTAGCAATCCAAATCTAAGGGCAAAACCTCCACCCAAATCACAAAATAGTATAAGATTAATAGCACTAGAGAGAGGAAAGCCATAGCGTAGAGAGACCAAGAGGTCATCCAGAAATTACAATCAAAACCACCACCAAGAGAGCCAAAAGGAAAGAAAATCCACCATCATCAAGCAAGAGGAAAATATCAGGAAAAAAGGAGAGCCAACTAAACCAAAGGGAGTCAATACCAACAGCCAACATAAAGCCCAAAAAACCAAGCCATGACACAAGCATCCAAGGCAAGACAATGACACAAAACTTAAGCTAGCAACAACAAGTCCTAAAATAAGACCAAAAAAATGACAATAGTTCATATCGTCCACCAACAAAATAGCCAATAAAATCACCTAGTCTAGCCAATAGGATGAGCAGCAGGAGAAGTCAAAGCAGCAGGAAAGCCGATGCCCAAATTGGGAAGAAAAAATAAAGGAAAAATAACTGCACCTAAGAGAGGATAACCAACCTAGGAGCATACCAAAAACCCAACCAAAAGCACCTAAATGAACCATCAAACACAGCTAACACATCCACACAACCAAGTAACCCAGCCAGCCAAAGTAGCCAACCAACCCAGTCTGCCAACAAAACCAACCATTAGACAGAGCCAATATAGAGCCTAAAAAGATAGAAAAGAACAATAGCAGACAAAGCCCCAACCCATTTGGAGATCTCCAAAATAACTAATAAATAAAAAATGTAGTCACCAACCAAACTAGAAAAGGCCAAGGAGGACCACCCAACCACAAGAAACAAATTGTAAGGAAAGGAATAAGGCCAGAGGAAAACAAAACCCCTTCCAAATCCCAAAGAGTAGATAGTCACTACAAAGGAGAAAATGGGGAGACAATAACCAGATAACAGCTAACACTAATTCATAAGGCAGATTGAACCAACCAGTAGAAACCTCCAAGCCAAACTAGAAAAGGAGAACACCAACCACCAAAAAACCTAAAATTAAGCCAAACTACAAGAGGCCAACAACATCAATTAAAAAATAACCACCCAAAATAGCTAGGCAGATGAAAGAAACAAATAGTAGCAACCAGCAGAACCAACCATAGCATCCTCAAATCAAATTTGAAAAAGTCCACAACTAGCCAAAACTAGAGGCAAACTCAACATTCATTGGTTAAAGGGGTAGGCCAAAATCTAGCCATAACCCAATTAGAGCACAGCATGAGCCACGAAAGAAAACCACTAGGCTCAGAGGATAGAAAAACTAATTAAAACCAGCACCACTAAGACCTAAAAAAAGGTTAGGCAAGTATAGAATGGGGTAAAGAGAAATGGCATTTAAGAATAGAAATAAACTCAGCAAAAACCACTTCCTAGTGAGGGGAGCACAAAAAAACAACAAAAAATAGATTGATTAAAACCACCATAGAAAAAGATCAACAAAAGAGTAGAAGGTTAAAATCTGATTTAAGGCAGTCCAGTGTTATCTAGATTGACTAGACAATGTAGATGCATGGTTATCAAATAAAGTGAGCATTTAATTCCCCTCCCAAATTATCTAGGAAATCAACACAAGCATTACCTTCATAAAGAATGTGAGAAATTTTGTAGCAAACTTGAGAAAGAAGCTTTTTAGTGTGATTAAAAAGATAAAATAAGTCAGCATTTCCCATATTATTATTATTGAGCATATCAAGTAAAAGAAGAGCATCAACTTTAATCTAAATATTAAAAAGGCCTTTGCTTAAAGAAATATCAATAGCTTTTTTAACAGCCATGAGTAGCATGAATAAGAGGTTCCAAAATAATGAGTAAAGAAATATTACAAATGTGACAAAGATTTCTAATATGATTGCGAATAGAGAGGGTACTAATCCCTCTAATGTTCCCAAAAAGAAAATTAAACATAATAAAAATAAAAATGGGGAAAGAAAAGGTTAATTAAGAGAAGAGTGAGAGGTTGTAGCAGATCTAGTGTTTTTAGACAGTTTGTACGGGTAATTTTTAACACTTTTTTTTTTGGCAAGATAAGTTTAAAAACAATTTCTTTCCCCTAGAGTCACCATCCGAGTAAGATTAAGTAACATTGGTCACCAATTTAAGAGACTTCTCCAAGTGTTTAGAGGAGAGTTCACCCTCTTCCAAATCCAAATTAAGTTGAAAAGTAGGATTAACATGAATATCAAGATTAGAAATGAGAGATGGTGATGATTTAGAACCATTAAAAGCATAGACAGTTAAATTCGGATCAGATATATTTTTAGCCTGCTGGGCATCATTAAATCCTCATTGAAAACTTAATTTCATTGATCAAAGCCAGCATAGAAGTAGGGATAGAATCAGAGGAAATAGAATCATCATCCAATAATCATGAAAATTTATTATTCTCCACATTAGAAATTTTCAAATTTAAAGAAGAGGTAAGAGGTAAATCATCCTTCCCATTCTGAAAATTAACTAAAGCCATAGCAATAGTAGGATCCAAAACTGGTTCAATAAGAATGACCCTGATATTCAAGGAATCAACCTCAATACTAGCCTTCATACCATTCTTAGGATCCGAGGCTGATTTTTGAACATATGTAGGGATTGTCTTATGACTAGGAATAAGATTTTCTTTTGGAGGATTTGTCTTTTTTAAATGAGGATGGAGAATAAAACAATCAAAATTTTCATGGCCATGAATTTTACAATTAGAAAAAAAAATTGAAAGATTCGTCAATTCAACCTTTTGTGAATACCAGTATTTTTTAGAGCTAATCCAAACTTCCTTAGGATATTTTTTAGTTATGTCTAGTTCCACTGGGATCCGAGCCATAGAATGGTGAGATCACTCAATGGTCCCTTGGTCGAGTTGCAAAGGCTGACCAAAATGAGCCCCAGCAGCAAAAAGAACATGATGTGTAACAAAATGAATGGGCATATTATGAAGATACAACCACACAAGGATAATAAGAGATTACTCTTTAATGTCAAAAAGGGGTGACCACTTCAGCAAGAGCATTTGACAATTAAAAATGAAGTAAGAATGATGCGCAAAAACATTTGAATAATCCAGATCATTAGAAAGTTGAATCAGAATATGCCGAGGGTCAATAAGACCAATCGAAAAGGCACCCGTAAGCTTAAGATGATAAAAAAAAAGTGCAGATTTTATCCAAATTTGGATGACGTAAAGCAAAGTTTAGATAAGAGAGAATTCAAATAGTTTCTACAACAAATCAAGATCCACATCAGAGCACATAATGGCTGACAAACCATGAAAAGAAGTCAAAATGAGATTAAGAAACTCAACAGGGTGAGATGTCTTACCAAAGAGCACTTCCTTAAATGATTTAGTAAAATTTGTAGCATTTGGGCCAGATCTCAAAATATTAGATGCAAAGAATCCAAAATTTGAGGTGGAGCCATATCAATCGAACTCACTGCATCCATGATTAAGGATGAAGTATCACGTAATCATCTAGATGTAGTTCAAGCCTTTAAATTTGGTCAAAACTAAATTCAAAATCACAGAAATCCCTAGACGGGGATGCACCACCAAGAAGGATGTGAAAATTGCAGGAGATTTTAGAGGGAGGGGAGGTTTAGGTTAGGGTTATATGGGGTTAGGAGAGTTAGGTTAAGTTGGTTAGGTTAGGGTTAAGGTTTAGGTTAGGGTTAGAGTTAGGTTTAGGTTTATGATTTAGGGTAGTTTTAGTTTAGGGTTTTATTTTAGGGTATTATTAGATTTAAGTTTAGTGTTTAGGCTTTAGGGTTTAGGTGATTGTGGTTTAGGTTTAGGTTAGTTTGTTTAGGTTTAG
This sequence comes from Cymbidium sinense, assembly GCA_021442155.1. Taxonomy (NCBI): domain Eukaryota; kingdom Viridiplantae; phylum Streptophyta; class Magnoliopsida; order Asparagales; family Orchidaceae; genus Cymbidium; species Cymbidium sinense. The sequence continues at coordinate 147,190,504 of CM038214.1, forward strand.
AATTTTAGGGTTTAGGGTTTAGGTTTTTAGGTTTTTTTGGGAAACCCCATGTGGGGTATTTTATTGCAAAAGAGGGTTACAAGGTCCAAAGGGGATAAACTAACCATTGCTCAAAGAGCTACAATCAGCCTAAGGAGTAAATCCCCTATCTAAGTACATCCAAAAGCAAAAGAAGGCATTAAAGCAATCAAAAGATTCAATGAGATTAACATAAAAAGCCAAAGGAAGATTAGGGCCAATTCTCTATAGGACGTGAGAATTCATGACACTATGGAGCAAGCCTGCAAGAGGACAATAGAGAAGCACCTGTATAACATCTATTTGGTAAAAGTCTTGATATCCTTAGTACCTGCAAATACAATCAAAACCATATATAGGGTAGATAGAGAGTCAACAAAAGCTAATGAGAAAGGGGTTCCCATCCTGGTTATAGGACCGATATAAGACACCATGTCAATGAATTCCCAAAGACTAATACAAGTAGTTCATCATATTCAAAGATTAGGCAAAGAAGCTCACTATAAGCCCACCCACGGATAGAGCATGATAAGGTTTGAATATGAATAGTTAAGATCATCTTAATAGTGATCTGCATAAGTCTAACAAAGCTAGGCAAAAGATAAGAGAAGCAAAAAGTAAAATGGTTTTCAGGCTGGTTGTAAAGACCATAAGCAGTAAACAACAAATAGGCAACACCACATTGCCAAAGAATTAAGGAAGTCGCAAGAAACCAAAAGTTAGCAAACCCCAAAGACAAAATGGGTTGGAAAGAAAGTAGATAGTAAAATAAGGTAGAGAGCAACTTCTCCTTTATTTGGATGCTCTCCCACCACAAAAAAAATTCCAAGAGATAATCAAGACAAAAGTTCAAGAATGGTTGCTTAGTAGCAAAATAGTAATACAAGATCGCCAAAAGCAATAACAATAATAACCAGCTGGGTGACCAATAACCCAACTATATATAAAAGTTAAAATAGTGATTAAGACCGGTAAAGCAAAAGAGTACTCCTCATGAATCAGATGTTCTCATCATAGTCAAGAGAGGGAAAATAACAACAGAAAGATCGAATGACGATATTAGAAGAAAATAAGACAAAACAAAGAGCACTTGCAGCAAGGTACTCTAAAACCAATTCTCGCAAAGAGATATTCAAGTAGACATGGGATTTCACAAACAAAAAGTAACAACAATAAGAAAGGTTGCAACCATTTGATGCTCAACAAATGTCCCTACCTTGGACAAAAGTAATTAAGCAAGAAGCAAAGAAAACCCCAACTCAGCCAGCTACGTAAAAAATAGTAGAATGAGCGTAAAAGTAGTAGATATGAAGGGATAGGTAATGAAAAGCTCCCCACCACAAGCCAATCCAGAAGAGACATTCAAGTAGCAAAAGTTGCTTAAGAGTTGCACAAATTAATCCAATTCTGCCAAAGATAATGACAGTAATAACCAGGAGGTTAGCCAGTAGCCCAATTATGCATATAAGATAAATGATTGATTAAGTTCAAGCAGAACAGAAGAATGATCTTCAAGATTTGCATGTTCCCATCGTAGCAAATAGAGGGAAACCAACAGTAGGGAAGACCAACAACAGCCCAGATGTTAGCAGCAAAGACAGAAAGAAAAACAAAGAAAACTTGCTGGGCAAGGTACTCAAAATTCCAAGAACCAACAAGGAGACATTGTTATAGTTATTACACCCATTAAGAAAAGCAATCTTTAAGAACAAAGATATAAAATAGAATGAAAGAGTTCAAGTAATTCCCACGAGTAAAACAAGTAGTACCCACAACCTCAAAGGCGTAATGAAAATCCATTAAGTAACTCCAAACCCGCGAGCATGGGAAACAAGTAAAATAACAAGATTGAAGCCTCAAGGGTCCAATTCAGCCAACAACTAAGAAAGGAGATACCAACAAGTTGACCATAGGAAAAGCCATTAAGAGTAGAGAGTGCATAAAATCGATCCCATAATAAAAGAGAAGAATTCTGACTATGGAAAATAGAACAGGATGAAAAGGGCAACATCATGTGTGATCAAAAATAGCCTAGCTGATAATAACACAAACAGTTGGAAAATCGAGAATAAAAAAACATCCATAAGTCATAAAGACAACAATCTGGAAATAGGTCCCAAAAAACCAATGACTAGCATTGAAAGGAATAACAAGACCTTTCCAGATCAGAAAATACAGTCTAGCAGCAAGGCCCAGAATGAGAGGGAAAACAAAGTAAAAACCAAAGAGAGAGGCAAACATGAAAACCCATTCTTGCAGGGAGCAAGAGAAACAGCCAGCAAAAAACAAATTCTCTCCAAACAAGAATAGTAAAAGAGATTGACCAAAGCCCCAATCTCAGAAACATCCTGCACAAAAAGGATCTGCTGAACAAAATAGCCAAAATCAATCTGAAGAAACTCCATCCAGTTCAAAAAATAAATAGTGCAGAAAGAAACAACAGAATGCCAGAGATTCCACCCAGGAAAAGTAAAAGAAGCATAAAAAGATATCCAAGAAGTAGTATCAAAGTTTTGCACAATAATAAGTCTGCCAGAAGGGGTAAGGAGGTCAGCAGTAGCCTGTAAGAAAACCTACAAAAAACAACCTTGGCAGGTGGAAGAAAAGAAGAAAGCCTCCCACAACAAGATCCCACCAAAGGGACCCTGCTGAATCAGAAAATGGTTTCCAAAGAGAGCAGGCTGAATGGGGTCCAGATTCCAGTATAGACAACAGCCAAGAAGATAAACACCAACAAAAAGGCCAAAAAACCTCTTCATGCAGAAAAATAAAATAAAAGATAACCCCCATAAATAAAAGGAAAATGTCAGCTCAAAGCTAGAATCAAAGAGAATATCAGCAGCAGCCCAAGATCTAATAGGGGAGACAAGCAGCATGTCAAAAGCCAACCACCAGTCATTATCAGCTAAAATCTAACAACCTAATAGTAAATCATCAAAGTAAATATTGCAACCAAAGATAACACTAATACAATGCATAGAAACAACATAGGTAACTAAGATGCTCCAAGCAATATCTTTGAGAAACAGTTGCAAAAATTAATGGCAGCTAAACCCATCAAAATAAATATCTCCATCCAAGAATGTGATTAAGCCCCTAGGATTAGGAATGAAGGCGCATTGATATTAAAATCCCAAATAGAGTGGTGTTATAAAACCAATAGTACGACATAGCTCAACAAAATTCCAATGTGGTATTAGTATGCACATAGCTCAACAAACTTTATCGTGTAAATGCCGAGAGCCTCCAAATAAAGGAGAAGCTATTAAAACACCAAATCATGGCACGAGATCAAGATAGCAAATATCCATGTGAAGCATCCACAAAAGACATAAAAAAGGAACAGAAAAGCCATAAAATAAAGAGGCATACAGTTAAAAGATGAATAGCAAGATACATCAAAAGGTTAGATTAAATTGAGATAAGGAAACCCAATTGTCCAAGTTAACCAGCACGCAAGTGTTTGGGTAAGGTGAGTTGATCAAAGAAGATGATACCATTGATCTAGCACCCGATTGGCAAGGTAGTCAAAGACAAGCATTTCCTTCACGCCAAACATGAGTGATGTTAAAATTCATTTGGGAAAGAAGGGCTCTAGTTTGCTTGAGGAGGTAGTAGTACCTGCTACTCATTTTGGTGGAAGTCAAAAGATCAATCAGAAGAGCATCCACCTCAATCCAAATATTGAGCCATTTTGGAAGGCAAATCTCAAGAGCTTTGTAGACTACCATAAGCTCAGTAAATGGGACAGTGAAATAAGGGGATAAGTAAAAGCACATAGTACTATACCCTTAGAGTTCCTAAAAATGCCACCACAACCTGAGCCATTATGAGAGAGAATTAATTTTAATAATATGGTCAAGAGGTTTTTCCAATAAACAATCTTATCATTTCGACAAGAAGGTTAGTCCCAGTTAAAGCCGCTTATTGGCAACAAATTTGTAGCCTTTGAATTGTCTGTAATGAATGAGATTGGCTTTAAATAAGTCACAAATTTTTTTTTAGTTCTAGCAATAATCCTCACGTGGTTCATAGGGATCTCACGATGTTTTGCATCATTTGGTCCATCCATATGAACCAAATAAGAGTGATAGCAGTGATGACTTTAATGTGACCTTTAATAGTATTATCAAAATAGACTTCAAGAAGTTGATATAAAGAAAGAGAGCCATTGAAATTGCTAGTATTAAAAAGATCATCATACCAATTCCAAAGCTTAGAAGCAATGGCCCCATTAATAAAAACATGATTAACATTCTCAATATGGAAACAACATTGACATTTTGAGGGTAAATGGAACCCTTTACCCCATAACAAGGAATCAACATAAAATTTTTTAATATGCCAAGTAAACAGAATAAGAAGTAGGGATATTGTTATTCCAAAGTTTCGAGAACACATAGGAGGATTCATGAGTATCTTTAATGTGGAGCCACACATTTTTGAGGTTGAAATCACCATTATGTGAGAGCTTAAAGAGAATCTGGTTTTGATTGTTTGGAGTGATAGGAATAGTAGAAACCATATTCAAGAAAGTAAAAGGGATAAAATTGGCAAGCTTAGTATTGTTCCACTTGTTGTTATGCCAGAAAGAGTTTACTCTAATAGCGGCAGTGGAATGGGTGGAGAGTAAGTCATCAATGGATCCACATCCACTCCAATTATCTTGCCAAAAGAAAGAAGCGCCAGAGTTAATGCCTCAAAAAATTAAGGATCCTGCATCCCATTTGACAGAACAAAGTCTTTTCCACACAAGAGAATCACCCGGTTTAAAGGGACAAATGAGGGGGTGCTTAGCAATATTTAGCAGTCATGAAATTAGCCCAAAGACTATGATTACTCCTAAAACTTGACCAGAGTTTATAGGAAAAGGCATTGATAGCTTCTTTTATGGATTTAAAACCAAGACCACCTTCGTCAAGAGTGCCACAACTTTTAAACCAAGAGGTCCAGTGCATTCTTTTAGAGGAGGTATTGGAGCCCCAGAAAAATTTGTTTAGGAGATGCTCAATTTTGTTGATTATAGAAATTGTCGGCACAATAGTTTGGATGAGATATAAAGGCATGGAATTAAGAGTGCTCTTAATTAAGGTGAGCCTAATACCGAAAGAGAGTAAATGAAATTCCCAAACAAAAATTTTATTAGATATTTTCTAAATAAGGTCATCAAAAAGATGAGATCTTTTCTGGCCTTTAAAAAGTGGAGCCCCGAGATAATTAATGGGAAGTTGATTTTGCTTAAAATTAGTAATTTTGGAGATTTGATTAAGTCTATTGGTAGGAATCTTAGCTGAGGGAATAAAACAATATTTTCTTTCATTGAAAAAGAGAGCACTAACTTTGCCAAAATCATTTAAGAGATTCTTAATAGTTTTAACATGTTGAAGAGAGGTGTTGAAGATTATAAAATCATCAGCTAAGATGAAAACAGGAAACCACCATGAGTTTTAAAATACATGTTAGGATTTTTAATGAAAAGATCATTGAGGCTCCTCGAAAGATATTCTACAGCAATGATAAAAAGAGAAGGAGAAAGCGGGTCACCTTGTCGCAAACCATGGCTCGAAGTAAAGTAACCAAGGGACTCACCATTCATGATAATAGAAAACTAGACATTAGTGATACAACTTTTAATAATCTGGATAAAATTATCAGAGAAACCAAACAAATGTAAGATTTGAAAGAGGAAATCTCACGAGAGGTTGTCAAAGGCTTTAGAGATGTCCAGTTTGAAGAGGATATTACCTCCTCTAGAAGGAACATCAATGTCATGAACCAGCTCTTGAGCTGAGAAGAATATTATCAGATATGGCTCTATTTTTAACAAAGCCAGTTTGGTTAGGGGAGATGACTTTAGGGAGTAGAGGTCTAATCTTATTATTAATTAATTTAGCAATAAGTTTTTGGAAAAAGGTGCAAAGGCTAATAGGTCTAAAATCGCCCCAAGATTCAAAATTATTATTTTTGGGAATAAGGAAAATAGAAGTACTTGAAAAATATCTGGGAATAGAGCTGCCATCAAAGAAATCAATAACAACATCAACAAGATCAAATTTAATAAAAGGCCAACAATGCTGAAAGAAATGAGTCGTATAGCCATCAGGGCTAGCAACAGAATCAGTGTTCATGCTATTGAGAGTACTACTAATCTCCGCTTCCGAGGGATGCATAGTGAGCAAATGGTTATCCTCATTGTTAATCATAGAAGGGATTAAATGGATGTTGGAGGGGGTTTCTAACAAATGATTAGAGTTTAATAAATTTTGAAAGTGATGTATGAAAGATTCCTTAATTTTATGTTATCAGTTATCCAGCCACCATTAAAGTTCTTAACTTTCTTAATCGAGTTTAATGCTTTTCGTTTATTGCAAATAGCATGAAAATACCTTGTGTTTTTGTCACCATCAGCAATATGTTTGCTAGTGGCTTTTTGATGCCAATAGGTTTCCTCCATATTTTGGTAATTAATCAAGTTATCTTTGGCAATGTTCAACTCATCAAGCTTACTGGGATCGAGTTAAGGCGACCTCTTCAAGAGAACAAACCACTTGTTCCATAGCTTTAAGATTGGTAAAAGATTTTTAAATATATGCTTGTTCCACCAATTGAGGTTTTTTTTAAGTCTTTTGAGCTTAAGCCAAAGCCGAATCATGCCTTTAACGAAATTATCTAGGTGAACAGGAGCCATCCAATTAGTGAAAACAACATTAGTGAAATTTCCATGTTGGGTCCACATATTTTGAAATCTAAAAGGTGAGGGAGTAGAAGGGTTAAAAGGGGGAGTTTTGATAGAGATCAAAAGAGGAGCATGATCAGACAAAGTTCTACTCAAATGCTTAACAGAGGTAAGAGGCCATTGGTTGATCCAAAGAGAATTAAAAAGGGTCCTGTCAAGACGCTACCAAAGTCTAGAGTTATACCATGTGTAATCAGACCCAGAGAAACCAATGTCAATCAGATTGCAATCTAGGATCATATTAGAGAAGTCTTCCATGGAATGGAGGTTAGGAGAACATCCTCCCCTCCTTTTTGAAGAAGCAATGATAGTGTTGAAATAACCCCAACCAAGGGAAGGTTAAGGAAGGTTCTTAAGTTATTCTAAAGAATGTTCCTACCGGCTCTATTATAAGAAGCATAGATAAATGAACCAAAAGCCAAAAACTCACCTAAGGAGATTTTGACATTAACCACTTGATCAAGATCATCAATGATGGAAATGGTGATGGAATTATTCCAAAAACACCAAATTTTATTATTAAAATTGAAGAGGAAATTTTGAAAACCAAGCGATCTAGCAACATGAGAAATCTTGGAAGAGTTAATTAAAGGCTCAATAATAACAAGTAATTTGATGTTATGAGCGTGACAGAGGCTCCTAACACGGTTGTAGACAGGGAGAGTACCACAACCCCGGATATTCCAAATAAGAAAATTAATCATAATAAGAAATCCAAAAAGGAAAAGGTAAAGAAAAGAAATGGAAAAAGGAAGAGAGGAGGACATAATTATTTGTGAGGTGTTAGAGAAGAACGTGTAGTTCTAGTGAAGTTATTATTAGTCATTTTGGCTTTATAAAATATTTTTTTAATAATAATTTGGAAGGGTCTATCAGTATCCAAAGTATCTCCATCAGAAAGGTATTGATTTTTGGTATCCAAAATAGGAGCAGTATCGTCAATATTTTAGTAGTGGTGATTTCTCCTTCTTGATCGAGTAAGAATGAGAAATTGGGATTGCCAGTATCACTGTAGAGAAATAGAAGGGGAGGTTCTTGCACCATTAATAGTACAAATATCATTCTCATTGCCATGATGCATATTGATTTTGGTCGACACCAAAGGATCAACATTATTTTGATCCAATATAAGATTCCCATTCAAATTGTCATCAAAATTCAAATGGAGCAAAGGATTGTCATGAGAAGCCAAATTATTACAAGTAGAGTAGTGCTAGGTAAGTTATCATTAGTTTCTTCACACACTTCAATAATAGTATTTATACCAAGCTCGGAATGTTTTTCATTAGACAAATCAGTAGGTAATAAAGGTAGTGTAGGAGGATGAGTTCCATTATGAGTAGCTTTAGGCACATAAGCTAACTTATTGGTTTTCCAGTTCAAGAGGTATTAGTGTCTGATATATTCTTTTTGAGGTTAGGGTGTAACACAAAGCATTCAGAGTGATCATGACCATGGATCTTACAGTGAGTGCAAAAGATGGGGAAATTTTCAAATTCTACTTTCTAGTTATATCCGAATTTTTTTGAACCGATCCAAACTTCTTTGGGGTATTTTTTGGTAATGTCAATCTCAACCAAGATACATGCAACAGATGGTCGAGATCTAGCGGCAGTGGCTTGATCAATTTGAAGGGGTCTACCAAATAGAGCCCCAACAACTTGGTGAGTAACATAGTGAATTCTCATGTTGGGAAAAGCAAGCCATAAAGGAACAATAGGGATTCCTCTTTGACATCAAAAGGGTGACCATTTCAAGAGCGCATTTGACAATTATACACAAAATAGGACGAGCAAAGACTGAGAATAGTCTAAATCATTTGATAATTGAATAAGGATATGTCGAGGATCAATCAGCCCAATAATGAAGACTCCCGAAAGCTTTAAACTATGGAAGAAAGATCGGATATTATCTAGAGTAGGGTGTCGTAGAGAGAATTTACCAACTAAAGAGAACTCAAAAGGCTTAGCTAATTTCTTCACATCCTGGTCAGAACACATGACAGCCGGCAATCCACAGAATGAGGTAAAATTTAAGTTAACCGAGGCATTAGAGCAAGGGTTCTTACCATAAAGAGTGTCCTTAAAGGACTTGACAACAGGCACATTAACGGATGCAATTGGATCCAAAATACCTTTAGGATTAGTGGGCAAAGCCAGTGCATCTAGGAGCGATGAGCTCGGTTGCACGGAGAGTGATGCCTCCACCATTGAATGATCCAGTGAGAGTCACATAAGCCAAGAGAGGAAGCATAAGCAATAAAATAGCGATCCGATCAGGGTGGCAAATGCTAAAGCAAAATTGCAGAACACAAAATTGCTTGAGAGGGAGCGCAGCCGAGAGGAGGAAGGATTTAGGTTTGGGTTTGGGGTTAGGGTTATGGTTTAAGGTTAAGGTTTTAGGGTTTAGGGTTTAGGTTTTAGGGTTTAGGGTTTAGGGTTTAGGGTTTAGGTTTTAGGGTTTAGGTTTTTAGAGTTTAGGGTTTAGAGTTTTAGTGTTTAGGGTTTAGGGGTTTTAGGGTTTAGGGTTTAGGTTTTAGGTTTAGGGTTCAAGTTTTAGTTTAGGGTTTAGGTTTTGTTTTTTTCTAAAATAGAGAAAAAATTTAGATTCAACATTTCTTCTTTTAGATTTCATCAACCAAGAAATACACTAAGTTTTCTACAACACAAGTGGTGGCATAGATAAAAAATGAGCACGCATAGAGCAAATCAAAAAACTTGTATATCAAGAACCCTCTCTACTGTAAAGATACGGTTCATAGCATATTTATCGATTTTTCAATTTCTTTTATCATTACCACCCTAGCCTCTCGAGTAGTAGAAACCACAATAATATCCTTGATCTCTTCCTCTACCATAAACACATCTCTAACCTCTGTATCATCTCCTGCCTCCTTAACCACCACTACTCCGACCACCACCTCCATATCCACCGGTCATCTGGGAGCACAGTTGAGATGATGTTCTTTATCAAGGTTCTTTTATTCTTAGTGTTTAGGTTTATTAGGTATTGGGTTTTAAGTTTATTTTTTAGTTTATTTAGTTACTTTAGGTTTAGGTTTAGGGTTTGTGGTTTAAGGTTTAGGGTTTAGGGTTAGGGTTTAGGGTTTAGGGTTTTAGGGTTTATGCTTTTAGGTCTTAAGGTTTAGGGTTCGGGTTGTAGGTTTAGGGTTGTAGGTTTAGGGTTTAGGGTTGTAGGTTTAGGGTTTAGGATTTAGGATTTAGGATTTAAGGTTTTTTTAAAGAAAAGAAAATAAAGTAAACCTGTAGGTTTAGGTTTATTTAGTTTATTTAGTTTATTTTTTATTTATTTTAGTTTACTTTATTTTTTATTTTTACTTAGGTTTATTTTCTATTTTTATTTAGTTTAGTTTATTTATTTTAGGTTTATTTGTTTTAATTTATTTTTTAAGTTTAGGTTTAGGTTTAGGTTTATTTTTTAGGTTTAGGTTTTTTTTTATTTTTAGGTTTAGGTTTTTATTTTATTTATTTTTTAGGTTTATGTTTTAAGTTTTTTATTTTAGGTTTATTTTTTATGTTTTATTTTAGTTTATGTTTAGGATTATTTTCAGTTTATTTTATTTTATTTAGTTTAGGTTTAGGTTTAGGTTTTATTTATTTTAGTTTAGTTTATTTTTGTTTAAGTATAGGTTTATTTTATTTTACTTATTTTATTTTTATTTTAGGTTTAGGTTTTTTTTAGTTTAGAGTCTAGGTTTTATTTTTTATTTATTTTTGGGTTTATTTTTTAGGTTTAGGTTTTATTTATATTTTATTTTATTTTATTTTATTTTAGGTTTATTTTATTTTTATTTTTACATTTAGTTTTTATTTTATTTAGGTTTTTTATTCTTAGGTTTATTTTATTTTTTTCGTTTAGTTTTGGTTTTTATTTATTTTATTTTAGTTTATTTTTACTTTTAAAAAAAATTTCTAGGTTTAGGTTTAGGTTCTAGTTTAGGTTTTTTATTTTATTTTATTTTATTTATTTTATTAAAGTTTAGGTTATTTTATTTATTTTATTTTTAGGTTTTATTTCGTTTAGGTTTAGTTTTTAGGTTTTTAGGGTTTAAGGTTTAGGGTTTAGGGTTTAAGGTTTAAGGTTTATGGTTTTAGGGTTTAGGATTTTAGGGTTTAGGGTTTAGGGTTTAGTGTTTATGGTTTATGGTTTAAGCTTTAGGCTTTAGGGTTTTTAGGGTTTTGGGTTTAGGTAAAAGAGGAATTTTATTACCAAAGAAGGATACAATGTCTTAAAGGGGATAAATCTCAAAGACTACTTTTAAAGAGCTCTAGAAAGACCTAAAGAAAAATCCTAATATAAAGAAACTAAAAACAAAAGAAAACTAAGAAAAGAATAATACAACATAGAATCCCGAGGGTTAGCATACCACACGAAGAGACCCAAGAGCAAATGAAGGAAACTTGAAAAAACTAAAGTAGATAAGCACAATTAAAATAAAAATAAAAGAAAGAAAGGAAAGAAAATCCAAAGAAAAGGCTTAGGATCAATCACAAACTTTAGAAGGGGCAACAAAAAATTGTGAATAGTCAAACTCCGAAAGGAGGGTTACAGTCACAAAAAATGCTACCAACCAATAAAAAAAAGGTAAACATCCTAGCCATCATAGCCAACAAACCTCACAAAGGCACCTAAGCAAACACCAATAACCAATAAAGATCTAGAACTAGCCACCAAAAAAGGAAGAACACTGAGCCACCAAATACTGGTAACAACAAAAAGAGCCAACAAAGAAAAATTCAAGCTAGGACCATCCAACCACCTAAAAGTAGGAGAAAGAAACAAAGTCACCTAATGAGGAAATACTGAGCAAGATGAAGAGAAGCAACCAAAAATCAACATCTTCAACCACTAAAGAAACCAAAAAGACCATAACCACCAACCAAAATAAGTAACAACCACCAAAATAAAGGAAGTACCACCACACCCAAAACTAAACCAACCATAAAGAAAATAGAAGGAAGAGATGCACAACCAACATCACATCTAGAAGGCATCCAAAACCAAAGCTCAGACCAACCACAAAGCCCCCAAAGAAAGCCAACCAACCAACCAAAAGCCAAAAAAATAAACCCACAAGAGATAACACAATAAAAGTAAGAGCAGCAATCGACAACAGCTTGACAACCAAAATAGCAAAAGCCAACATTCCAACCTATAAAATATAAGAATAAAATAAGAATAGAAAGTGCCCAAGAAAGAACAAGAGCCAACATCAACCGAACAAACCAAAACCACCAGAAGCTCCCAAATAGAAGCCCCAAGAAAACCACAAACAGAAAAGCAAGAAAAAAAATCTAAGAAAATCTAACATAAGGAAAATCATATTTTTCTAAATTAGTAAGTCTTTTAATTTCTTAGAATTATTTCCATTGGTAAACAAAGTAAAATCATAGAGATTACATAAGAAATCAGCAAAGCATTACCTTCTCTTAAAATATGTGTAATTTTAAAAGAAAGTTTAGAGATAATAGCTTCAATATTTCTAATTAAATAAAAGCTCAACATTACCCTTATGGTTAGGATCATAGCAACAACCATCTAGATTCAACCAAATGGTAAGAAAATTTCTATACAAACAAAGCTTAAGAGCATGATAAACAACCATTAATTCAACAAAAATAACAAAATTAGTAGAGAGAGGAGTGAAAAAGCCAAGATAATATTTCCAAGATTATTTATAAAAATTCCACCACAACCTGACTTGTTCTATGCAACAGATCCATCAGTATTAATTTTAATACAACAATTAAGAGGCTTAATCCAATGAATAATTTTATAATCCAGAGATGAAACACAATAAGGAAAATTGATACCCAATTTAGAGGAAAGAAACTTGCAACCTCTAAAATTAGTACTACTAAGAAGTGAAGCCTTATGTAAAGAAAAAAATCTTACCGTTAGTCCAAGCAATAATCCTCTTATGATTCATAGGCACATTATGATGCTTAGCATCATTTATGTCAAGCCAAATAAACCAAATCAAAGTAATAGCCACCATAATTTTGATATGCCCTTTAACAACGTTAAGAAAATAAGTGTCAAGAAGTTGCATTAAAGTTAAATTATCATTAAAATAACTTAATTTAAATAAATCCTCATACCAACCCCATACTTTAGAGGTAATGGCACCATTAACAAAACCAATGACTAACATTCTCAATATGATAGCAACACATGCATTTAAAGGGTGGATAAAAACTTTGTTCAAAAGTAAAGAATTAATAGCAATATAATCCCTTAAAATTCTCCACACAAGAATAGAATAAGAAGTAGGAATAATATTATTCCAAATTTTAAGGAAAATAGGAGAGGAAGATTTATTTTAACTCTAATATAGTGCCAAGTATCTTTAAAAGAAAATCTCCATTATTAGAAATTTAGAAAAGAATTTGATCTGAAAAATTACCATTAATAGGAATATTAATGATGATATTACTAATAAAATCTGGAATCAAATCATTTATAAGAGAGAAATTCCATTCACCATTATAAATAAAATAACTAACTTTCAAAGAAGAAGTACAGTGAGTACTCAGCAGAGAATCATTGGAAAAATCCCCTATCTAGTTATCTCGCCAAAAGAATGAAGATCCTTTTTTAATACCCCAAAAAATGAGATGTTATGCTTTCCATTTAATATCACAGAGTCATTTCCAAATAATAGAGTCACCATGTTTATAATTGCAAATTAAAGGATGCTTACCTTTGCAATATTTAAACTTCATGAATTTAGCCCAAAGACTTTAATTTTTCCAAAAATTCCACCAAAGTTTATAAGAAAAAATATTGGTGGAATCCATCAAAGATCTGCACTCAATACCACCTTCATAATTAGTACCACACATATTAGACCAAGAAGTCCAATGAAGCCTTTTGGCTGAATTCTAGAGCCCCAAAAAAACTTATTAAAAAGTCTTTCCATACGGATAAGAACATGGGAAGTAGGAACAATATTAACCAATGAGTAAAAAGAAAGAGAATAAAGAATACTTTTATTAACAATTAATCTACCACCAAAAGATAAAAAAATGAAATTCAATGGTAGAAATTTTTTTTGAATATTATGAATTACCTCATCAAAGAGATGGGATCTCTTATGGCCATAATATAAAGGGGAGCCTAAATATTTAATAGGAAGATTTTGATGAGAAAAACCAATGATATCTTTTATTTTATTTGTTCTATGAACAAAAATAAAAGTAGAAGTGATAAAATAACTTTTATGAGTACTAATCAAAAGGCCACTTTCCTTTTCAAATTTATTTAAAAAATTCTTAAACTTTTTAACATAATGTAAGGAGCCATTATAAAAAAAATGAAATCATCAAGAAAGCTTAAGTGAGAGATAGCCAAACTACCAAGATTCTTGAAATACATACTAGAATTCCTCTAAAAAGAAAGATTAAGCCAAGATAAATATTCAACCATAATAAAAGTACAGAGAAAGAGGGTGTCTTATACCTTGAGAGAAATTAAACAAACCAAAGTTTTCACCATTGATAACTAATGAAAACCAAACATTTCTAATTATATTGTTAAGCATAGAAACAAAATGATTAGAAAAACCAAATAAAGTAATAATGATATTAAGAAAATCCCAAGAAATGTTATCATAAGCATTGGTGATGTCAAGCTTAAAAAGTAAATTCCCACCTCAAGTTTTAACATTCAAATCATGAATCAATTCTTGAGTAAGCAAGATGTTATCCAAAATAGTTCTACCTTTCACAAAGCCAATTTAATTAGGAGAGATAAGCCTATTAGTCAAAATTTTAGTAATCAATTTGTTGAAAAAAGTACAAAGACTAATAGATCTAAAGTCATTCCAAAAGTCAAGATTATCTTTCTAAGGATAAGAATAATAGAAGCGCTAGCAAAATATTTAGGAATAGAATTCCATTGAAAAGAATCCTTAACATCACTAACAAGATCAATTTTAATAATAAACCAAGCTTTTTGAGAGAATAAATGTAACCATCCACCACAACAAAATCAACATTCATACCATTAAGAATACTAAAAATTTATTAATCGGAAGGAGGAGCAACCAAGCACTCATTATCCTCGGTAGACATAATAGGGATGATATTGGATAAATGCTCATGTTGACAATTTTATTTAAAAGATCTTTAAAATAATTAAGAGCAAGAAAATATATCCTCTTTTTGTAAGAAGAACCATCAAAGTTCTTGATTTTATGAATGTGACCAAGAACTCTCCTTTTCATTATCAAAGCAAAAAATATTTTGTGTTTCTTTCCCCTTGAGAAAGATGCTTAGAGGTAATTTTTTGTCTCCAATAAGTCACCTCTAAATCTTGAAACTTAATGTGATTATCTTTATCTTCAGCAAGATTAGAACAGAAAGAAGAATCAATAATAACAAGTTCTTCCAAATCTTTCACTTTTTTCCATGTTCTTGATATTATTAATAAGATTTTAAAGCGTTTCTATTCCACCGTGATATTATGCTTAAGCCTTTTAAGCTTAAGCCAAAATATCATACCAAATGCAAAATCATCGAGAAAGAGAGGCCTATTATAAGCAATAACATCAAGAAAACTTTTATCTTGTAACCACATATTTTGAAAACAAAAATTTTAATGACATTATTGTTATAAACAACATCCTTAATAGAAACCCAAAGATGAGCATGATCCGAGAGAGTTCTACTATGATGCTCCACCAAAGTTAAAGGAGATTTATCCAATAATTATTTAATAATGATCCAAATGTTGCAATAATTTATGATTATTCCAAGTAAATTGAGAACCAATGAAACCAACATCAAAAAAATTACAATCCAAAATCATATTTGCAAAATCATCCATTGAATGTAAATTTGGCAAAGAACCCCATTCCTTTCATTCAAAGGACCATATTGAAATCCCCAATAATCCAAGAATTATTATTAGCAAAATTAGATAATTGATCCCAAGGAATTCTTCTCTTTAACTTGTTACAAGCGCATAAAAAGTACCAAAAGCATGATAATAACCAAATGAAAATATCCACATTAATAACGATGAATAATTAATAATATTAATAGAAAGATAATTATTCCAAAATAACCAAATCTTATTATTGCTATTGAAATAAAATTGCTAAAACCAATCATCCTGGGTGCATGCATTATTTTAGAAGAAAAAATGAGAGGTTCAAGAATAACAAAGATACCAACATTAGAAATTCTATAAAGATTCCTATTTCTATTTCTAACAGCAAGAGTACCAATGCCCTCACATTCCAAATAATAAAGTTAAACATTAATTTTTATTAGGTAAAGAAGATGAAAATGATTGAGTATATCTAGAAACTTTAGGAGGATAACTTTTAAACTATTTTTCCTTTTCATAAAAAAATTTTAAAAATCGGTCTCATTCTCCATGGATTGATCATTAGGACAATTTTTGTCATCATTATTTACAATAGATTTAGGAGAAGATCCAATTTGACAATAAGATAAATCCTCTTTCTCCATTAAATGATAATTATCACTAAAATACCATCGAATAATAGTTAAAGAAAAGAAACAAATTTATTAAGCAAACACACGCACATTATCAATAAGCTCCATACCATCATTCTTGCCTAAATTCAAAGAAGATAAAATAAGATTTTCTTTCAAAGATTTTTGAATTGAAATAAGAGAAACATTTTCTATAAGATTTTCAGCAACTTTATCACAAATCTCCTTAGAATTAGAAACTAAAATAGGAAAATCATCCATTTGCAAATTTTCAGGAATATCATAAATAATATCAGTTGAAACCTGATTAATCTCAAAAATAGTTATAGAAGCATTTTTAACAAGCTTATCACTACCACTTACATTGGGAACAACATTAGAAACATTAGGAACATCATTAGAAACATCGACAATTTCATTCACAACACCATTATCCCTTTCATTTAATATAGAATTTCTTTTATCACTTTTTAAATCTCCAATTTTTCCAACAACCTTAAGATATTTAACCACTTTCTTTCGAAGATGTTGATGAGTAACAAAACATTCTGATACATCATGGCCATGAGTTTTGCAATGATTACAGAAAGTAGGGAAGTTTTTAAACTCGACCTAATGGAAATATCCATATTTCTCCAATCCAATCCACACCTCCTTAGGAAATTTCTTTATTACATCAATTTTAACAAGGATCCGAGCAATCGACGGCCTAGATTTGGCTGTGATTGCTAGATCGATTTGCAAGACTCTACCAAAATAGAGCTCACAGCATGCAAGAATTGATAATTAACAAAGTGAACAAAGATTAGGTAAAGATAACCAAACCGGCTATAGGAGATTCCTTTTAATGTCATAAAAATGGAGTCCATTTAAGAATACACATTTGACAATTTTTAGCCTAATAAGATCAACGAGCAAAGATAGGACTATAATCATGATCATTAGATAATTTAATTAGCACTTGTCTACCATCTAGAAAACCAATTGGAAAAACACCACAAAGAATCAAATCATGATAGAAAAATTGAATTTCCTCAATACTAGGATTCCAAAAAGAAAATTTTACAATCAAAGTATACGTAAAAGGCTTAGCTAGTTTTTTAGTATCCAAGTTAAAGCACATAATAGCTAAAACACATTTGAAGGTCTTATGAACCAGGTTTAAAGAAAGATCATAAGAAGTTGAAGAATCTTTACCATATAAGGCATCTTTGAAGGATTTAAAGGCAAAAGGTTTAGCTATACCTAAAGAATCGGAAGCCCAAGTCAGAGCAGCTAGAGCATTTGGTTTCCCTTAAGTATTCACAAAACCCAATGCCATGGCAAATGGTGCCACTTAAGAACCAAACAAGGATTAAGGAAAAGATAAGCAAACAAAGAAATTTTTTGGAAAACTAACCCAAAACATCGAGAAAGAGAATAAAAAGGAAAGGGATTCAAGAATTACTAGAGCTAAGGATGGGAATGGGTCATGGGAGGGTTTAGATTTTTATTTTTTATTTTTCATTTATTAGAGGGTTTAGGGTTTAGGTTTTTTTAATTATTAATTTAGTTTAGTTAGTTTTTTAGATTTAGGGATTTAGGTTTTTTAATTAGTTTTTTTTAGTTATTTATTAGTTATTAGTTCTTTATTTTAGTTTAGTTTTAGTTATTATTATTGGGTTTAAGTTTAGTTTTTTTTTTAGGGGGTGGGTGAGAGTGATTTATTAGTTTTTTGTTTATTTTTTAGTTATTAGGGGTTTTAGTTTTGTTTTTCTTTTATTAGTTTAGTTTTAGGGTTTAGGTTGTTTTTATTAGTTTAGTTTTATTTTGGAGTTTTTATTATTTTTGTTTTAGTTTTTTTTATTAGTTGGGAGGGGGGTTAAGGTTTAGGCTTTTTTTAGTTATATTAGTTAGGTTTTTTGTGTTTTATTTAGTTTTATTTAGTTTTTTTATTAGTTTTTTAGTTTTTTTAGGGTTTAGGTTTTAGTTTTAGTTTAGGGGGGTGCTAGTTTTGTTAGTTTATTAGTTTATTAATTATTATTTAGGTTTTTGTTTTTTTTAATTAGTTTAATTATAATTAATTTTAGTTTTATTTTTTTGGAGAGGGGGGAGAGTTTTGATTTTATTTTTTATTTAGGTTTAATTTTTTAATAGGGTTTTAGTTTAGTATTAATTTTTAGTTTTAGTTTTAGTTTTTAGTTTTAGTTTAAGTTTTTAATTTTAGTTAAAGGGTTTAGCAAGGGGCAGGGGGCGCGGTGAGGGGGTTTAGTTTATTTTTTATTATTACTTTTAGTTTTTTTATTTTTTACTTAGGGGTTTATGGTTTAGGGTTAATTTTAGGTTTTAGGAATTAGGGTCTAGGGTTTAGGATTTAGTGTCTAGGGTTTAGGATTTTTTTAAAATTATGTAAACCGGTAGGTTTAGGTTTATTTAGTTTATTCTATATTTTTATTTAAGTTTTTTTATCTAGTTTAGGCTATTTATTTTATTTTTATTTATTTTAGTTTAGGTTTTTATTTTAGTTTATTTTTTAGTTTAGTTATATTATTTTTAAGTTTAGGTTTTATTTTTTATTATTAGGTTTAGGGTTTAAGTTTTTTTTTAGGTTTAGGTTTATTTTTTATTTTGATTTTTTGGGCTTAGGTTTTAGGTTTTTATTTTAGGTTTATTTTTAGGTTTTATTTTTTATTTTATGTTTAGTTTTATTTTTAATTTATTCTATTTCATTTAGTTTAGGGTTTAGGTTTAGCTTTAGGTTTTATTTATTATAATTTAGTTTATTTTAGTTTTAATTTAGGTTTGTTTTATTCTATTTATTTTAGGTTTAGGTTTTTTTTAGTTTAGGGTTTTGGTTTTATTTTTTATTTATTTTTAGGTTTATTTTTTAGTTTTAGGTTTTTATTATATTTTATTTTATTTTATTTTATTTTAGGTTTATTATATTTTTATTTTATGTTTAGGTTTTATTTTATTTAAGTTTTTAATTTTTAGGTTTATTTTGTTTTTAGCTTAGTTTAGATTTTTATTTATTTTATTTTATTTTTATTTTTAGTTTTATTTTTATTTTTTATTTTATTTTATTATTAGGTTTAGGTTTTGGTTTTAGTTTAAGTTTTTATTTTATTTTATTTTTATTATTTTATTTTGATTAGTATTTTAATTTTTTTTTAGGTTTAGGTTTTAGGTTTTTAGGGTTTAGCTTTTGGGTTTAGGGTTTAAGCTTTAGCATTTAAGGTTTAGGGTTTAGGGTTGTAGGGTTTATGGTTTAGGGTTTAGGGTTTAGGGTTTAAAATTTAGTGTTTAGGGTTACTTTTATTTTTATTTTGTTTAGTTTAGTTTACTTATTTTAGGTTTTTTATTTTAGTTTATTTTTATGTTTATGTTTAGGTTTAGGTTTATTTTTTTAGTTTAGTTTTATTTTTAGTTTATTTTTTAGGTTTAGGTTTTTTTATGTTTAGGTTTATGTATTTATTTTATTTTTTTAGGTTTAGGTTTTAGGTTTTTATTTTATGTTAACTTTTAGGTTTAATTTTTTAGTTTAAGTTTAAGTTTATTTTAGTTAGTTTATTTTATTTTATTTATTTTAGGTTTAGGTTTTATTTATTTTAGTTTAGGTTTAGGTTTATATTATTTTTATTTTAAATTTATGTCATAAATTTTATTTATTTTTAAGTTTAGGTTTTTATTTTTTTTAGCTTAGTTTAGGTTTTTATTTATTTTATTTTACTTTAGCTTTTATTTTTTTATTTTATTTTTTTTAGGTTTAGGTTTAGGTTTAGGTTTAGGTTTTAGTTTTATGTTTTTATTTTATTTTGGTTTAGGTTTTTTTATTTATTTTATTTTTAGTTTTTATTTAGTTTAGTTTAGGTTATTAGCTTTTTAGGTTTTAGGGTTTAGGGTTTGGGGTTTAAGGTTTAGGGTTTAAGTGTTTTTTTTAGGTTTTAAGTTTAGGGTTTAGGGTTTAGGGTTTAGGGTTTAGGGTTTATGGTTTAAGGTTTAGGGTTTTAGTGTTTAGGGTTTAGGGTTTAGGGTTTTAGGGTTTAGGGTTTAGGGTTTAGGGTTTATGGCTTAGTTTTTAGGTTTAGGGTTTAGAGTTTTTGATTTTCTTCTTAATAGAGAATAAATTCAAATTCAACATTTCTTCTTATTGATTTCATCAACCAAGTAACACACCAAGTTTTCTTATGATGACATAGATAAAAAGGCATAGAAAATAAAACTTTTATAACTAGATCCATCTCTCTTTATTTCCATGAATGGTCGGTATTCTTCAATTTCTCCAACTCACATAGAACCACCCAGCCTAGTTTGGGATCCACCATCATATCCTCGATCTCTCCCTCGCCACCATTTTAACCTCCATCGTTTCCTATCACCATTGATCGACCACCACCTTATACACATTTCACCAATGTGATAGCCTCCTCCTTTGCCTCCATTTATCTAGTTGACATTGATCTTTTGCCATCAAGGTTATTTATTCTTAGGGTTTAGGTTTATTAGGTTTTAGGCTCTAGGTTTATTTTTTAATTTATTTAGTTACTTTAGGTTTAGGTTTAGGGTTTGGGGTTTAGGGTTTATAGTTTATAGTTAGGGTTTAGGGTTTAGGGTTTAGGCTTTATGATTTAGGGTTTAGGGTTTAGGGTTTAGGGTTTAGGTTTAAGGTTTTAGGGTTTATGCTTTTTGGTGTTTAAGGTTTAAGGTTTAGGGTTTAGGGTTTTTAGGGTTTAGGGTTTAGGGTTTAGGCTTTAGGGTTTAGGGTTTAGGGTTTAGGGTTTAGCATTTAGGGTTTATGGTTTTTTTAAAAATTATGTAAACCGGTTGGTTTATGTTTATTTAGTTTATCTTTTATTTATTTTTGTTTATTTTAATTTTTTGTTTAAATTTTTTTTATTAAATTTAGTATATTTATTTTAGGTTTATTTATTTTAGTTTAGGTTTTTTCTTTAGTTTATTTTTTAGGATTTGGTTTAGGCTTAGGTTTACTTTTTAGTTGAGTTTTATTTATATTTTATTTTATAGGTTTAGGTTTTTATTTTATTTCTTTAGGTTTAGGAATTAGGTTTTTATTTTAGGTTTATTTTTAGGTTATATTTTTTAGTTTAGGTTTTAGTTTGATTTTAGTTTATTTTATTTTATTTAGATTATATTTAGGATAAGATTTAATTTATTTTATGTTTAGGTTTTATTTATTTTAGATTAGTTTATTTTAGTTTAGGTTTTAGTTTATTTTATTTTATTTATTTTATTTTTATTTTAGGTTTAGGATTTTTTTTTAGTCTAGGGTTTAGGTTTTATTTTTTATTTGTTTTTAGGTTTATTTTTTAGTTTTAGGTTTTTATTGAATTTTTATTTATTTTATTTTAGGTTTATTTTTTTATTTTATGTTTAGTTTTTATTTCATTTAGGTTTTTTTTATAGGTTTATTTTATTTTATTTAGTTTAGTTTAAGCTTTTAATTATTTTATTTTAGTTTATTTTTATTTATTTTATTTTATTTTATTTTTAGGTTTAGGTTTAGGTTTTGTTTAGGTTTTTATTTTATTTTATTTATTTTAATTTTGGGTTTTATTTAGATTAGGCTTAGGTTTTTAGGTTTGTAGAATTAGGGTTTAGTTTAGGGTTTTGGGTTTAGAGTTTAGGGTTTTAGCATCTAAGGTTTTGGGTTAGGATTTAGGGTTTAGGGTTTTTAGGGTTTAGGGTTTAGGGTTTAGGGTTAGCTTAAGGTTTAGGGTTAGCTTAGGGTTTAGGTTAGCTTATGGTTTAAGGTTAGTTTAGGGTTTAGGCTTTAGGGGTTAGGATTTTTAGGGTTTAGGGTTAGTTTAGGATTTTGGGTTTATGGTTTTGGGTTTAGGGTTTAGGGTTTACATTTTAGCATTTACAGTTTAGGGTTTAGGGTTAGGGTTTAAGGTTTAAGGTTTATGGTTTAGGGTTAGTTTAAGGTTTAGTGTTTAGAGTTTAGGGTTTAGGGTTTAGGGTTTTTTACGGTTTAGGGTTTAGGGTTTAGGGTCAGTTTTAGGGTTTAGTGTTTTTTTTGCTTTTTGAAAAAAAAATCTAATAAACTTGCAGGTTTAGGTGTATTTAGTTTATTAAGTTTTTTTTTAGTTTTTTAATTTTCTAATTTTATTTAGTTTAGTTTTATTATTTTAGGTTTATTTATTTTCATTTTGGTTTTTTAATTTTGTTTATTTTTTAGATTTAGGTTTAAATTTATGTTTATTTTTTTAATTTAGTTTTATTTTTTTATTTTTTAGGCTTAGGTCTTATTTTTTATTTTTAGGTTTAGTTTTAGGTTTTTATTTTATTTTTTATTTAGGTTTTTATTTATTTTAATTTATATTTTAGGTTTATTTTTTTAGTTTAGGTTTAGATTTATTTTTAATTTATTATATTTTATTTAGTTTAGGGTTTAGGTTTAGTTTATTTTGGGTTTAGGTTTAGGTTTTATTTATTTTAGTTTAGGTTTATGTTTATTTTATTTTGTTTGATTTGGGTTTAGTTTTTTTTTAGTTTAAGGTTTAGGTTTTATTTTTTGTTTATTTTTAGATTTATTTTTTTGGTTTAGATCTTTATTTTATTTTGTTATAGGTTTAGTTTATTTTTATTTTATGTTTAGGTTTTATTTTATTTAGGTATTTTATGTTTAGGCTTATTTTATTTTTTTAGTTTAGTTTAGGTTTTTAATTATTTTATTTTAGTTTAGTTTTTATTTTTTTTATTTTATTTTATTTTTAGGTTTAGGTTGAGGTTTTAATTTAGGTTTTTAATTTATTTTATTTTGGTTTAGGTTTTTTTATTTATTTTATTTTAGGTTTTATTTAGTTTAGATTTTAGATTTTAGATTTTTAGGGTTTACAATTTTTGGTTTAGGACTTGAGGTTTAGGGTTTAGGGCTGATAGGTTTTAAGATTTATGGTTTATGGTTTAGGGTTTTAGGGTTAGGGTTTAAGGTTTAGGGTTTAGGGTTTAGTGTTTAGGGTTTTAGGGCTTAAGGCTTAGGGTTTAGGGTTGTAAGTTTAGGGTTTATTTTAGGGTATAGGGTTTAGAGTTAGGGTTTTATTTTATTTTTTAATTTTATTGGGTTTAGGGTTATAGGTTTAGGGTTGTAGGTTTAGGGTTTAGGGTTTAGGGTTAGTTTTAGTGTTTAGGATTTAGGGTTTAGTGTTTATGGTTTTGGATTTAGAGTTTAGTGTTTTTTTAAAAAAATTAAGTAAACTGGTAGGTTTAGGTTTATTTAATTTATTTAGTTTATTTATTTTAGTTTATTTGATTTTTTTAGGTTTATTTTTTATTATTATTTATTTTTGTTTATTTATTTTAGGTTTATTTATTTTAGTTTAGGTTTTTTATTTTAGTATATTTTTTAGTTTAAGGTTTAGGTTTATGTTTATTTTTATGTTTATTTTTATTTTTATTTTATTTTTTTGGTATAGGTTTTATTTTTTTTATTTTTAGGTTTAGGTTTAGGTTTTTATTGTGTATTTATAAATATATTTTTTGTTTAGGTTTTAGGTTTTTATTTTAGGTTTATTTTTAGGTTTTAATTTTTAGTTTAGGTTTACATTTATTTTTAGTTTATTTTATTTTATTTAGTTTAGGTTTAGGTTTAGGTTTAGTTTATTTTAGGTTTAGGTTTTTGATTTTTTTTTATTTTTTTAGGTTTAGGTTTTAGGTTTTTATTTTAGGTTTATTTTCAGCTATTATTTTTTAATTTTGGTTTGCATTCATTTTAGTTTATTTTATTTTATTTTATTTAGTTTAGGTTTAGGTTTTGTTTATTTTAGTTTAGGTTTAGGTTTATTTTAGTTTTATTATATGTTTAGGTTTTCTTTTAGTTTAGGTCTAGGTTTTATATTTTATTTATTTTTAAGTTTTTTTTTAGGTTTAGGTTTTTGTTTAGCATTTATTTTATTTTATTTTAGGTTTATTTTATTTTTATTGTAGGTTTAGGTTTTAGTTTATTTAGGTTTTTCATTTTTTTGGTTTAGTTTAGGTTTTTATTTATTTTATTTTAGCTTAGTTATTAATTTTATTATATTTTCTCTTTAGGTTTAAGTTTAGGTTATAGTTTTAGTTAGATTTTTATTTTATTTTATTTTGGTTTAGGTTTTTTTATTTATTAGGTTTCATTTAGTTTTGATTTAGGTTTTTAGCTTTTTAGGGTTTAGGGTTTAGGTTTTAGGTTTTTATTTTAGGTTTACTTTTAGTTTATTTTATTTTATTTAGTTTAGGGTTTAAGATTAGTTTATTTTAGGTTTAAGTTTAGGTTTTATTTATTTTACTTTAGTTTATTTTAGTTTAGGTTTAAGTTTATTTTAGGTTGAGGTTTTTGTTAGTTTATGGTTTATGTTTTATTTTTTTATTTATATTTAGGTTTATTTTTTAGGTTTTGGTTTTTATTTAGTTTTTATTTTATTTATTTTAGGTTCATTTTATTTTTATGTTACGTTTAGTTTTTATTTTGATTAGGTTTTTTTATATATTTTTTTTTTTTCACTTAGTTTAGGTTTTTATTTATTTGATTTTACATTTTAATTTTTATTTTATTTTATCTTTAGGTTTATGTTTAGGTATCAGTATAGGTTTAGTTTTAGTTTAGGTTTTTATCTTCTTTTTTTTTTGTTTATGTTTAGGTTTATTTATTTATTTTATTTTTAGGTTTTCTTTAGTTTAGGTTTAGGTTTCTAAGTTTTAGGGCTTAATGTTTAGGGTTTAGGGTTTAAGGTTTAGGGTTTAGGGTTGTAGGTTTAGGGTTTAAGGCTTAGGGTTTATGGTTTTTTTATTTTAATTTTTTTTAAAAATTAAGTAAATTTGTAGGTTTAGGATTATTTAGTTTATATTTTATTTATTTTAGTTTATTTTATTTTTTTTATTTTTATTTAGGTTTATTTTGATTTTTATTTAGTCTAGTTTATTTATTTTAGATTTATTTATTTTAGTTTAATTTTTAGGTTTAGGTTTAGGTTTATTTTTTAGTTAAGTGTTATTTTAGTTTTATTTTTTAGGTTTTGGTTTTATTTTTTATTTGTAGGTTTAGGTTTAGGTTTTTATTTTATTTTTTTAGGTTTAGGTTTTAGGTTTTTATTTTAGTTTTATTTTTAGGCATTATTTTCTAGTTTAGGTTTAGGTTCATTTTTAGTTTTTTTTTTATTTTTTTAGTTTTATTTAGTTTAGTTTATTTATTTTAGGTTTATTTATTTTCATTTTGGTTTTTTATTTTTGTTTATTTTTTAGATTTAGTTTAAATTTATGTTTATTATTTTAGTTTAGTTTTATTTTTTTTATTTTTTAGGTTTAGGTCTTATTTTTTTAATTTTTTAGGTTTAGTTTTAGGTTTATATTTTATTTCTTTAGCTTTAGGTTTTTTTATTTTTTTTTTTTTTTTATAGGGTTTAGGGTTATAGGTTTAGAGTTGTAGGTTTCGGGTTTAGGGTTTAGGGTTAGTTTAAGTGTTTAGGATTTAGGGTTTAGTGTTTATGGTTTTGGATTTGGGGTTTAGTGTTTTTTTTAAATTAAGTAAACTGGTAGGTTTAGGTTTATTTAATTTATTTAGTTTATTTAGTTTATTTATTTTAGTTTATTTGATGTTTTTAGGTTTATTTTTTATTATTATTTATTTTTGTTTATTTATTTTAGGTTTATTTTTTTAGTTTAGGCTTTTTATTTTAGTATATTTTTTAGTTTAAGGTTTAGGTTTATGTTTATTTTTTAGTTTTATTTATTTTATTTTATTTTTTTGGTCTAGGTTTTATTTTTTTATTTTAGGTTTAGGTTTAGGTTTTTATTGTGTATTAATAAATATATATTTTGTTTAGGTTTTAAGTTTTTATTTTAGGTTTATTTTTAGGTTTTTATTTTATTTAGTTTAGGTTTTGGTTTAGGTTTAGTTTATTTTAGGTTTAGGTTTTTGATTTTTTTTTATTTTTTTTTAGGTTTAGGTTTTAGGTTTTTATTTTAGGTTTATTTTCAACTATTATTTTTTAATTTTTGTTTGGGTTCATTTTTAGTTTATTTTATTTTATTTACTTTAGGTTTAGGTTTAGGTTTAATTTATTTTAGTTTTAGGTTTAGGTTTTGTTTATTTTAGTTTAGTTTATTTTAGTTTAGGTTTAGGTTTATTTTATTTTTATTTTAGGTTTAGGTTTTATTTTTTATTTATTTTTTAGGTTTAAGTTTTTGTTTAGTGTTTATTTTATTTTATTTTAGGTTTATTTTATTTTTATTGTAGGTTTAGGTTTTAGTTTATTTAGGTTTTCATTTTTTTTGGTTTAGTTTAGGTTTTTATTTATTTTATTTTAGTTTAGTTATTAATTTTATTATATTTTCTCTTTAGGTTTAAGTTTAGGTTATAGTTTTAGTTAGGTTTTTATTTTATTTTATTTTGGTTTAGGTTTTTTTATTTATTAGGTTTCATTTAGTTTAGGTTTAGGTTTTTAGCTTTTTAGGGTTTAGGGTTTAGGTTTTAGGTTTTTATTTTAGGTTTACTTTTAGTTTATTTTATTTTATTAGGGTTTAAGATTAGTTTATTTTAGGTTTAAGTTCAGGTTTTATTTATTTTAGTTTAGTTTATTTTAGTTTAGGTTTAAGTTTTTTTTAGGTTGAGGGCTTTTTTTAGTTTAGGGTTTATGTTTTATTTTTTTATTTATATTTAGGTTTATTTTTTAGGTTTAGGTTTTTATTTAGTTTTTATTTTATTGATTTTAGGTTCATTTTATTTTTATATTACGTTTAGTTTTTATTTTACTTTGGTTTTTTTTAGGTTTTTTTATTTTTTCACTTAGTTTAGGTTTTTATTTTTTTGATTTTACATTTTAATTTTTATTTTATTTAATCTTTAGGTTTAGGTTTAGGTATCGGTATTGGTTTAGTTTTTAGTTTAGGTTTTTATCTTTTATTTTATTTTGTTTATGTTTAGGTTTATTTATTTATTTTATTTTTAGGTTTTCTTTAGTTTAGGTTTAGGTTTCTAACTTTTAGGGTTTAGGGTTTAATGTTTGGGGTTTAGGGTTTACGGTTGTAGGTTTATGGTTTAAAGCTTAGGGTTTATGGTTTTTTATTTTAATTTTTTTTTAGATTAAGTAAATTTGTAGGTTTAGGTTTATTTAGTTTATATTTTATTTATTTTAGTTTATTTTATTATTTTATTTTTATTTATGTTTATTTTGATTTTTATTTAGTTTAGTTTATTTATTTTAGATTTATTTATTTTAGTTTAATTTTTAGGTTTAGGTTTAGGTTTAGGTTTAAGTTTATTTTTTTAGTTTAGTTTTATTTTTATTTTATTTTTTAGGTTTAGGTTTTATTTTTTATTTGTAGGTTTAGGTTTAGGTTTTTATTTTATTTTTTTATGTTTAGGTTTTAGGTTTTTATTTTAGTTTTATTTTTAGGTATTATTTTCTAGTTTAGGTTTAGGTTCATTTTTAGTTTATTTTATTTTATTTAGGTTAGGTTTAGGTTTAGGTTTAATTTATTTTAAGTTTAGGTTAATGTTTTATTTACTTTAGTTTAGGTACAGGTTTATTTTATTTTTATTTTAGGTTTAGGGTTTTTTCCTTAGTTTAAGGTCTAGATTTTATTTATTATAGATTTTAGGTTTATTTTTTAGGTTTTGATTTTTATTTAGTGATTATTTTATTTTATTTTATTTTATGTTCATTTTATTTTTATTTTAGGTTTAGTTTTTATTTTATTTAGGTTTTTAATTTTTTTAGTTTAGTTTAGGTTTTATTTATTTTATTTTAGTTTATTTAATATTTTTATTTTATTTTCTTTTTAAGTTTAGGTTAGGTTTAGGATTTAGTTTATGTTTTATTTTATTTATTTTTTATTTTATTTTGGTTTAGATTTTTTTATTTATCTTATTTTTAGGCATCATTTAGTTTCGATTTATGTTTTTAACTTTTTAGCATTTAGGGCTTAGGTTTTAGGTTTTAGGTTTCTTGTTTAGTTTTATTTTTTAGGTTTTATTTTTTAGTTTAAGTTTAGGTTTATTTTTAATTTATTTTATTTTATTTAGTTTAGGGTTTAGGTTTAGTTTACTTTAGGTTTAGGTTTAGGTTTTATTTATTTTAGGTTAGTTTATTTTAGTTTAGGTTTATGTTTATTTTATTTTGTTTATTTTATTTTGATTTTAGGTTATGTTTTTATTTTTAGTCTAGGGTTTGTGTTTTATATTTGATTTGTTTTTAGGTTTTCTTTTTAGGTTTATTTTTTTAGTTTAAGTTTTTATTTAGTTCTTATTTTATTTTATTTTAGGTTTATTTTAGTTTTATTTTATATTTAGTTTTTATTATATTTTGGTTTTTTATTATTAGCCTTATTTTATTTTTTAATTTTAGTTTAGGTTTCTATTTTATTTTATTTTTTTATTTTATTTAGTTTTAGATTTATTTATTTATTTTATTTTTAGGTTTTATTTACTTTAGGTTTAGGTTTGTAGGTTTTTAGCGTTTAGGGTATAGGGTTTAGGGCTTAGGGGTTAGGGTTGTAGGTTTAGGGATGTAGGTTTAGGGTTTAGGGTTTTCGGATAGTTTTATGGTTTAGGGTTTAGGATTTAAAGTTTAGGGGTTAGTGTTTTTTAAAAAAATTTAGTAAATGAGTAGGTTTAGGTTTATTTAGTTTATTTTTTATTCATTTTAGAATATTTTATTTTTTATTTTTATTTAGGTTTATTTTTTATTTTTATTTTGTTTTATTTCTTTTAGGTTTATATATTTTAGATTAGATTTTTTATTTTAGTTTATTTTATAGGCTTAGGTTTAGGTTTATGTTTATACATTAGTTTTAATTTTATTTTTATTTTATTTTCTAGGTTTAGGTTTTATTTTTTATTTTTAGGTTTAGGCTTAGGTTTTTATTTTATTTTTTTAGGTTTAAGTTTTAGGTTTTTATTTTAGGTTTATTTTTAGGTTTTACTTTTTAGATTAAGTTTAGGTTTATATTTTGTTTATTTTATTTTATTTTATTTAGTTTAGGGTTTAGGTTTAGTTTATTTTAAGTTTAGGTTTAGATTTGATTTATTTTAGTTTAGTTTATTTTAGTTTAGGTTTAGGTTTATTTTATTTTGTTTATTTTAGCTTTAGGTTTCTTTTAGTTTAGGGTTTAGGTTTTACTTTTTATTTATTTTTAGTTTTATTTTTTAGGTTTAGGTTTTTATTTAGGTTTTATTTTTTTTATTTCATTTTTATTTTACATTTAGATTTTATTTTATTTAGGTTTTTTATTTTTAGTTTTATTTTATTTTTTGTTTAATTTAGGTTTTTATTTATTTTATTTTAGTTTAGTTTTTATTTTTTATTTCATTTTATTTTTACATTTAGGTTTAGCTTTAGGTTTTAGTTTAAGTTTTTTTTTTTTTTTTAATTTTATTTAGGTTTAAGTTTTTTATTTATTTTATTTTTAAGTTTTATTTAGTTTAGGTTTCAATTTTTAGTTTTTTACGGTTTAGGGTTTAGTGTTTAAGGTTTGGGATTTAGGGTTTAGGGTTTAGGGTTTAGCGTTATAGGTTTTAGGATTTAGGGTTTAGGGTTTAGGGTTTTTTTTTTTTTGGAAACCCCATGTAGGGGGTATTTTATTGCCACAAAAAGAGGGTTACAAGGTCCTTAAAGGGGATAAATTTAGAACTAAGAAGAGCTATCAACCTAAGGAGTAAATCCCTTATCTAAGTACATCCAAAAGCAAAAGAAGACATTAAAGCAATCAAAAGATACAATTAGATTAACATAAAAAAGCCAAAGGAAGATTAGAGCCAATGCTTTATAGGACGTGATAATGCATGACACTATGGAGCAAACCTGCAAGAGGATAAGAGAGAAGCACCTGCAAAAATGTAAATAGAAAAGAAAGTTAAGGTAATCTGACATAATGATAAATGAAACACATAATCGAGAATGATAGTAAAGAATTGTGATAGAGAAGGCTCAGGCTCAATCACACTAAGTTGGGGCAAATATGATCACAACTTCAGGAAGGGTTACATCACAAGAGCTACTACCAAACCAAAGGGAGTGAAATCATCACGCCAACAAACACTGAGAAGATAACAACCAATTATTGAAAGTCTTATGAGCTTTATTACCTACAAACCTAAACAAAACTATATATAATATAGAGAGGAAATTGCAAAGGGCAGAAAGATAAGGGGTCCCATGCAGGAAAATTATCATCAATATAGTCACCACGACATGAGGATATACTTATACATATGAAATAGGCCGATAAAACCATCCACAAGAAAACAGCAGAAGAGGTAGCCTACTGAAATCCTACTAAGCAAATCGATGAGCCTATAAGTAACACCATCCCAAACATATGATATATATATGAATCTTTCAAGCCAAGAGTACAGCCTAGAAGTAAAGTCCAAAAAATGAGCCCAATCATAATAATGAATGCATATGTGAACAAACCCCTTATTAATATCCATATCAGTAGTTGGCAAAAAGCATTTGTAAAGGAAGGCAGCATAACCCAATACCAAAAATAGCACCAAATAAAGATAGTTAGAACTACAGACAAGTAGCAGCAATGTGGACAAAAAATCAGATAATCTAGATCAACAAATAGCCAAGATAGCAAAAGGTAGCAGCTATCCATAGTACCACCCATTCAGAATAGACATTGCATTCCAAGGAGATAGCAGCACAAGCCTAACTAAACCCAGATGGGAATAAAAACAACAATAATTAATGTAGATCACAGCTATCAAGAAATGAACAGCAGCCCAGACACAAATAGCAAGGGCAATCAGAAAGCCAACCCCAATAACAAAATAGTTAGTGCAACATTGGAACCCACCAGTGGATAAATCAAAATGGGGATTCAAATTAGGGTCCTCATTAGAATCCAGAAAAAACAAGATATCAGATAACCAAGACAAAAAAATAGCCAAGACAGTAGTAGCTAAGACAGCCACAACCAAGACAGCAAAGGACAGCAAGATGACCATAGAGCCTCTCAATCAGAGTAGACATTACAATAGTTAGTAACCAAGTAGATAGAGCATAGAAACATGGATCGAAAAGCAGCATCCCAGACACCAATGACCAAAAACAATAAGAACAACAAAGTCAGAAATAGCTTGTTGAACATAGGACCCTAAAGTCCCACAACCAACAAAGATAGATCCAACATTGGAATCCTGAGAAACAAAGAAAGCAAATATCCAAGACAACAAATAGCCAAGACAACAAAAATCAGCTAGCTGGCCAGAGAACCACCCATTCAAAATAAATAGTGCAATAGATATAAGTTTAACTGAAAGAAGATGGAGAAAAGAGCAGTAGATAAAGTAGTCCATATAATTCATATTATAAGCATATAATAAACCAATAAGGAGATTCAAATCAAAATCCACCAAGCAATCAATAACTTCAATAGAGGTTTGTTGAACAAAACAAACCAAAACCCCAGAAATAGCATGTAGAGTATTAATCCAGTTCAGCCAATAACCCAGACAGTAATTACCAATAAGCTGGCCAAAAGTCCACCCATTCAGAGTAAATAGAGCATATGTAAAGATCCAAAAAATTAGATGGATAATCACAGGGTTCTGCACCATTTGAACAGGAGGGGATAAAATAGCGGCGGGAGAAATCGGGATTGTTACAGAAAATAGTCGAGAAATAAAAGGCAAGAAATAGATAATAACAACAAAGACAAGGGTAGCAATAAAACAAAATTTACACCCACCATATAAAATTCCAATAAAAAATAGAGATGTAAAGTAGCAACAGAAAGGGTTCAAAAGAAAATCAACCGAAAAAACCTTCCAGATAAAGATGATCAAGCTAGCAGCTAAACCCACAACCACATTAAAGGCAAACTGAGAAGCCATAAAGAAAGTCCAAACCGCAAGGAATTAATAAAATTGAACATGAAATTGCAAAATCTCTCTTGGAAGATTGGGAATATGAGGTTGGGCAAAATAATCAGCAAGACAACACCAACAGCACCCTGCTGAACTAGATAAACAACCCTAGTAATAGCTTGCTGGATAAAAGACTTAATGATCCAGACCATCCAACAACCAAGAAAGAAAATAACAGTTGGCCATAAAACCAACCATTCAAATTATACAATGCATAAGTTAAATCCTAGATAGTTAAGGAAGAGGTTTGGCCAAGACTAGCAGAACCAGGATATAAAAAATAGCAGCTGGTGAAAATAGAAGCATCCTAGGTTTTAACAGCACAAATATTCAAAAAAATGAGAGATAAGAAACATTCAAGCAGAAAAATTAAAGCCATCTTACAGTCTACAACCTCAATAGAGGCCAACTGAACAAAACAAAATAAAACCCCAAAAGCAGCATGAGGAGCAATAATCCAAATCAGCCAACATCCAGGATAGTAATTACCAACAAGCTAGATCTGCACACTTTTAACAGAGCCAAAAGGTAAAAAATAATAGATTAATTGATCAGTGGCTGGATGAGAAAGGCATAGAAGAACACGGGCAACAAATAGCTAACAAACACAAGGTTAGCCAGCATGATAGTGAATCCAGAAATCCAACAGCCATAGGTTAAAACAACACTACAATTATTGCAACCATAGGATAAGCAGATAAAAAGTAGTGGGGCAATAGAGCTACCATAAGGGTTCAAAAGGTTATTATCAATGAAATCCTTTAGATAAATCAGGCTAGTAGCAGAACTACCCTCCTCAGAGAAATCAGACTGAAAGGAATTCATTAAATAATGCCAAACCTGCAACGAACCATTAATAATAACAAAAGTATTGCATTTTCTATCCTTACAATGTATGTAAGGGGTTATATACATTTAGTAAATACATTAAACCAACTCCAAGATCACCTAATAAAGGCCCAAAAGCCCAACAACCAATAATTAAACCTTTAACATAGATGTAGCATCCAAAAACAACAAAACCCCAAACAAGGTTGGCATAATTAAACCAATAGCAGATGCCACTTAGCTCAGCAAAGGACAAGCAAGGAGTAATATGATGATGCATCAGCAAATTCCAAAGAAGCAATAGCACATTAACAGTAAAAATAGTAGAGGCAGTAAGCTCCCAATTAAAGCTAAGATAATTAAACCAAAGACGTGCCACGAGAGATCAATAAGTAAAGACAAGGGATATCGGTTGATGCATCAAAGACCAAAGAAAAATAACAATAGTAAATAGAAAATAATCATGCAATAAAAGAGGTATTGAAATAGGTGAATCCAATAGGTTAGATTAATTTTTTGAGATAAGGAAACCCAATTGTCTAGATTAACCAAGCCATGCAAATGTTTAGGAAGGGTTAGTTGATCAAAGAATTTTATTCCATCCAATCTAGCACCCAGATTGGCTAGATAATCAGCACATGCATTACCCTCACACCATACATGAGTGATTTTAAAGTAGAGTTGGGCAAGGATAGTTCTAGTTTGCATAAGAAGGTAGTACAATTCAGTATTTCCCATTTTGGTAGAAGTCAAGAGATCAATCAGCAGAAGGGCATCCACCTCAATCCAAATATTGAGCCAACCATTTTGAAGGCAAATCTTAAGAGCTTTGTACATTGCCATGAGCTCAGCAAAAGAAACAGAGCAGGGATTAAGGGGATAAGCAAAGGCACATAGGAATTTTCCATTAAGATTTCTGAATATTCCACCACAGCCTGAACCTTTATGAGAAATAGAGCCATCAGTGTTAACTTTAATAGTGTTAGCATGAGGTTTTATCCAATAAACAATCTTATCATCTTTACAGATGTGGTGATCTGGCAAGTTAAAACCCAGTTTATTGGCCACAAATTTGCAACCTTTGAATTATTTATATTTAATTAAATTGGCATTAAACAAGTCATGAATTTTGTTTTTAGTTCTAGCAATTATCCTTATGTGATTAATAGGGATCTCACGATGTTTTGCATCATTTCGGTCCATCCATATGAACCAAATAAGAGTGATAGAGACTTTAATTTGTCCTTTAATAGTGTTGTCAAAATAAACTTCAAGAAGTTGGTATAAATTTAAGGGGCCATTGAAAATGGCAATGTTAAAGAGGTCATCATACCAAATCCAAAGTTTAGAAGAAATGGCCCCGTTAACAAAAACATGATTCACATTCTCAATGTGAAAATAGCATTGGCATTTTGAAGGTAGTTGAAAACCTATACCCCACAACAAGGAGTTCACAGGGATGAAGTTTTTCAAAATACACCAAGTAAGAACAGAATAACAAGTAGGGATATTGTTGTTCCAAAGTTTAGAAAATACATAGGAAAAATCATGAGTTTCTTTAATGTGAATCCAAACATTTTTAAAGTTGAAATCACCATTATGTGAAATCTTAAAAAGGATCTGATCTTGATTGGTAGGAATGATAGGAATAGTAGTAAGCTTATTTAAAAGAGAGGGAGGAATATGATCAATATGCTTACTATTGTTCCACATATTATTATGCCAGAAAGAGTTCACTTTAATAGCAGCAGTGGAATGGGTAGAAAGTAAGTAGTCAATGGACCCACCTCCAGTCCAGTTGTCTTGCCAAAAGAAAGAGGAGCCAGAGTTCATCCCTAGGAAATTAAGGATTTGGCATCCCATTTGACGGAACAAAGTCTTTTCCAAACATGAGAGTCTCCCGCTTTATACGAGCAAATGAGAGGGTGCTTTCCCTGGCAGTATTTAGCAGTCATGAAATTATCTCATAGACTATTATTTTTCCTAAAATTCCACCAAAGTTTATAAGAAAGAGAAGTGATAGTTTTCTTGATTGGTTTACATCCAAGACCACCTTCAGAAAAAGTGTCACAGGTTTTATACCAAGAGATTTAGTGCATTTTTTTAGAGGAATTGTTAGATCCCTAGAAAATTTTGTTAATGAGCACAATTCTATTAGTGATAGAGTTGGTCGACACAATGGTTTGAATGAGATACAAAGGCATGGAGTTAAGGGTGCTCTTAATCAAAGTGAGCCTACCACCAAATGAAAGTAAGTGAAATTCCCAAATAAAAATTTTATTAGAGATTTATTTAATTAGCTCATCAAAAAGGTGAGATCTTTTTTTACCTTTAAAAAGAGGAGCACCAAGATATTTAATAGGAAGTTGTTGCTGTTGAAAATTAGTAATTCTCAAGATTTGATTGGTCTAGGGATTTTAGAAGAATGAATGAAACAACTTTTGCCTTCATTGAGAAAAGACGCTTTCATTGCCAAATTTATTTAAAAGATTCTTAATAGTTTTAATGTGAGGCGAGGCATTGCAAATGATTATAAAGTCATCGAAACTAAGATGAGTGAGGAGAATATACACATCCTAGGATTATTGTAAAAAAGATCATTCAGACTCCTTGATAGATATTCAATAGTAATAAAAGAGAGGGGATAGGGGATCCCTTTGTCTAAAACCATGCTTTGAAGGGAAAAAACCTAAGGATTTACCATTCAAGATAACAGAGAACCAAGCATTTGTAATGCAATTTTTGATGAGGCAGATAAAATAACCAGAAAACCCAAGCAAATGAAGAATTTGAAAGAGGAAATCCCAAGAGAGGTTGTCAAAAGCTTTAGTGATGTCCAGTTTAAAAAGGATGTTACCACCTATGATAGGGATGAAATGTCATGAATCAGCTCTTGTGCTAGAAGTATGTTATCATATTTACCTTTAACGCCAATTTGGTTGGGGAAATAATTTTAGGCAGCGGTGGACTATTAGCAATTAATTTAGCAATGAGTTTATGAAAGAAGGTGCAAAGGTTGATAGGTCTGAAATCGCCCCAAGATTCAAAATTATTAATTTTGGGAATGAGAAAAAATGGAAGTGCTAGAAAAATATCTATATAAAGGGTTACCCTCAAAAAAATTAGCAACCGCATCAACAAGGTCAGTCTTAATAATAAGCCAACAATGTTGAAAGAATTGAGTTGTAGCCTTCAGGGCCAGCAACAAAATCAGTGTTCATGTATTGAGAATACTACCAATCTCAGCTTCTGTAGGATGCAAAATGAGTAAGTGGTTTTCATCATTAGAGATCATAGAGGAGATCAAATGTGTGTTGGAGATGGCTTCTAAGGAGGGGTTGTTGTTTAATAAATTTTGAAAATGATGTATGATAGAATCTTTAATATCATTATTGTCAGTAATCCAAGTTTCGTTATCATTTTTGATTTTTTAATAGAGTTTAAGGCTTTATTTTTTAAAAAAAGAGCATGGAAATACCTTGTGTTTCTGTCACCATCAGCAATATGTTTGGTAGCCACCTTTGGCACCATCCTCCATATAATTAATCAAGTTATCTTTAGTCGCATTCAATTCATCAAGCTTATTAGAGTCGTCAAAGCATCTTCAAGAGAGCAAACAAGTTGTTCCATATTTTTGAGATTTGCAAAAGATTTTAAAATGATACTTGTTCCACCAAATTAGATTTTTTTAAGCCTTTTTAGCTTAAGCCAATGACGAATCATGCCTTTAACGAAATTATAAGGATGAATAGGGGCCCGCCAATTAATGGAAACAACATTAATAAAATCACTATGTTGGATCCACATATTTTGGAATCTAAAAGGAGTAGGGGAGGATAGTCTTGTGGAGGGATTTTTGATAGAAATCAAAAGTGGAGAATGGTCAGATAAAGTTCTGCTTAAATGTTCAACCAAAGTAAGAGGACATTGATTGATCCAAAGGGAATTAAAGAGGGTCCTATCAAGCCACTGCCAAAGTATAGAATTATGCGCGTGTAGTCGAACAGAAAACCAATATCAATCAGATTACAATCAAGAATCATATTAGAACAGTCTTCCATGGAATGAATGTTAGGAGAGCAACCTCCCCTTCTTTTCGAGGAAGTGAGAATAGTGTTGAAATCACCACCAACCAACCAAGGTTTGTTGATAGAGGAGGAAAAGGTTCTTAAGTTATCCCAAAGGATGCTCTTACCAGTTCTATTACAAGAAGCATAAATAAAGGAACCAAGAGCATAAAATTCACCCAATGAGATTTGAACATTAACCAATTGATGAAGGTCATCAAGGACAGAGATGTTGACTAAATTATTCCAAAAACACCAAATTTTATTGCTAATATTATAAAAGGAGTTTTGAAAGCCAAGCAATCTAACAACCTAAGTGATCTTAGAAGAGTGAATGAATGGTTCAATAACAACAAGCAAGGCTATGTTATGAGAGAGGCAAAGGCTTCTAACACGGTTGCGAACACTGAGAGTCCCAATACCCCGAACATTCCAAATAAGAAAATTGATCATAATAAGTTGAAAGAAAAAAAAAGAGATAACTGAAAAAATAAAAACAAGAAGAAGAGAAACATGAAACAATTATTTATGGGAAGTTAGAGAAGATCGAGTGGTTCTAGTGGAGCTATTAGTAAACATTGTAGCTTTAAGGGATTTTTTTTAATAATAGTTTAAAAAGGCATATCTATGTCCAAAGTATATCCATCTGAAAGAGAGTGATTTGTGATATTCATAATAGGACCAGTATCTGTCAAAGCATTTCTAATGGTGATTGCTCCTTCTTGATGTCGAGTTAGGTTGAAATAGGGTTAGCATGTGTATCACTCTGTAGGGTAATAGAAGGAGAGGTTGTGGTACCATTAATAGCATAAAATTAATTTTCATTTCCATGAGTACTATTCAGATTTTGATCCATCACCAAATTATCAAAAAATTTCAAAACAATTCCAGAATTAGTTTTGAGATTTTGATCCAACTTGAGGTTCCCATTCAAGTCACCATTATGATTCATATGAGTCAAGGGATTGTCTTGAGATGCCAAGTTATTACAAGTAGAAGCAATGTTAGGTAAGTTATCATTAATTTTCTCACAAACCTCAATATCATTATTTTATGAAGCTCAAATTGTTCTCCAATAGGCAAATCTGTAGGTAATAAAGGAGAGGGGGGTAGGAGGGTGAGTTCCAGTTTGCGTAACTTTAGGCACATAAGCAAACTTATTATTTTTTTCATTTGTTAAAGAGGGATTAGGATCTGGCAATTTTTTCTTTTTAAGATTAGGGTATAACACAAAGCATTCAGAGTGATCATGACCATGGATCTTACAATGTGTTCAAAAAATAGGGAAATTTTCAAATTCCACTTTTTGATTATACCCAAATTTTTTCGAGCCGATCCAAACTTCTTTAGGGTACTTTTTTGGTAATATCAATCTCAACCATAATACGAGCAACTGATGGTCGTGATCTCGTGGCAGTGGCTTGATCTATTTGAAGGGGTCTACCAAAGAGAGCCCCAACCGTAAATAGGACTTGATGGGTAACATAATGTATCCTCATGTTTGGAAAAGCTAGCCATAAAGGAACAATTGGGGATTCCTCTTTAACATCAAATAGAGGAGACCATTTTAAAAGCCTCATTTGACAATTGTACACAAAGTAAGAGCGACGAGCAAAGACTCTTGAGTAGTCTAAATCATTAGATAGTTGAATAAGGATATGTCTATGATCAATCAATCTGATAGTAAATACACCTGAGAGCTTTAGAAGGACTACTTTCAAGAGGGAGAACATAATGAAAATTTACCTAATGAAAATTTAAAGGGCTTCACCTTTTCCACATCAAGATCCGAGCACATTACGGACATTCCATGGAAAGAAGTTGAGATTAAATTGACCGCATTAGAACAAGTATTCTTACGGATAAGTGTCCATGAAGGACTTAACGGCAGAAGGCTCGGTGGATCGGATCGATATTACCTTGAAAATCAAAAGCCTTAGCCGATGCCTCCAAGTTTGGAGAGCTTGGTTATGCGGAAAGTGGCGCTTCTGCCATTGTAAGATCAAGGGAAACTCACATAAGCAGCCAACCAAGAGCAAAAATCCAAAAGGAATGATTGGGAATGGTCGAAACATGACCAAGCCATAAGGAAAAGGAAAGGAACACGAAATCTCTGGAGAGCATCACAGATGAGGAGCAGGGGAGTCAGTTTGAGTTTAGGGTTTAGGGTTTAGGGTTTAGGGTTTAGGGTTTAGGGTTTATGGTTTAGGGTTTAGGATTTAGGGTTTATGGTTTTAGGTTTTAGGGTTTAAGGTTTTAAGGTTTAGGATTTAAGGTTTCAGGTTGTAGGTTTAGGGTTCAGGGTTTAGGGTTTAGAGTTAGTTTTAGGGTTTAGGATTTAGGGTTAGGGTTTTCTTTAATTTTTTTAAAGTTAAGTAAATTGGTAGGTTTAGGTTTATTTAGTTTTTTGAGTTTATTTTTTATTAATTTTAGTTTATTTTTTAATTAGGTTTATTTTTTATTTTTATTTAGTTTAGTTTATTTTTGGAGTGTAATTTTAGTTCTAGAAGTTATAGTGGTAGTGTTGTGACATTAGGTGAACAAGACATTAAAATGCAAAATGTGAATGTTCTAAGAATGCATCTGGCTTGTTGTGTGATATAAAAGTACCACTTAAACTTAAGGGAAAATTTTATAATATGGTGGTAAGACCTGTAATGATTTATGGTGTAGAATGTTGGCCAATAAAAGAGAAGCATGAGACTAAGTTAAGTGTTGTAGAGATGAGGATTCTTAGGTGGATGAGTGGCTTTACTCTTTGAGATAAAAGCGAAATATTTATTTTTGAGAAAAAGTTGGAGTAGCTCTAGTGGTAGATAAAATTTGAGAGAGTCGCCTTAGTTGGTTTGGCCACATAAAGCATCGCCGTCCAATGACCCGGTTAGGAGAGCAGATGCATTAGAATTGCCTTATGTTAAGAAAGGTAGAGGTAGACCTAAAAATACATGATTAAGTTGTATAAAAAATGAACTTAGTATACTTGAATTGAATGAGAATTTGATACATAATAGGATATAATGGACACGAAGGATTCATGTAGACAACCTCAGTTAGTGGGATAATGGCTTTTTGTTGTTGTTGTTGTTGTTATTGTTTTCCTTATTTATTTTAGTTTATTTATTTTATTTTCGTTTATTTTTTAGGTTTAGGTTTATTTTTTTAGTTTAGTTTTATTTTTATTTTATTTTTTAGGTTTTGGTTTTATTTTTATTTTTAGGTTTAGGTTTAGGTTTTTATTTTATTTTTTTAGGTTTAGGATTTATATTTTTATTTTTGGTTTATTTTAGGGTTTTATTTTGTAGTTTAAGCTTAGGTTTATTTTTAGTTTATTTTATTATATTTAGGGTTTAAGATTAGGTTTAAGTTTAGTTTATTTTAGGTTTAGGTTTAGATTTTATTTATATTAGTTTAGTTTATTTTAATTTAGGTTTAGGTTTATTTTATTTTTATTTTAGGTTTAGGTTTTTCCTTAGTTTAGGGTTTAGATTTTATTGTTTATTTATTATTAAGTTTGATTTTTAGGTTTATTCTTTAGGTTTAAGTTTTTATTTAGTTTTTATATTATTTTATTTTAGGTTTATTTTCTTTTTATATTAGGTTTTGTTTTTATTTTATTTAAGTTTTTTTATTTTTTTTATTGGTTTAGTTTCTATTTTTATTTATTTTATTTTAGTTTAGTTTTATTTTTTTATTTTCTTTTAGGTTTAGGTTTAGGTTATGATTTTACTTTAGGTTTTTTTTATTTTATTTTAGTTTAGTTTTTTACCTATTTTCTTTTTAGGTTTTATTTAGTTTGGGTTTAACTTTTTAGCTTTTTTAGGGTTAAGGGTTTAGGGTTAGTTGAGGGTTTAGGGTTTAGAGTTTAGGTTTTAGGTTTTAGGGTTTAGGGTTTAGGATTTAGGGTTTAAGGCCTTTTAGGGTTTAGGGTTTAGGGTTTTTAGGGTTTAGGGTTTAGGGTTTAGGGTTGGTTAGGTTTAGGGTTTAGGTTTTAGGTCAAGGGTTCAAGTTTTATTTTAGGGTTTGAAGTTTTAAGTTTTTTTTAATAGAGAACAAATTCAGATTCAACAGTTCTTCTTTTCAATTTAACAAACCAAGTATCACAACAAGTTTTCTAAGACACAAGCGACGACATAGATAAAAAATGAGCATGCATAGAGCAAATTAAGAACCCTAGATAACTAAAATCGTCTCTACTGTAAAGACGCATTTCCATAAGCAGCACATTAGATCAACCATTCTTCAATTTCTCCAGTTCCCATCAGAATCACCCCAGCCTCTCAAGTAGTAGGATCCACCATTATATCCCCAATCTCTCCCTCCGCCAGCACCAAGGTTGTAACCTCTATCGTTCCTCCCACCTCTAAACATCACTGCTCCGACCAGCGCCTCCATATCCACCAGCACCTCTAGATCCCCCACCACCACTACAATAACCACCGCCTCCTCCTTCGCCTCCACCACTAGATCTAGACTAAGCCTAGTTGACAGTAATGTTCCTGTCA
The DNA here is from genome assembly GCA_021442155.1 of Cymbidium sinense. Taxonomy (NCBI): domain Eukaryota; kingdom Viridiplantae; phylum Streptophyta; class Magnoliopsida; order Asparagales; family Orchidaceae; genus Cymbidium; species Cymbidium sinense. The sequence goes on from CM038214.1 coordinate 147,231,993, forward strand.
TCAAGGTTCTTCCTATTCTTAGGGTTTAGGTTTAGGTTTATTAGGTTTTAGGGTTTAGGTTTATTTTTTTCATTTATTTAGTTACTTTAGGTTTAGGTTTAGGTTTTAGGGTTTAGGGTTTTGGGTTAGGGTTTAAGGTTTAGGGTTTAAGGTTTAGGGTGTAGGGTTTATGGATAAGGGTTTAGGATTTTATGGTTTATGCTTTTAGGGTTTAGAGTTTAGAATTAGGGCTTAGGGTTTTTTAAGGTTTAGGGTTAAGGGTTGTAAGTTTAGGGTTTAGGGTTTAGGATTTTGGGTTTAGTGTTTTTCTTTAATTAAGTAAATTGGTAAGTTTAGGTTTATTTACTTTATTTTTTATTTATTTTAGTTTATTTTATTTATTTATTTTTATTTAGGTTTATTTTTTATTTTTATTTAATTTAGCTTATTAATTTTAGGTTTATTTATTTTAATTTAGGTTTTTTATTTTAATTAATTTTTTAGGTTTAGTTTTAGGTTTAGGTTTATTTTTTAGTTGAGTTTTATTTTTATTTTATTTTTTGGTTTAGGTTTAGATTTTTATTTTATTTTTTTAGGTTTAGGCTTTAGGTTTTCATTTTATGTTTTTTTAAGAAATATTATTTAGTTTTGGTTTACGCTTTTTTTTAATTTATTTTATTTTATTTAGTTTAGGTTTAGGTTTAGGTTTATTTTATTTTATGTTTAGTGGTAGGTATTATTTATTTTAGTTTAGATTATTTTAGTTTAGCTTTAGGTTTATTTTACATTTATTTTTTTTAGTTTTTTTTAAGTTTAGGGCTTAGGTTTTATATTTTGATTATTTTTAGGTTTTATTTTTATTTTTATTTTTTATGTTTTTGTTTTTATTTATTTTTTATTTTATTTTAATTTATTTATATTATTTTTTTAATTTTAGGTTTAGTTTTTATTTTATTTAGGTTTTTTATTTTTTAGTTTAGTTTATGTTTTTATTTATTTTATTTTTGTTTAGTTTTCATTTTTTATTTTATTTTCTTTTTAGGTTTATGTTCAGGTTTAAGTTTTCGTTATGTTTTTATTATTTTTAATTTTTTTATTTTATTTTGGTTTAGGTTTTTTTATTTATTTTATAATTAGGTTTTATTTAGTTTAGGTTTAGGTTTTTAGCTTTTTAGGGTTTAGAGTTTAGGGTTTAGGTTAGGTTTTTATTTAGGTTTACTTTAGGTTTTATTTTTTAGTTTACATTTAGGTTTATTTTTAGTTTATTTTATTTTATTTAGTTTAGGGTTTAGGTTTAGTTTATTTTAAATTTATGTTTAGGTTTTATTTATTTTAGTTTAGTTTATTTTAGTTTAGGTTTAGGTTTATTTTATTTTATTTATTTTATTTTTATTTTTTGTTAAGTTTTTATTTTTAGTTTTGAGTTTGGGTTTTATTTTTCATATATTTTAAGGTTTATTTTTTAGGTTTAGGTTTTTATTTAGTTTTTATTTTCTTTTATTTTAGGTTTATTTTATTTTTATTCTATGTTTAGTTTTAATTTTATTTAGGGTTTTTATTCTGAGGTTTATTTTATTTTTTGCTTTAGTTTTGGTTTTTATTTATTTTATTTTAGTTTTTTTTATTTTTTTTATTTCATTTTATTTTTAGGTTTAGATTTAGGTTTTAGTTTAGGCTTTTATTTTATTTTATTTTTTAATATTATGTGGGTTTAGGATTTTTTATTTATTTTATCTTTAGATTTTATTTACTTTAGGTTTAGATTTTTAGGTGTTTAGGGTATAGTGTTAAGGGTTTAGGGTTTGAATGTTTAGGGTTTTAGGGTTTAGGGTTTAGTGTTAGGGTTTAGGGTTTATGATTTTTAGGGTTTAAGGTTTAGGATTTAGAGTTAGCTTAGAGTTTAAGGTTTAAGGTTTAGTGTTTAGGCTTTAGAGTTTTTAAGATTTAGGGTTTATGATTTAGGATTTGTATAGGGTTTAGGGTTTAGGATTTTAGGGTTTAGGGTCTAGGGTCTAGGGTTTAAGGTTAGGGTTACAACTTAGGGTTTAGGGTTTAGGGTTTATGTTTTAGAATTTAAGGTCTTTTAGGGTTTAGGGTTTAGGGTTATAGGTTTAGGGTTCATGGTTCAGGGTTAGTTTTAGGGATTAGGGTTTAGAGTTTAGGGTTTGAGGATTAGGATTTAGGTTAAGGCTTTATGCTTTAAGGTTTAGGATTTTTTAAAAAAAATTAAGTAAACCAATAGGTTTAGGCTTTTTTTAGTTTATTTAGTTTATTTTTATATTTATTTAATTTAATTTATTTTTTATTTTTATTTATATTTATTTTTTATATTTATTTTATTTATTTTATTTTTTTTGGTTTATTTATTTAAGTTTAGGTTTCTTATTTTAGTTTATTTTTTAGGTTTAGGTTTAGGTTTATGTTTATTTTATAGTTTAGTTTTATTTTTATTTTATTTTTTAGGTTTAGGTTTAGGTTTGGGTTTTTATTTTATTTTTTTTAGGTTTAGGTTTTAAGTTTTTATTGTAGGTTTTATTTTTTAGTTTAGGTTTATTTTTAGTTTATTTTACTTTATTTAGTTTAGGGTTTAGATTTAGTTTACTTTTGGTTTAGGTTTAGATTTTATTTATTTTAGTTTAATTTAGTATAGTTTAGGTTTAGGTTTATTTCATTTTGTTTATTTTAGGGATAGGTTTTTTTTAGTTTAATGTTTATGTTTTATTTTCTATTTATTTTTTGGTTTATTTTTTAGGTTTAGGTTTTTATTTAGTTTTTATTCTATTTTATTTTAAGTTTATTTTATTTTTAATTTTTGCTTTGTTTTTATTTTATTTAGGTTTTTTATTTTAGGTTTATTTTATTTTTTAATTTATTTTAGGTTTTTATTTATTTTATTTTAGTTAGTTCTTATTTTTTATTTTATTTTATTTTTAGGTTAGGTTTAAGTTTAGGTTTTAGGTTAGGTTTTTATTTTATTTTTTTATTTATGTTTTGGTTTTTTTATTTATTTTATTTTTAGGTTTAATCTAATTTAGGTTTTGGTTTTTAGGTTTTTAGGTTTTTAGGGTTTAGCTTTAAGGTTTAGGGTTTAGGGTTTAGGATTTGCAGTTTAGGGTTAAGGGATTTGGGTTGTAGGTTTTATGGTTTAGGGTTTAAGGTTTAGGGTTTTAGGGTTTAGTATTTACAGTTTAGGGTTTAGGGTTTAGGATTTTATGGTTTAGAGTTTAGGGTTTACGGTTGTAGGTTTAAGGTTTAGGGTTTAGGATTTAGAGTTAGTTTTAGGGTTTAGGGTTTAGGGTTAAGGTTTCTTTTATTTATTTTTATTTATTTTTTATTTTTAAGGTTTAGGGTTTAGGGTTTAGTGTTTAGGTTTTAGGTTTAGGATTATGTTTAGTTTAAAGTTTTGTTTTTTATTTAATAGAGTACAAATTTAGATTCAACATTTCATTTTTTTATTTCATCAACCAAGTAACACACCAAGTTTTCTAAGACACAAGCTACAACATAAATAAAAATTGAGCATGCATAGGTTTTTAGCTTTTTAGGGTTTAAGGTTTTAGGTTTGGGGTTTAGGGTTTAAGGTTTAGGTTGTAGGGTTTAGGTTTTAGGTTTAGGTTTAAGTTTTAGTTTAGGGTTTAGGGTTTAGGGTTTATGGTTTAGGGTTTTAGGTTTTTTTATTTTTTAACAAAGAACAAATTCAGATTCAACATTTCTTCTTTTTGATTTCATCATCCAAGTAGCACCCCAAGCTTTCTAAGACACAAGCAATGAGATAAACCCTAAAAATGAGCACCAATAGAACAAATGAGCACCATCAAAAATGTCACCACCATCATATCCTCGATCTATCGCTCCACCACCACCATGACTACAACCTCCGTCAGTCCTCTCGCCTCCATAAGCCACCACTGCTCTGACCACCACCTCCATATCCACCAGCACCTACAGATCCCCCTCCACCACTGCAATAACTGCCACCTCCACCTTCACCTCAACTGCCAAATCTAGACTGAGCATTGTTGACAGTGATGTTCTTGTCATCAAGGTTCTGCCCATTCTTAAGGTTTATGGTTAGTTTATAGTTTAGGGTTTAAGCTTTGTTTAAGGTTTAGGGTTAGTTTAGGGTTTAGAGTTTGGATTTAGAAGTTTTACGATTTACAGTTTAGGGTCTAGGGCTTAGGGTTTAGGGTTTAGGGTTTAGGATTTAGGGTTTTAGGGTTAAGGTTTAGGGTTTAGGGTTGTAGGTTTAAGGTTTAAGGTTTAGGGTTTAGGGATAGTTTTAGGGTTTGGGGTTTAAGGGTTAGGTTTAGTATTTAGGGTTTGGGCTTTTTTAAAAAAAAAATCAGTAAACTGGTAGGTTTAAGTTGATTTAGTTTATTTCTTATTTATTTGAGTTTTTTTCACTTTTTATTTTTATTTAGGTTTATTTTTTTATTTAGTTTAGTTTATTTATTTTAGGTTTATTTATTTTAATTTAGAATTTTTATTTTAGTTTTTCTTTAGGTTTAGGTTTATTTTTAGTTAAGCTTTATTTTTATTTTATTTTTTTAGGTTTAGATTTTATATTTTTATTTTTAGGTTTAGGTTTAGGTTTTTATTTTATTTTTCTAGGTTTAGGTTTTAGGTTTATATTTGAGGTATAATATTTGGTTTTATTTTTCAGTTTAGGTTTATGTTTATTTTTAGTTTACTTTATTTTATTTACTTTAGGTTTAGTTTATTTTATGTTTAGGTTTAGATTTTATTTATTTTTATTTAGTTTATTTTAGTTTAAGATTTGGTTTATTTTATTTTGTTTAATTTATTTTTATTTTAGGTTTAGGCTTTTTTTAGCTTAGGGTTTAGGTTTTATTTTTTATTTATTTTAAGGTTTTATTTTTAAGTTTATTTTTTAGGTTTAGGTTTTTATTTAGTTTTTATTTTATTTTAGTTTAGGTTTATTTGATTTTTATTTTAGGTTTAGTTTTTATTTTATTTAGGTTTTTATTTTAGAGTTTAGTTTAGGTTTTTATTTATTTTATTTTATTTTAGTTTTAATATTTATTTTATTTTCTTTTTGGATTTAAATTTAGGTTTCGTTTAGGTTTTAGTATGTTCTTATTTTATTTTATTTTTTACTCTATTTTAGTTTAGGTTTTTTAATTTATTTTATTTTTAGGTTTAGGTTTGTAGCTTTTAGGGTTTAGAGTTTAGGGTTTGGGGTTTGTTTAGAGTTTAAGGTTTAGGGTTTAAATTTTAGGGTTTAGGTCTTAAGTTTAGGGTTTAAGTTTTAGTTTAGGGTTTAAGGTTTTTTTTCTTAATAGAGAACAAATTGAGATTCAACATTTCTTCTTTTTGATTTCATCAACCAATTAGCACCCCAAGTTTTCTAAGACACAAGTGATGACATAGATCAAAAATGAGCACCCATAGAGTGAATCAAAAATCCTAGATAATTAGAATCATTTCTATGATAAAAACACAGTTTCATAGCGGTAGATCAGTTGGTGTTCATCAATTTCTCCGTTACGTCGAGAACCATCCCTTCAGTACTTGGACCGCCATCATATCACGATCTCTCCCTCGCCACCACCATTTGTAAGTTTTATCGCTCCTCTCACCTCCATAATCACCAGTACTCCGGCCACCACATTCATATCCCCAGGCACCTCAGTCCCAGCCACCATACTGATACTTGACCACCTCCTCGATCTAGGAGCCTAGTTGATGGTGATGTTCCTGCCATCAAGGTTTTGCTCATTCATAGTGTTTAGGGTTAGTTTATGCTTTAGAGTTTAGGGTTAATTTAGGGTTTAGGGTTTAGGGTTGTAGGTTTTACAATTTATGATTTAGGATTTTGGATTTAGGGTTTAGGGTTGTGGTTTAGGTTTAAGGTTTAGTGTTTAGGGTTTAGGGCTTAGGGTTAGTGTTTAGGTTTTTTTAGGGTTTAAGGTTTAGGGTTGTAGGTTTATGGTTTATGGTTTAGTGTTCAGGGTTTATTGTTTTTTTTTAAATTAAGTAAACAGGTTTAAGTTTATTTAGTTTACTTATTATTTCTTTGAGTTTATTTTATTTTTATTTTATTTAGGTTTATTTTTTATTTTTATTTATTTTAGTTTTATTTATTTTAGATTTATTTATTTTAGTTTAGGTTTTTATTTAGTTTATTTTTTTAGTTTAAGTTTATTTTTTAGTTGAGTTTTATTTTTATTTTATTTTTTAGGCTTAGGTTTTATTTTTATCTTCTTAGGCTCAGGTGAAGGTTTATATTTTATTTTTTTAGGTTTAGGTTTTAGATTCATTTTAAAGTTTTATTTTTTAGTTTAGGTTTAGGTTCATTTTTAGTTTATTTTATTTTATTTAGTTTAGGTTCAGTTTATTTTAGGTTTAGGCTTAGGTTTTATTTATTTTAGTTCAGTTTATTTTAATTTAGGTTTATGTTTATTTTATTTTGTTTATTTTATTTTAATTTTAAGTTTAGGTTTTTTAGTTTAGGGTTTAGGTTTTATTTTTTATTTATTTTTAAGGTTTTTTAGTTTAGGCTTTATTTAAAGTTTTATTTTTAGTTTAGGTTTTATTTAGTTTTTTATTTTATTTTTTATATTACATTTGGTTTTATTTGTGTTTTTTAGGTTTTAATTTTTAGTTTACTTAGGTTATTTTATTTTATTTTAGTTTATTTTATTAGTTTATTTTATTTTATTTATTTTATTTAGGTTTCAATTTTTATTTATTTATTTTAGATTTTAATTTAGTTTAGTTTTGTTTTAGGTTTTAGGAGTTTTGAGGTTTAGGTTTAGGGTCTGGTGGCCTGGTTTAGGTTAAGGTTTATGGTTGTGTAGTTGTGGCCTAGGGCTCACAGTTTAGGCTCAGTTCCTGGGCTAGGTTGGTAGGGTAAGTTAGGGCTCAGGGTTTTAAGTAGGGAGGTTAGAGTTAGGGTGAGGATTTAAGTGTGGTAGTTTAGGGTCAGGATTTAGGGTTTAGGGTCAGGGTTTTAGCTTGGATTTAGGGTTATTTAGGTTTAAGGTTTAGGGTTTAAAATCAGTAGGGTTTAGGTTTAAGGTTTTTAAAAAGTATACTTTAGGTTTATTTAGTTCATTTAGTTTATTTTTTATTTATTTTGGTCTATTTTATTTTTTTTATTTTATTTACATTTATTTTTTATGTTTATTTAATTTATTTTATTTATTCTATGTTTATTTATCTTAGTTTAGGTTTTTTATTTTAGTTTAATTTCTTAGTTTATGTTTATTTTTTGGTTTAGTTTTATTTTTATTTTATTTTATAGGTTTAGGTTTTGGTTTTTATTTTATTTTTTTAGCTTTAGGTTTTAAGTTTTTATTTTAGCTTTATTTTAAGTTTTTTTAGTTTAAGTTTAGGTTTATTTTTTAGTTTATTTTATTTTATTTAGTTTAGTTTATTTAGTTTAGTTTAGGTTTATTTATCTTTAGAGGTTTAATTTTTATTTTGTACTTTAGGTTTACATTTTAGCTTAGGGCTCAGGTCAGGGTCAGTGGAGTTGTTTGGCTTTAGGTTTAGTGGTGGGTGGGAGTTTAGGGTTTAGGGCATGCCTGTTTAGTTTTTGAGTTTAGTTTAGGTCATATAGGTATGGAGTGTAGGTTTAGGGTTATAGTAGGGTGGGTAAGATTTAGGGTTTAGGATTTAGGATTTAAGGTTTAGGGGTTTTTTTTTTAAATTAAGTAAACCTGTAGGTTTAGGTTTATTAGTTTATTTGGTTTATTTTTTATTTATTTTAGTTTATTTTATTTTTTATTTTACTTTAAGTTTATTTTTATTTTTATTTTGCTTTCTTATTTATTTTAAGTTTATTTATTTTAGTTTAGGATTTTTTATTTTTTTTACTTTTTAGGTTTAGGTTTAGGTTTTTATATTTTTTGTTTAGTTTTATTTTATTTTATAGGTTTAGGTTTTATTTTTATTTTAGTTTAGTGTATGTTATATTATTTTTTATTTTAGGTTTATTTTTAGTTTTTTTAGTTTAGGTTTAGGTTTATTTTTAGTTTATTTTATTTTATTTAGTTTAGAGTTTAGGTTTAGTATATTTTAGATTTAAGCTTACGTTTTATTTATTTTAGTTTAGGTTTATGTTTTATTTTATTTTGATTATTTTAGGTTTAAGTTTTTTTTAGTTTTAAGTTTATTTTTTTATTTTGTATTTTTTATTTTTTATTTATTTTATTTTATTTTATTATGTTTATTTTATTTTATTTTATGTTTAGTTCTTATTTTATTTAGGTATTTTTATTTATAGGTTTATTTTATTTTTTTTAGTTTATTTTAGTTTCTATTTATTTTATTTTAATTTAGTTTTATTTTTATTTTATTATATTTTTAGGTTTAGGTTTAGGTTTTAGTTTAGGTTTTATTTTTTTTATTTATTTATTTTATTTAGGTTTAGGTTTATTTATTTATTTTATTTTTAGGTTTTATTTAGTTTAGGTTTAGATTTTTAAGGTTTTAGTGTTTAGAGTTTTGGGTTTTGGGTTTTTGGTTTGGGGTTTTGGGTTGTATGTTTTAGGTTTTAGGGTTTAGGGTTTAGGGATTTTAGGTTTAACGTTTAGGATTTAAGGTTTCAATTTTAGGTTAGGGTTCAAGTTTTAGTTTATGGTTTAGGGCTTTTGGGTTTTTTTTTAATAGAGAATAAATTCAGATGCAACATTTCTTTTTTTCGATTTCATCAACCAAGTAACAAACCAGGGAAGTGAGGTAATCAAATGACCTTCTTGGGGCTAGCTAAAGCCTCGTGTTTCCATCGATGTCTAGACTATATACCCATTACCATTCAATCTTATATAAATTAACACATGAATATAGGAAATAGAGCTCAACATTCATGCACTTAAGCTATAAGAATATGCATTTGTTATGTATTTATAACTAGCATCATAACACATATTATTATTCATTTATAAGCTTTTGAAAAATACATTTTGATTTAATAGTGATAATAGCCACGCATATATTGAATTAAATCAACACATGCAAGCTTACATAAAGGAAATCCTATTTATTTTACTTGATTTTGAAAGATGGATGCATGAATTCAAATGACATACCAAATTTAACATGATTGGAAAGAGGACAATCAAATATAAGCATGTGATTCATTCAACCAAACTAGTTCTTAAGGACTATCAAATCAAATAAGATTATTTAAAGCAAACCAAAGGTTATTTATTAATTAAATTTTCGATTTGATTTGATTTAAAGTGGAGAATAGAAATCATTACATGTTGATTTAAACCCATTCCCACATTAGTGATTTGATTTAATTTAAGGAAATGTAATTAAGTTGATTTTATGGGTTAATTAAGTTGAACTTTTAATTAGATGAATTATTTACCCTTACCTATGTCACCTTAAAGTAATTAACTAAATAATTATGAGCCAACATGATATGCATAGAAAATAAACTTTCAATGATCCTAGGAAATAAAAGGGGTCTAATGCAATTGGATCATGATTAATAGTTAATTAGATTAAGAGACTTAATTGATTACTCCTATGGTTTTCCCACACATGTGGACTAAACATAATTTCAGTAAACTCCTTTAGGTTATTAAACACCTAAAGATCAACCTCATGATTTAATTAATTAAGGTATGATGTGATTATGAATTCAATTTGATTAAGTGATTTAAATAATTAGTAAAATCTTAATTAATTTCATTTTAAAAGGGGGTGAAATGAACTTAGGGAAAGGGGTCCCAACCCTATTCCTTAGTTCACTTACTATTGAACAATGATTGATATGATTAAATCATTTAAGATTAAATCAGATAGCTACGATTAATCCCACAACTTAATAAGATTAAATCAAATTGATCTAGCAATCTAATCATGACAGTCCATTCTGATCACGCTGAATGGACGGTGTGTGATCTAACATCAGGAGTGAGGGAGTCAATCTTCCAATGCTCACTTGATCCTAGCTTACCTGAGCTCAGATCAACTCCAAAAGGATCCCATACCTTCACGACATCGATTGAAGGGGATCCAATGGTCAAGATCACACGAGATGCAAGTTTTCTTCAAAAAGAGTCAAGCCATTTTGCCTAAGAATCAATTTTTGAAGCATACCTCACCGGAGCTCGAGACTGATGGCAAGAAAGATTGATAAAGCTTCATCTAGTGGAGATGAAGCCCTGTTGAGCAGGAATTGGATCAATTCCTTGATGTTTGCTTGAAGGGCCATGAACTGATGATTTGGAGCTCAGTATTGATCGAAGTCCCACCTCCGATGCTCGGGAAGCTTGGGAAATGATTCGTTCTTACTTGACAAGCCTAGGGAAGGTGCATGAAATGTTAATTTGAGTTTGATGGAGAAATGGGGAAGTTATGTCAGAAATGGGAGTGTCCTATTTTGTGATGGACTAGAATGGCATTTTTTTATGGACGAACGAGCTTGAGAGCTTAGGAAATGGCTCTAGCAGCTCATCTTGGGTAACTAGGGCTTTGAGGAATGATTTTTGTGTGTGTTTGAGTGGAAATAGAGGGGTGTATACCCCCCTTCATCTTGATTGAATGGTGGGATTGGGTTTTGCTTCTAGTGGCCATCTGGCCATCTCAGGGAGTCATGGGTGGCAGGGAGGAGGTGAGTTGGCTTCCAAGGAGGAATCATGGTTGTCCTATGGGTTTCAAATGCTCCAATGGGGAGGGTGAGGTGGTTTCACCTCCCATGGGTCATGGCCGACCCAACCACCCCTTGGGTCAAATTGGGTAGTGTCTTCGGTGCTTAGGTGGACCATTAGGTGAGTACCAAGTGGCCAAGGAATGGAAATGACCACTTACATGGGTGATTTGTCTCATGTGATGCCCTTGACCAAGGGTAGAATGATCATTTGACTTTGGATTTAACTTGGGTACATTTGAAATGAGCCAAAAGTGGGATAGCCCAAATTTCAAGTCAATTGGAATTGATTTGGTTAGGTTTGGCTCAATTTGACTCATTTAGGTCAAATTGGGTCAAACCAAGGGTTAGGTCAAGTTTATATGATCATTTAGAATGTTTTGGTTCAATTGGTTTGGTTCAGTTTGGGTTAGATTTTATTTTGGCTCATTTGAATTCATTTGGGTCAAATGGGTTAAGTTGACCGATTTGACCAAATTGGTCAAATTGGCTTAGGTTGGGTGTTGGTTTGGGTTTATTTGATCAATTGAAGATGATTGTAGGCTTTAGTTTTAATTAATTTGGATTTAGTTTTGCTTAGGCCAACTTGAATCTTTAGGTCAATTTGGGCTAAGTAGGTCAATTGGGTTCAATTGGGTCCAATCATGGCTTTGGTCAAGTTCAACAATCAATTTGGAATGAACTTGAGCCATTGGTTGCAATCAATTTGGTTTATATTTTGATTTGACCAAATTTGGTCTTTTAGGTCAATTTGGGTCAACTTGGGTCAAGAGGGCCAATTGGGTTTGGTTTGACTCAATTGAAGGCCAAGTCATATTCAAATATTAATTTTGATTTGGTATGAATCATTGGTTTCAAGGGATTTGGCTTATGTTGCAATTTGGCTAGTTTGGGTTCATATGGGTTAAGAGGTTGACTTGGTTAAATGACCAAGTTGACTTGGTTTGACCCAATTTGTGATAATTGATCAACCTAGGGTGATCAATAATTATGATGGGAGGATTTGATGGGCTTAGTTCAATCCAATTTGGGTAGGGATTAGAACGTTTCAAATAGGGTCAAATTGGCCATTAGACCAATTGGGTTTAGTTGGCTTGATTTTGGGTTGACTTTGATTTAGTTGAGTTTATATGTGGATTTGGGATTGATATATAAATTCAATTGCAATTTTGGGTTCAAATGGGTTTTGGTTAATTTGAACATTTCAAGTCAAAAGGGTTAAGTTGGGTATGACTTGGGTCAATTTTGGTTTGGCTTTATGATCATAGATTTCATTTATATTTATGAATATGATTGAATGTATGATTGATTCATGAGAAATCAGTTCAATTTGGGTTCTAGAATGAAGGAATTTGGCTAAGTCAATGGAGTTGGGTCATGTGGCATAGGTTTTGATTTTGATTTAGTTTGATTTAGTATTCATGATTTAAATGTATATTTTATTTAAATTTGTGAAGATGATTGAAAATATGATTGATTTGTGAGAAAATCAATTGAGTTTGACTTGATTTGGATTAAGATTTGGCTAAGTCCATGGGTTAGGTCATATGGCTTAGGAAGGGTTTTGATTTAATTTGATTTAGTTTGATATACTTTTGATCATTTGAATGTAGATTTGATTTATATTTAGGATGATGATTGAAGATATAAATTTATTATGAGAAAATCAAATGATTTTGGATTGATTTGGATTAAGATTTGGCTAAGTCCATGGGATAGGTCATATGGTTTAGGAAGGGTTTCAAGTTTGGATTTGATCATGGGCTTCAATCATTTGGTTTTGGAATTTGGGTTTGGATTTGGATTTAAATTTGATGTATGAACTGAACTTGAGGTTTGGTTTAAGAAGGTGAACATGGATTAGATTTGGGTTATAGCATAGGTGGATTATCCTAACCCCTAAGGCATAACCTAATCCTATAGTTAATCCTTCTAAGTCTTTAGGCTTAAGTTAATTATTTACCTAATTGTTAGAAGTGTCTTATGACTAGGGAAGTCTTAGTGTCTAGAAGTCTCCTATGTCTAAGATGGGAAGAATGAGTCCACACTCCAAAAGTGAGGTCAACAGTCCTTAGGCTCCATAGTGTTGCCCTTGGAGATAGATGATTGGAAGATCGAAGCCAAGTTTCACATTATAGACTCAGATACATCTTTTAACGATTTGTTTGGGAGACTATGCCTACATGAGAACAACATAGTTCCATCCTCTCTACATTAGTGTATGAAGTTTATGAAAGGTGGGATTGTCTATCATGTCAAAAGAGATCTCAAGTTATTTATAGTTCACGAGGTTGACATATATGAGGATGCGGATTGTCCCTTCTTCAGTTTCTCTAGTTCTCATCAAAACCACCCTGGCCTCTCGAGTAGTGATCTACCATGATATCCATGATCTCTCCCTCCACCACCACTATGGTTGTAATCTCTATCACTCCTCCCACCTCCATAACTACCATTGCTCTGACCACCACCTCCATATCCACCTCCAAATCCCCCACCACCACTACGATAATCACCGCCTCGGCCTTCGCCTCCACTACCAGATCTAGACTGAGCCTACTTGACAGTGATATTCTTGTTATTAAGGTTCTGCCCATTCTTAAGGTTTAGTTTCTTTTTAATTTTTTTCATTACTTTAGATTTAGGTTCACGATTTAGGGTTTAAGGTTTAGGGTGTAGGGTTTAGGGTGTAGGGTATAGGGTTTAGGGTTTGGGGTTTAGGGTTAAGGGTTTTAGGGTTTATGCTTTTAGGGTTTAGGGTTTAGGATTAGCGTTTAGGGTTTAGGGTTTATGATTTAGGATTATAGGTTTAGGGTTTGAGGTTTAGAGTTAGTTTTTGGGTTTTGGGTTTAGGATTTAGGGTTTAAGGTTTTTTTTTAATTAAGTAAACTAGTAGGTTTTGGTTTATTTAGTTTATTTTTATTTATTTTAGTTTATTTTATTTTTTTATTTTTATTTCAGTTTTTTTCATTTATTTTAGTTTATTTATTTTAGGTTTATTTATTTTAGTTTAGGTATTTTATTTTAGTTTTTTTTAGGTTTAGGTTTATTTTTTACTTGAGTTTTTTTATTTTATTATTTAAGTTTAGGTTTTACTTTTTATTTTTAGGTTTATGTTTAGGTTTTTTTTTTATTTTTTTAGGTTTAAGTTTTAGGTTTTATTTTTGGTATTTTTTAGGTTTTATTTTTTTTAGTTTAGGTTTAGGTTCATTTTAGTTTATTTTATTTTAGTTAGTTTAGGTTTAAGATTAGGTTTAGTATATTTTAGGTTTAGAGGTTTTATTTATTTTAGTTTAGTTTATTTTAGTTTAGGTTTAAGTTTATTTTATTTTGTTTATTTTATTTTGTTTATTTTAATTTTATGTTAGGCTTAGGTTTTTTTTAATTTATGGTTTAAGATTTATTTTTTATTTATTTTAGGTTTAGGTCACATTTAGTTTTATTTTATTATTTTATTTTAGTTTAGTTTTAATTATATTTTAATCTTAGTTTATCTTTTAGTTTAGTTTAGGTTACATTATTTTATTTATTTATTTTATTAATTTTATTTTTAGGTTTAAGTTTTAGTTTATGTATTTTATTTATTTTAGTTTAGTTTTATTTATATATTATATTTAGGTGATTTAGTTTAGGGTTTTAGGTTTTAGTTTTAGGTTTAGGTATGGGGTTTTAGTTTAGGTTTAGGGTTTAGGAGTTTAGGTTGGTTTAGGCTTTAGGGTTAGGGTTTAGGTTGAAAGGGTTAGTTAAAGTTTAGGGTTTAGGTTAGGGTAAGGTTTAGTGGTTAGGGTGAGGATTTAGGGTTAAAGTTTAGGGTGGGTATGGTAGGGTTAGAGGGGTTTGGTAGTTTAGAGTTTAGGGTTGTAGTAGTTTGGGTTGGGGTTAGGTTTAGGGATTAGGATTTAGGGTTTAAGGCTTTTTATTTAAAAAAAATAAGTAAACCCAGGTTTAGATTTATTTAGTTTATTTAGTTTATTTTATTTTATTTTTTACTTTATTTTATTTATTTTTAGGTTTATGTTTAGTTTAGGTTATTTATTTTAGGTTTATTTATTTTAATTTAGGTTTTTTATTTTAGTTTATTTTTTAAGTTTAGGTTTATGTTTATTTTTTAGTTTAGTTTTATTTTTATTTTATTTTTAGGTGTATATTTTATTTTTTATTTTTACGTTTAGGTTAATGATTTTATCTTATTTTTTTTAGGTTTAGGTTTTAGGTTTTATTTTAGGTTTATTTTTAGGTTTTATATTTTTGTTTACTTTTAGGTTTATTTTTAGTTTATTTTATTTTATTTAGTTTAGGATGTAGGTTTAGTTTATTTTACATTTCTTTTAGGTTTTATTTATTTTAGTGAAGTTTATTTTAGTTTAGGTTTAAGTTTATCTTATTTTATTTATTTTAGGTTATGTTTTTCTAGTTTAGGGTATAGGTTTTATTTTTATTTATATTTAGGTTTTATTTTCAATTTTATTTTTTTAGGTTAAGGTTTAATTTAGTTTTATTTATTTTTATTTTAACAATTTTTATTTTATTTAGTTTTTTTAGATTTATTTTATTTTTAGGTTTAGGTTTTCATTTTTTATTTAATTATATTTTAAATTTAGGTTTAGGTTTAGGTTTATGTTTTAGTTTAGGTATTTATTTTTTTATTTTTTTATTTTATTTGAGTTTAGGTTTTTATTTATTTTATTTTATGTTTTAGGTTTAGGTTTTAAGGTTTAGGGTTTCTCATGTTTAAGGTTTGGGGTTTACAATTTAGGGTTGTATGTTTTAGTGTTAGGGTTTAGTGTTTAGGGTTTAGGGTTTAGGGTTTACTAGTGTTTTAGAATTTTAGGGTTTAGTTTTAGGTTAGGGTTTATTGGGTTTAGGGTATATGGTTTAAGATTTAGGGTTTAGGGTTTAGAGTTAAATTTTTTCCGGGGTTTAGGATTAGAGTTAGTTTTAGTGTTTTGGGTTTAGTGTTAGGGTTTTAAAAAAATTTTATTTTTTTAAGTTAAATTTGTAGGTTTAAGTTTATTTAGTTTATTTTTATTTATTTTAGTTTATTTTATTTATATTTTATATAGATTATTTATTTATTTATTTATTTTATTTATTTTAGTTTATTTTTTTATTTTGTTTATTTTCTTAAGTTTAGGTTTAGGTTTAGGTTTATTTTTTTAGATTAGTTTTATTTCTATTTTATTTTTCATGTTTAGATTTTATTTTTTATTTCTAGGTTTAGGTTTAGGTATTTTTTTTATTTTTTTAGTTTTAGGTTTTAAGTTTATTTTTAGGTTATAATTTTTAGGTTATAATTTTTAGTTTAGGTTTACATTTATTTTAAGTTTATTTAATTTTTTTTAGGGTTTAGTTTATTTTAAGTTTAAGTTTAGGTTGAGGCTTAGTTTATTTTAGGTTTAGGTTTAGGTTTTATTTATTTTAGTTTAACTTATTTTAGTTTAGGATTAGGTTTATTTAATTTTATTTTAAGTTTAAGTTTTTTAGTTTAGGGTTTAGGTTTTATTTTTTATTTACTTTTAGGTTTATTTTTTAGGTTTAGGTTTTTATTTAGTTTTTATTTTATTTTGTTTAAGGTTTTTTTATTTTTATTTAGGTTTAGTTTTTATTTTATTTAGATTTTTTATTTTTTTTAATTTAGTTTAAGATTTTATTTATATTATTTTAGTTTAATTTTAATTTTTATTTTTATTTTATTTTCTTTTTAGGTTTAGGTTTAGCTTTTAGTTTAGGTTTTTATTCTATTTTATTTTGGTTTAGGTTTTTTATTTAATTTATTTTTAGGTTTTATTTAGTTTAGGTTTAACTTTTTAGCTTTTTAAGGTTAGGGTTTAGGGTTTAGGGTTAGTTTAGGGTTCAAGGTTTAGGGTTTAGGGTTTAGGGTTTAGGGTTTAGGGTTTAGGGTTTAGGCTTTAGGGCCTAAGTTTTATGGTTTAGGGTTCAGGGTTTAAGGTTTTAGGATTTAGGGTTTAGGGTTCAGATTTTAGGTCTAAAGTTCATGTTTTAGATTAGGGTTTAGGGCTTTTAGTATTTTTTTTTAACAGAGAACAAATTTAGATTCAATATTTCTTCTTTTCAATTTCATCAACCAAGCAACACACCAAGTTTTCTAAGACACAAGGGATGACATAGATAAAAAATAAGCATGCATAGAGCAAATTAGAAACCCTAGATAACTAGAATTGTCTCCACTGTAAAGACATAGTTCCATAACCAGTAGATTGGATCTATTATTCTTTAGTTTCTCCAGTTCCCATCAAAACTGCCCTGACCTCTCGAGTAGCGTGATCCGCCATCATATCCCCAATCTCTCCCTCTGCCACCATGACGATTATAACCCCCATCTCTCCTCCTGCCTCCATAACCACCATTGGTCCCACCACCACCTCCTTATCCACCAGCACCTTTAGATCCCCCACCACCACTGCAATAATCGCCGCCTCCATCTTCACCTTCACCACTAGATCTAGACTGAGCCTTGTTGATGATGATGTTCTGTCCAAGTTTCGCCCATTCTTAGGGTTTATGTTTAGGTTTATTAGTTTAGGGTTTAGGTTTTTTTTTTTTTAAATTTATTTAGTTACTTTAGGTTTGGGTTTAGGGTTTGGCATTTAGGGTTTAGGGGTTAGGGTTTGGGTTTAGGATTTTGGGTTTAGAATTTAGGGCATAGGGTTTAGGGTGTAGGGTTTAGGGTTTTATGGTTTATGATTTTAGGGTTTAGGGTTTAGGGTTTAGGGTTTAGGGTTTTAAGGTTTATGCTTTTAGGGTTTAGAGTTTCGGGTTTAAGGTTTAGGGTTTAGGGTTTAGGTTTGTATGTTTAGGGTTTAGGGTTTAGGGCTTAAGGTTTAAGGTTTAAGGTTTTAGGTTTAGGATTTAGGATTTAATGTTTAGGGTTCTTTTAAAATTAAGTAAACCAGAGGTTTTAGTTTATTTATTTGTTATTTATTTTGTTTATTTTAATTTTTATTTTTATTTAGGTTTATTTTTTATTTTTATTTATTTTAGTTTATTTATTTTAGGTTTTTTATTTTGGTTTAGGATTTTGTTTTAGTTTATTTTTTAGGTTTAGGCTTAAGTATATGTTTATTTTTTAGTTGAGTTTCATTTTTGTTTTATTTTTTAGGTTTAAGTTTTATTTTTTATTTTTAGGTTTAGGGTTAGGTTTTTATTTTATTTTTTTAGGTTTAGGTATTAGGTTTTTATTTTAGGTTTATTTTTAAGTTTTATTTTTTAGTTTAGGTTTAGGTTTATTTATAGTTTATTTTATTTTATTTAGTTTAAGTTTAGGTCTAGGTTTAGTTTATTTTAGGTTTAGGATTAGGTTTTATTTATTTTAGTTTGGGTTTATGTTTATTTTATTTTGTTTTGTTTATTTTATTTTAGGTTTTTTTTTTTTTTTTTATTTAAGGTATGTTTTATTTTCTATTTATTTTTAGGTTTTACATTTAGGTTTATTTTATATGTTTAGGTTTTGATTTAGTTTATATTTTCTTTAGTTTAGGTTTATTTTATTTTATTTTACGTTTAGTTTTAATTTTATTAAGGTTTTTTAATACTTAGTTTTATTTTATATTTTAGTTTAGTTTAGGTTTTTCTTTATTTTATTTTATTTAATTTTTACTTTTTATTTTATTTTATTTTAGGTTTAGGTTTAGGTTTTAGTTTAGGTTTTTATTTTATTTTATTATTTTATTTTATATAGGTTTGCATTTTTTTATTTATATTTTTTAGGTTATATTTAGTTTAGGTTTAGGTTTTTAGGTTTTTAGGTATTTTGGGTTTAGGGTATAAGGTTTAGGGTTTTAAGGTTTACAGTTTTAGGGTTTAGGTTTTTATTTTAATTTATTATTTTATTTATCTAGGTTTGCATTTTTTTTATTTATAATTTTTTAGGTTATATTTAGTTTAGGTTTAAGTTTTTAGGTTTTTAGGGTTTAGGGTATAGGGTTTAGGGTTTTAGGGTTTAGGGTTTAGGGTTTTGCATTTAGGGTTTAGGGTTTTTGTTTTTTTTAAGAGAGAACAAATTCATATTCAACATTTCTTCTTTTGGATTTCTTCAACCAAGTAACACACCAAGTTTTCTAAGACACAAGCAATGACATAGATCAAAAATGTGCAAGCATAGAGCAAATCAAAAACCCTAGATAACTAGAACTATTTCTACTTTAAGACCTAGTTCCATAAGCAGCAGATTGGATCGACCGTTCTTCAATTTCTCTAGTTCCCATCAGAACCACTTCGACCTCTCGAGTAGCGGGATCCACCATCATATCCCCGATCTTTCCCTGCACCACCACCACCATCTATTAATTTTGGGTTTTATTTTTAGTTTAGTTTTATTTTTATTTTATTTTTTTAGGTTTAGGTTTTACTTTTATTTTTATGTATAGGTTATGTTTTTATTTTATTTTCTTAGGTTTAGGTTTTAGGTTTTTATTTTAGGTTTATTTTTAGGTTATATTTTTTGTAGTTTAGGTTTAGGTTTATTTTAAGTTTATTTAATTTTATTTAGGGTTTAGATTTAGATTTAGGTTTAGGTTTAGTTACTTTAGTTTAATTTATTTTAGTTTTGGGTTTAGGTTAATTTTAAAAATATATTAAGTTTAAGTTTTTTTTTCATTTAGGGTTTTGGTTTTATTTTTTATTTAGTTTTAGGTTTATTTTTATGTTTAGATTTTTATTTAATTCTTATTTTATACTATTTTACGTTTATTTTTTTATTTAGGTTAATTTTTATTTTATTTAGGTTTTTTAATTTTTAGTTTAGTTTATGTTTTTATTTATTTTATTTTAGTTTAGATTTTATTTTTTATTTTATTTTCTTTTTAGGTTTAGGTTTTAGTTTTGGTTTTAGTTTAGGTTTTTAGTTTTTTTTTTTTTTTTTATTTTGGGTTAAGTTTTTTATTTATTTTATTTTATTTTTTATTTAGTTTAGGTTTAGGTTTTTAGCATTTTAGGGTTTAGGGTTTAAGTTTTAGGTCTAGGGTTCAGTTTTAGTTTAGAATTTAGAGTTTTTGGTTTTTTTAAGAGAGAATAAATTCAGATTCAATATTTATCCTTTTTGATTTCATCAACCAAGTAACACACCAAGTTTTTTAAGACACAAGAAATGACATAGATAAAAAATGAGCACGCGTAGAGTAAATAAAAC
This sequence comes from Cymbidium sinense, assembly GCA_021442155.1. Classification (NCBI taxonomy): domain Eukaryota; kingdom Viridiplantae; phylum Streptophyta; class Magnoliopsida; order Asparagales; family Orchidaceae; genus Cymbidium; species Cymbidium sinense. Next base: position 147,251,750 of record CM038214.1, read on the forward strand.
AACCTAGATAACTAGAATCATCTCTACTTTAAGACCTAGTTTCATAAGCAGCAGATTGGTTTATTTTATTTGTATTTAGGTTTAATTTTATTTTTTTTAGGTTTTTTAATTTTTAGTTTATTGTATGTTTTTATTTATTTTATTTTAGTTTAGTTTTTATTTTTATTTTTTATTTTCTTTTTATGGTTTAGGTTTAGGTTTTGGTTTTAGTTTAGGTTTTTATTTTATTTATATTTTATTTTATTTCAATTTAGGTTTTTATGTATTTTATTTTTATTTTTATTTAGTTTTAGGTTTAGGTTTTAGCATTTTAGGGTTTAGGGTTACTTGAGGGTTTATAGTTTAGGGTTTAGGATTAGGATTTAGAGTTTAGGGTTTAGGGTTAGTTTAGGGTTTATTGTTTAGGCTTTTTTAGGGTTTAGGTTTTAGGGTTAAGTTTAGTGTTTAGGGTTTAGGGTTAGTTTTAGGGTTTAAGGTTTAGGATTTTTTTAAAAAAAAATAGTAAACTAGTAGGCTTAGGTTTATTTAGTTTATTTAGTTTATTTTTTATTTATTTTAGTTTATTTTATTTTTTACTTTTATTTAGTTTGGTTTATTTATTTTAGGTTTATTTATTTTAATTTAGGTTTTTTTTATTAATTTATTTTTTAGGTTTAGGTTTAGGTTTATGTTTTATTTTTTAGTTTAGTTTTATTTTTATTTTCTTTTTTGGGTTTAGGTTTTATTTTTTATTTTTAGGTTTAGGTTTAGGTTTTTATTTTATTTTTTTAGGTTTAGATTTTATGTTCTTATTTTAGCTTTATTTTCCCAGGTTTTATTATTTTTATTTAGGTTTAGGTGTATTTTTAGTTTATTTTATTATATTTAGTTTAGGGTTTAGGTTTAGTTTATTTTAGATTTAGGTTTAGGTTTTTTTTATTTAAGTTTAGGTTTAGGTTTATTTTATTTTATTTTATTTTATTTTTTTAGGTTCATTTTTTTTAGTTTAGGGTTTAGGATTTATTTTTTTATTTTTTTAGGCTTAGGTTTTTATTTAGTTTTTTTATTTTACATTTAGTTTTTTATTTTATTTAGGTTTTTTATTTTTAGGTTTATTTTATTTATTAGTTTAGTTTAGATTTTTATTAATTACATTTTAGTTTATTTTTTATTTTTTTATTTTAATTTATTTTTAGATTTAGGTTTTGATTTTTATTTTATTTTTGTTTTTATTATATTTAGGTTTAGGTTTTTTTTATTTATTTTATTTTTTGGTTTTATCTTGTTTAGGTTTAGGTTTTTAGGTTTTTAGGGTTTAGGGTTTAGGGTTTAAGGTTTTGGCTTTAGGGTTTAGGTTTGTATGTTTTTGGGTTTAAGGTTTAGGGTTTAAAGTTTTAGGATTAGGATTTGGGGTTTATTTTTTGGGTTTGGGTTTAGGTTGAAGGATTAGTGTTTCTTTATTTATTTCTATTTTTTATTTTTTTTAATTAGGTAAACTCGTAGGTTTATTTAATTTAATTGGTTTATTTTTTGTTTTTTTTATTTATTTTTTTAATTTTTATTTTTTTTTATTTTTTATTTTTATTTAGTTTAGTTTGTTAATTTTAGTTTATTTTTGTAGGTTTAGGTTTAGGTTTAGGTTCAGGTTTATTTTTTAGTTTAGTTTTGTTTTTATTTTATATTTTAGGTTTAGATATTATTTTTTATTTTTAGGTTTAGGTATATGTTTGTATTTTATTTTTTTAGGTTTAGGTTTTATGTTTTTATTTTAGGATAATTTTTAAGTATTATTTTTTAGTTTATGTTTAAGTTTATTCCTAATTTATTTTATTTTATTTAGGTTTTAGGTTTAGTTTTATGTTTAGTTTATTTTAGGATTAGGTTTAGGTTTTATTTTTTTATTTTAGTTCAGGTTTAGGTTTATTTTATTTTTCTTTTACCTTTAGTTTTTTTTTTAGTTTAGGGTTTAGGTTTTATTTTTTATTTATTTTTAGGTTTTATTTTTAGGTTTATTTTTTAGTTTTAGGTTTTTAATTAGTTATTATTTTATTTTATTTTATTTTTATTTTAGGTTTAGTTTTTATTTTATTTATTTAAGTTTTTTAATTTTTTTAGTTTAGTTTTGGTTTTTATTTATTTTATCTTAGTTTAGTTTATATTTTTTTTAGTTTAGTTTAGGTTTAAGTTCTAGTTTAGGCTTTTATTTTATTTAATTTTCTTACTTTATTTTCATTTAGGTTTTTTTATTTATTTTATTTTTTGGTTTTATTTAGTTTAGGTTTAGGTTTTTAGCTTTTTAGGGTTTAGGGTTTAGGGTTTGTTGAGGGTTTGGGGCTTAGGGTTTAGGGTTTAGGGTTTATGATTTGTTTTTAACAGGGAACAAATTCAGATTTAACATTTCTTCTTTTCTATTTCATCAACCAAGTAACACACCAAGTTTTCTAAGACACAAGCAACAACATAAATAAAAAATGAGCACACATAGAGCAAATCAAGAACCCTAGATAACTATAACTGTCACTACTGTAAAGACACAGTTCCATAAGCAGCAGATCGGATCGGTCGTTCTTCAATTTCTCTAGTTTCCATCAGAACCACTCTGGCCTCTCGAGTAGCAGGATCTGCCATCATATCCTTGATCTCTCCCTCTACCACCACCGTAGTTGTAACCTCCGTCAGTTTAGGGTTAGTTTTAGGGTTTAGGGTTGAGGGTTTAAAGTTTTGGGCTTAGGGTTTAGGATTTAGGTTTTATGGTTTTTTTAATAAATCAATGGGTTTAGGTTTATTTAGTTTTCTTAGTTTAGGGTTTATCATTTAGGTTTTTTTAGGGTTTAAGATTTTTTTAGGGTTTAGGATTTAGGTTTAGGGTTTAGGGTTTAAGGTTTAGATTTGTAGGTTTAGGGTTATCGATTTAGGGTTTAGGGTTTAGGGTTAGTTTTAAGGTTTAAGGTTTAGGCTTTAGGGTTTAGGATTTAGAGTTTAGGGTTTTTTTAAAATTAAGTAAACTGGTAGGTTTATGTTTATTTAGTTTATTTTTTATTTCTTTTAGTTTATTTTAACTTTATTTATTTAGGTTTACTTTTTATTTTTATTTAGTTTAGTTTATTTATATTAGGTTTATTTATTTTAGATTAGGTTTTTTTTGTAAATTTATTTTTTAGGTTTAGGTTTTTTTTAGTTTAGTTTTATATTTATTTTATTATTTAGATTTAGTTTTAATATTTTATTTTTAGGTTTAATTTATTTTATTTTTTTAGGTGTGGGTTTTAGGTTTTATTTTTTAATTTAAGTTTAGGTATATTTTTAATTTATTTTATTTTATTTAAATTAGGTTTAGGTTTAGAATATTATAGGTTTAGGTTTAGGATTTATTTATTTTAATTTAGGTTTAGCTTTATTTTATTTTGTTTATTTGATTTTTATTTAAATTTTAGGTTTTTTTTTGTTAAGGGTTTAGGTTTTAGTTTTGATTTACTTTTTGGTGTATTTTTTAGGTTTAGGTTTTATTTAGTTTTTATTTTATTTTATTTTATTTTAGATTTGTTTTATTTTTATTTTAGGTTTCGTTGTTATTTTATTTAGGTTTTTTATTTTTAGTTTAGTTTAGTTTTTTTAAATTTTAGTTCATTTTTATTTTTTATTTTATTTTCTTTTTAGGTTTAGGTTTAGGTTTATATTTCTGATTTACTTTAGGTTTTTATTTTATTTTATTTTGTCTTAGGTTTATCTATTTATTTTATTTTAGGTTTTATTTAGTTTAGCTTTATGTTTTTAGCTTTTTAGGGTTTAAGGTTTAGGGTTTAGAGTGTAGGGTCTATGATTTAGTGTTTAGGGTTTAGTGTTTTATGGTTTAGGGTTTAGGGTTTAGCATTTATGTAAGACTTTTTGGGGTTTAGGGTTTAAGGTTTAAGGTTTAGGGTCAGTTAGGGTTTATGGTTTTTGGCTTTTTTATTTAATAGAGAACAAATTCATATTCAACATTTCTTCTTTTGATTTCATCAACCAAGTAACACACCATGTTGTCTAAGACACAAGTGACGACTTAGATAAAAAATGAGCACGCATACAATAAATCAAAAGCTCTAGATAACTAGAATCGTCTCTATTATAAAGACATAGTTCCATAAGTAGCAAATCGGATCGATCATTCTTCAATTTCCCCAGTTCCCATCAGAACCACTCCAGCCTCTTGAGTAGTAGGATCCACCATCATATCTGTGATCTCTACCTCCACCACCACCACGGTTGTAACCTCCGTCGCTCCCTCGCCTCCATAACCACCACTGCTCTGACCACCACCTCCATATCCACCAGAACCTCTAGATCCCCCACCACCATTGCAATAACCATTGCCTCTGCCTTCGCCTCCACTGCCAGATCTAGACTAAGCCTGATTGACGGTGATGTTCTTACTGTCAAGGTTCTGCCCATTCTTAAGGTTTAGGGTTAGTTTAGGGTTAAAGGTTTAGGGTTAGTTTAGGGTTTAAGGTTTAGGTTTTAAAGTTTGGGGTTTAGGGTTTAGGGTTGTAGGTTTTAGAGCTTAGGGTTTAGGGTTTAGGGTTCAAGCCTTAGGGTTTTAGGGTTTAAGGTTTAGGTTTTATGGTTTAGGGTTTAAGGTTTTAGGGTATAGGGTTTAGGGTTTAGAGTTTATGGTTTTTTTTCCTTAAATTAAGTAAATTGGTTGGTTTAGGTTTATTTAGTTTATTTAGTTTATTTAGTTTATTTTTTATTTATTTGAGTTTATTTTATTTTTCAATTTTATTTAGGTTTAATTTTTATTTTTATTTAGTTTAGTTTATTTATTTTAGTTTAGGTTTTTAATTTTAGTTTTTTTTTAATTTAGGTTTATTTTTTAGTTTAAGATTTGGTTTATTTTATTTTGTTTAATTTATTTTTATTTTAGGTTTAGGCTTTTTTTAGCTTAGGGTTTAGGTTTTATTTTTTATTTATTTTTAGGTTTTATTTTAAGTTTATTTTTTAGGTTTAGGTTTTATTTAATTTTATTTTATTTTATTTTAGGTTTATTTGATTTTATTTTAGGTTTAGTTTTTATTTTATTTAGGTTTTTATTTTAGAGTTTAGTTTAGGTTTTTATTTATTTTATTTTATTTTAGTTTTAATATTTATTTTATTTTCTTTTTGGATTTAAATTTAGGTTTCGGTTTAGGTTTTAGTATGTTCTTATTTTATTTTATTTTTTACTCTATTTTAGTTTAGGTTTTTTAATTTATTTTATTTTTAGGTTTAGGTTTGTAGCTTTTTAGGGTTTAGAGTTTAAGGTTTGGGGTTTGTTTAGAGTTTAAGGTTTAGGGTTTAAATTTTAGGGTTTAGGTCTTAGGTTTAGGGTTTAAGTTTTAGTTTAGGGTTTAAGGTTTTTTTTCTTAATAAAGAACAAATTGAGATTCAACATTTCTTCTTTTCGATTTCATCAACCAATTAGCACCCCAAGTTTTCTAAGACACAAGTGATGACATAGATCAAAAATGAGCACCCATAGAGTGAATCAAAAATCCTAGATAATTAGAATCATTTCTATGATAAAAACACAATTTCATAAGCAGTAGATCGGATTGGCCATTCATCAATTTCTCTAGTTCTGATCAGAACCATCCTCGCTTCTCGAGTACTTGGACCCGCCATCATATCCCCGATCTCTCCCTCTGCCACCACCACAGCTGTAAGTTTTATCGCTCCTCTCGCCTTCATAATCACCACTACTCCGGCCACCACATCCATATCCCCCAGCACCTCCAGATCCCCCGCCACCACTACAATAACAGCCACCTCCTCCTTCGCCTCCACCGTCAGATCTAGACTGAGCCTAGTTGATGGTGATGTTCCTGCCATCAAGGTTTTGCTCATTCATAGTGTTTAGGGTTAGTTTATGCTTTAGAGTTTAGGGTTAATTTAGGGTTTAGGGTTTAGGGTTGTAGGTTTTACAATTTATGATTTAGGATTTTGGATTTAGGGTTTAGGGTTTAGGGTTTAGGGTTTAAGGTTTAGGGTTTAGGGTTTAGGGTTTAGGGTTTAGGGTTTAGGGTTTAGGGCTTTAAGGTTTAGGGTTTAAGGTTTAGGGTTGTAGGTTTATGGTTTAGGGTTTAGGATTTTGGTTTTAGTATTTTTGTTTTTAAATTAAGTAAATCGGTAGGTTTAAGTTTATTTAATTTACTTATTATTTCTTTGAGTTTATTTTATTTTTATTTTTATTTAGGTTTATTTTTTATTTTTATTTATTTTAGTTTATTTATTTTAGATTTATTTATTTTAGTTTAGGTTTTTATTTAGTTTATTTTTTTAGTTTAAGTTTATTTTTTAGTTGAGTTTTATTTTTATTTTATTTTTCTTAGGTTTTATTTTTATCTCTCAGTCGTGAAGGTTTATATTTTATTTTTAGGTTTTGGTTTTAGATTCCATTTTAAAAGTTTTATTTTTAGTTTGAAGTTTAGGTTCATTTTAGTTTATTTTATTTTATTTAGTTTAGGTTCAAATTTATTTTAAGTTTGAAGCTAGTTTTATTTCTTAGTTAGTTTATTTTAATTTAGATTTATGTTTATTTTATTTTGTTTATTTTATTTTAATTTTAAGTTTACATTTTTTAGTTTAGGGTTTCGGTTTTATTTTTTTATTTATTTTTAAGGTTTTTTAGTTTAGGCTTTATTTAAGGTTTATTTTTTAGTTTAGGTTTTTATTTAGTTTTTATTTTATTTTTATATTACATTTAGTTTTTTTATTTAGGTTTTTTATTTTTAGGTTTACTTTAATTTTTAGTTTACTTTAGGTTTTATTTTATTTTATTTTAGTTTATTTTTATTAGTTTATTTTATTTTATTTATTTTATTTAGGTTTTAATTTTTTTATTTATTTTATTTTTAGATTTAATTTAGTTTTGGTTTAGGTTTTTAGGTTTTTAGGGTTTAGGGTTTAGGGTTTAAGGTTTAGAGTTTTAGGGTTTAGGGTTTGAGGGTTTAAGGTTTAGGGTTAGTGTTTATGGTTTAGGGTTTAGGGTTTAGGGTTTCGTGTTTACGGTTTAGGGTTTCTGGTTAGCTTTGGGTTTAGGGTTAGTTTAGGGTTTAAGGTTTTAGGGTTTAGGGTTTAAAGTTTAGGGTATAGGGTTTAGGGTTAGAGTTAGGGTTTAAGGTTTAGGATTTAAGGTTTAGGGTTTAGGGTTTAGGGTTTAGGATTTAGGGTTAGTTTAGGGTTTAGGGTTTTTTAGCGTTTAGGATTTAGGGTTATAGGTTTAGGGTTAGTTTTAAGGTTTAGGGTTTATTGTTTAAAATTTAGGGCTTAGGGTTTAGGGTTTAAGGGTTTTTTTTTAAATTAAGTATACCATTAGGTTTAGGTTTATTTAGTTCATTTAGTTTATTTTTTATTTATTTTGGTCTATTTTATTTTTTTTATTTTATTTAATTTATTTTATTTATTCTATGTTTATTTATTTTAGTTTAAGTTTTTTATTTTAGTTTAATTTCTTAGTTTAGGTTTATTTTTTGGTTTAGTTTTATTTTTATTTTATTTTATAGGTTTAGGTTTTGGTTTTATTTTATTTTTTTTTTTTTACTTTAGGTTTAAGTTTTATTTTAGCTTTATTAGTTTTTTTTTAGTTTAAGTTTAGGTTTATTTTTAGTTTATTTTATTTTATTTAGTTTAGGGTTTAGGTTTAGTTTATTTTTGGTTTAGGTTTAGGTTTTATTTATTTTAGAGGTTTATGTTTATTTTTATTTTTTTGTACTTTAGGTTTACATTTTTTTTTAGCTTAGGGTTTAGGGTTACTGTAGAGTTTAGGGTTTAGGCTTTAAGGTTTAGGGTTTTTAGGGTTTAGGGTTTAGGGTTTAGGGTTTAGGGCATCGGGTTTAGGGTTAGTTTAGGGTTTTGAGTTTAGGGTTTAAGGTTTAGGGTTGTAGTTTTAGGGTTGTAAGTTTAGTGTTTAGGTTCAGGGTTAGTTTTAAGGTTTAGGGTTTAGGGATTAGGATTTAGGGTTTAGGCTTTGGGTTATTTTAAATAAACTAGGTTTAGATTTATTTAGTTTATTTAGTTTATTTTTTATTTTTTATTTTTTTACTTTATTTTTTATTTTTATTTAGGTTTATGTTTAGGTTTAGGTTATTTATTTTAGGTTTATTTATTTTAATTTAGGTTTTTTATTTTAGTTTATTTTTTAAGTTTAGGTTTATGTTTATTTTTTAGTTTAGTTTTATTTTTATTTTATTTTTTAGGTGTATATTTTAATTTTAATTTTTACGTTTAGGTTAATGATTTTTATCTTATTTTTTAGGTTTAGGTTTTAGGTTTTTTCTTTTAGGTTTATTTTTTAGGTTTTATATTTTAGTTTAGGTTTAGGTTTACTTTTAGTTTATTTTATTTTATTTAGTTTAGGGTTTAGGTTTAGTTTATTTTAGGTTTAGGTTTTTTTTATTTTAGTTTAGTTTATTTTAATTTAGGTTTAGGTTTATTTTATTTTGTTTATTTTAGGTTATGTTTTTTCTAGTTTAGGGTATAGGTTTAATTTTTTTATTTATATTTAGGTTTTATTTTCAATTTTATTTTTTAGGTTAAGGTTTTAATTTAGTTTTTATTTATTTTTTATTTTACGCTTAATTTTTATTTTATTTAGTTTTTTTAGATTTATTTTATTTTTAGGTTTAGGTTTTCATTTTTTATTTAATTATATTTTTAAATTTAGGTTTAGGTTTAGGTTTATGTTTTAGTTTAGGTATTTATTTTTTTATTTTTTATTTTATTTGAGTTTAGGTTTTTTATTTATTTTATTTTTATGTTTTATGTTTTAGGGTTTAATTTAGGGTTTTTAGGTTTAGGGTTTTAGGGTTTAGGGTTTAGGGTTTAGGGTTTATAATTTTAGGGTTTAGTGTTTAGGGTTTAGTGTTTACGATATAGGTTTTAGGGTTTAGAATTTTAGGGTTTAGGGTTTACAGTTTAGGGTATATGGTTTTAAGATTTAGGGTTTAGGATTTAGAGTTGTAGGTTTAAATTTAGGTTGGTTTAGGATTAGGGTTAGTTTTAGTGTTTTGGGTTTAGTGTTGGGTTTTAAAAATTTTATTTTTTTAAGTTAAAATAAATTGTAGGTTTAAGTTTATTTAGTTTATTTTTTATTTATTTTACTTTATTTTATTTTTATTTTTTATATAGATTATTTATTTATTTATTTATTTATTTAGTTTATTTATTTTAGTTTAGGTTTTTTATTTTTGTTTATTTTCTTAAGTTTAGGTTTAGGTTTAGGTTTATTTTTTTAGATTAGTTTTATTTTATTTTATTTTTTCTAGATTTTTTATTTTAGGTTTAGGTTTAGGTATTTTTTTATTTTTTTTAGTTTTAGGTTTAAGTTTATTTTTAGGTTATAATTTTTAGGTTATAATTTTTAGTTTAGGTTTACATTTATTTTAAGTTTATTTAATTTTTTTTAGGGTTTAGTTTATTTTAAGTTTAAGTTTAGGTTGAGGCTTAGTTTATTTTAGGTTTAGTTTAGGTTTTATTTATTTTAGTTTAACTTATTTTAGTTTAGGATTAGGTTTATTTAATTTTATTTTAAGTTTAAGTTTTTTTTTTTTAGTTTAGGGTTTAGGTTTTATTTTTTATTTACTTTTAGGTTTATTTTTTTAGGTTTAGGTTTTATTTTGTTTTATTTTATTTTGTTTAGGTTTTTTATTTTATTTAGGTTTAGTTTTATTTTATTTAGATTTTTTATTTTTTTTAATTTAGTTTAAGATTTTATTTATATTATTTTAGTTTAATTTTTAATTTTTTATTTTATTTTCTTTTTAGGTTTAGGTTTAGCTTTTAGTTTAGGTTTTTATTCTATTTTATTTTGGTTTAGGTTTTTTTATTTAATTTATTTTTAGGTTTTATTTAGTTTAGGTTTAACTTTTTAGCTTTTTAAGGTTAGGGTTTAGGGTTTTGGGTTAGTTTAGGGTTCAAGGTTTGGGGTTTAGGGTTTAGGGTTTAGAGTTTAGGGTTTAGGGTTTAGGCTTTAGGGCCTATGTTTTATGGTTTAGGGTTCAGGGTTTAAGGTTTTAGGATTTAGGGTTTAGGGTTCAGGTTTGAGGTCTAAAGTTCATGTTTTAGATTAGGGTTTAGGGCTTTTAGTATTTTTTTGTAACAGAGAACAAATTTAGATTCAATATTTCTTCTTTTCGATTTCATCAACCAAGCAACACACCAAGTTTTCTAAGACACAAGGGATGACATAGATAAAAAATAAGCATGCATAGAGCAAATTAGAAACCCTAGATAAGAATTGTCTCCTTTAAGACATAGTTCCATAACCGTGATTGGATCAATTGTTCTTTAGTTTCTCCAGTTCCCATCAAAACGCCGACCTCTCGGTATGATCCGCCATCATATCCCCAATCTCTCCCTCGCCACCATGGTATTATAACCCCCATCTCTCCTCGCCTCCATAACCACCATTGGTCCCACCACCACCTCCTTATCCACCAGCACCTTTAGATCCCCCACCACCACTGCAATAATCGCCGCCTCCATCTTCACCTTCACCACTAGATCTAGACTGAGCCTTGTTGATGATGATGTTCCTGTCGTCAAGTTTCTGCCCATTCTTAGGGTTTATGTTTATGTTTACTAGGTTTTAGGGTTTAGGTTTTTTTTTAAATTTATTTAGTTACTTTAGGTTTGGGTTTAGGGTTTGGCATTTAGGGTTTAGGGGTTAGGGTTTGGGTTTAGGATTTTGGGTTTAGAATTTAGGGCATAGGGTTTAGGGCGTAGGGTTTAGGGTTTTAAGGTTTATGATTTTAGGGTTTAGGGTTTAAGGTTTTAAGGTTTATGCTTTTAGGGTTTAGGGTTTCGGGTTTAAGGTTTAGGGTTTAGGGTTTAGGTTTGTATGTTTAGGGTTTAGGGTTTAGGGCTTAAGGTTTAAGGTTTAAGGTTTAGGTTTAGGATTTAGGATTTAATGTTTAGGGTTCTTTTTAAAATTAAGTAAACCAATAGGTTTTAGTTTATTTAGTTTATTTAGTTATTTATTTATTTATTTTAATTTTTATTTTTATTTAGGTTTATTTTTTATTTTTATTTATTTTAGTTTATTTATTTTAGGTTTTTTATTTTGGTTTAGGATTTTTGTTTTAGCTTATTTTTTAGGTTTAGGCTTAAGTATATGTTTATTTTTAGTTGAGTTTCATTTTATTTTATTTTTTAGGTTTAAGTTTTATTTTTTTATTTTTTAGGTTTAGGTTAGGTTTTATTTTATTTTTTTAGGTTTAGGTATTAGGTTTTTTATTTTAGGTTTATTTTTAAGTTTTATTTTTTAGTTTAGGTTTAGTTTATTTATAGTTTATTTTATTTTATTTAGTTTAAGTTTAAGTTTAGGTTTAGTTTATTTTAGGTTTAGGATTAGGTTTTATTTATTTTAGTTTGGGTTTATGTTTATTTTATTTTGTTTTGTTTATTTTTATTTTAGGTTTAGGTTTTTTTTATTTTATTTAAGGGTATGTTTTATTTTCTATTTATTTTTAGGTTTTACATTTAGGTTTATTTTATATGTTTAAGTTTTGATTTAGTTTATATTTTTCTTTAGTTTAGGTTTATTTTATTTTTATTTTACGTTTAGTTTTAATTTTATTAAGGTTTTTTAATACTTAGTTTTATTTTATATTTTAGTTTAGTTTAGGTTTTTCTTTATTTTATTTTATTTATTTTTATTTTTTATTTTATTTTATTTTAGGTTTAGGTTTAGGTTTTAGTTTAGGTTTTTATTTTATTTTATTATTTTATTTTATATAGGTTTGCATTATTTTATTTATATTTTTTTTAGGTTATATTTAGGTTTAGGTTTTTTTTTTTTAGGTTTTAGGTTTTTTTTGGGTTTAGGGTATAAGGTTTAGGGTTTTAAGGTTTAGTTTAGGGTTTAGGTTTTATTTTAATTTATTATTTTATTTATCTAGGTTTGCATTTTTTTTTTTTATAATTTTTTAGGTTATATTTAGTTTAGGTTTAGGTTTTAGGTTTTTAGGGTTTAGGGTATAGGGTTTAGGGTTTTAGGGTTTAGGGTTTAGGGTTTTGCATTTAGGGTTTAGGGTTTTTGTTTTTTTTAAGAGAACAAATTCATATTCAACATTTCTTCTTTTTTGGATTTCTTCAACCAAGTAACACACCAAGTTTTCTAAGACACAAGCAATGACATAGATCAAAAATGCGCAAGCATAGAGCAAATCGAAAACCCTAGATAACTAGAACTATTTCTACTTTAAGACCTAGTTCCATAAGCAGCAGATTGGATCGACCGTTCTTCAATTTCTCTAGTTCCCATCAGAACCACTACCACCTCTCGAGTAGCGGGATCCACCATCATATCCCGATCTTTCCACCACCACCACCATCTATTAATTTTGGGTTTTATTTTTAGTTTAGTTTTATTTTTATTTTATTTTTTTAGGTTTAGGTTATACTTTTATTTTTATGTATAGGTTATGTTTTTATTTTGTTTTCTTAGGTTTAGGTTTTAGGTTTTTATTTTAGGTTTATTTTTAGGTTATATTTTTGTAGTTTAGGTTTAGGTTTATTTTAAGTTTATTTAATTTTATTTAGGGTTTAGATTTAGGTTTAGGTTTAGGTTTAGTTTACGTTAGTTTAATTTATTTTAGTTTTGGGTTTAGGTTAATTTTAAAAATATATTAGGTTTAAGTTTTTTTTTTCATTTAGGGTTTTGGTTTTATTTTTTATTTAGTTTTAGGTTTATTTTTAGGTTTAGATTTTTATTTAATTTTTTATTTTATACTATTTTATTTATTTTTTATTTAGGTTAATTTTATTTTATTTAGGTTTTAATTTTTAGTTTAGTTTATGTTTTATTTATTTTATTTTAGTTTAGATTTTATTTTTTATTTTATTTTATTTTTAGGTTTAGGTTTTAGTTTTGGTTTTAGTTTAGGTTTTTAGTTTTTTTTAATTTTTTATTTTATTTTGGGTTAAGTTTTTTATTTATTTTATTTTATTTTTTATTTAGTTTAGGTTTAGGTTTTTAGCATTTTAGGGTTTAGGGTTTAAGTTTTAGGTCTAGGGTTGGGTTTTAGTTTAGAATTTAGAGTTTTGGTTTTTTAAGAGAATAAATTCATTCAATATTTATCCTTTTGATTTCATCAACCAAGTAACACACCAAGTTTTTTAAGACACAAGAAATGACATAGATAAAAAATGAGCAGTAGAGTAAATAAAACACCCTAGATAACTAGAATCATCTCTACTTTAAGACCTAGTTTCATAAGCAGCAGATTGGATCGATCACTTTTCAGTTTCTCCAGTTCCAATCAGAACCACTCTGGCCACTCGAGTAGCGAGATCCAGCATCATATCCCCGATATTTCCCTCCACCTCCATCACCATCTATTATTTTTGGGTTTTATTTTTAGTTTAGTTTTATTTTTATTTTATTTTTTTAGGTTTAAGTTTTATTATTATTTTTAGGTATAGGTTTAGGTTTTTATTTGGTTTTTTTAGGTTCATATTTTAGGTTTTTATTTTAAGTTTATTTTTAGGTTATATCTTTGTAGTTTAGGTTTAGGTTTATTTTAAGTTTATTTAATTTTACTTAAGGTTTAGATTTAAGTTTAGGTTTAGTTTATTTTAGATTTAGGTTTAGGTTTTATTTATTTTAGTTTAATTTATTTTAGTAGGTTAATTTTATTTTTATATTAAGTTTAGGTTTTTTTATTTTGGGTTTTGATTTTATTTTTTATTTATTTTTAGGTTTGATTTTAGGTTTAGGTTTTTATTTAGTTTTTATTTTATTTTATTTTATGTTTATTTTATTTGTATTTAGGTTTAGTTTTTATTTTTTTAGGTTTTTTAATTTTTAGTTTATTGTAGGTTTTTATTTATTTTATTTTAGTTTAGTTTTTATTTTTATTTTTATTTTCTTTTTATGGTTTAGGTTTAGGTTTTGGTTTTAGTTTAGGTTTTTATTTTATTTATATTTTATTTTATTTCAATTTAGGTTTTTTTATGTATTTTATTTTTATTTTTTATTTAGTTTAGGTTTAGGTTTTTAGCATTTTAGGGTTTAGGGTTACTTGAGGGTTTATAGTTTAGGGTTTAGGATTAGGATTTAGAGTTTAGGGTTTAGGGTTAGTTTAGGGTTTAGTGTTTAGGGTTTTTTAGGGTTTAGGTTTTAGGGCTGTAAGTTTAGTGTTTAGGGTTTAGGGTTAGTTTTAGGGTTTAAGGTTTAGGATTTTTTTAAAAAAAAATAGTAAACTAGTAAGCTTAGGTTTATTTAGTTTATTTAGTTTATTTTTTATTTATTTTAGCTTATTTTATTTTTTACTTTTATTTAGTTTGGTTTATTTATTTTAGGTTTATTTATTTTAATTTAGATTTTTTTTATTAATTTATTTTTTAGGTTTAGGTTTAGGTTTTAGGTTTATTTTTTTAGTTTAGTTTTATTTTATTTTCTGTTTTGGGTTTAGGTTTTATTTTTTATTTTTAGGATTAGGTTTAGGTTTTTATTTTATTTTTTTAGGTTTAGATTTTATGTTCTTATTTTAGCTTTATTTTCCCAGGTTTTATTATTTTATTTAGGTTTAGGTGTATTTTTAGTTTATTTTATTATATTTAGTTTAGGGTTTAGGTTTAGTTTATTTTAGATTTAGGTTTAGGTTTTGTTTATTGAAGTTTAGGTTTAGGTTTATTTTATTTTATTTTATTTTATTTTTTTAGGTTTATTTTTTTTAATTTAGGGTTTAGGATTTATTTTTTTATTTTTTTAGGCTTAGGTTTTTATTTAGTTTTTTTTTATTTTATATTTAGTTTTTATTTTATTTAGGTTTTTTATTTTTAGATTTATTTTATTTATTAGTTTAGTTTAGATTTTTATTAATTACATTTAGTTTATTTTTATTTTTTATTTTAATTTATTTTATATTTAGGTTTGATTTTTTATTTTATTTTTGTTTTATTATATTTATTTTTATCTGTAGTTTAGGTTTCAGTTTTATTTTAGGGTTTAGGTTTGGCCTTGGCTTTAGTGGCTCAGGTTTGTATTTGGTTTGGGTCAGGTGTGGTTAAGGATCAGGATTTGGCTAGGGTTGGGTTTTGGGTTTAGGGGAAGGATTTGTGTTTCTTTATTTATTTCTATTTTATTTTTTTAATTAGGTAAACCCATAGGTTTATTTAATTTAATTGATTTATTTTTGTTTTTTTTATTTATTTTATTTTTATTTTTATTTTTATTTTTATTTTTATTTAGTTTAGTTTGTTAATTTTAGTTTATTTTGTGTTTAGGTTTAGGTTTAGGTTCAGTTTATTTTTTAGTTTAGTTTTCTTTATTTTATATTTTAGGTTTAGATATTATTTTTTTATTTAGGTTTGCATATGTTTGTATTTTATTTTTTAGGTTTAGGTTTTATGTTTTATTTCAAGATAATTTTAAGTATTATTTTAGTTTATGTTTAAGTTTATTCTAATTTATTTTATTTTATTTAGGTTTTAGGTTTAGTTTTATGTTTAGTTTATTTTAGGATTAGTTTAGGTTTTATTTTTATTTTAGTTCGTTTAGGTTTATTTTATTTCTTTACCTTTAGTTTTTTTTATACTAGGGTTTAGGTTTTATTTTTATTTATTTTAGGTTTTATTTTAGGTTTATTTTTTAGTTTTAGGTTTTTAATTAGTTATTATTTTATTTTATTTTATTTTTATTTTAGGTTTAGTTTTTATTTTATTTATTTAAGTTTTTTAATTTTTTTAGTTTAGTTTTGGTTTTTATTTATTTTATCTTAGTTTAGTTTATATTTTTTTTAGTTTAGTTTAAGTTCTAGTTTAGCTTTTATTTTATTTTATTTTCTTACTTTATTTTCATTTAGGTTTTTTATTTATTTTATTTTTAGGTTTTATTTAGTTTAGGTTTAGGTTTTAGCTTTTTAGGGTTTAGGTTTAGGGTTTGTTGAGGGTTTGGGGCTTGTGGTTTAGGGTTTAGAGTTTATGATTTGTTTTTAAGGGGAACAAATTCAGATTTAACATTTCTTCTTTTCTATTTCATCAACCAAGTAACACACCAAGTTTTCTAAGACACAAGCAACAACATAAATAAAAAATGAGCACACATAGAGCAAATCAAGAACCCTAGATAACTATAACTATCACTACTGTAAAGACACAGTTCCATAAGCAGCAAATCGGATCGGTCGTTCTTCAATTTCTCTAGTTTCCATCAACCACTGCCTCGAGTAGTGATCCGCCATCATATCCTTGATCTCTCCCTCTACCACCACCGTAGCTATAACCTCCTAGGGTTAGTTTTAGGGTTTTTAGGGTTTAAAGTTTTGGGCTTAGGGTTTGTGGATTTAGGTTTTGGGTTTTTTAATAAATCGATGGGTTTAGGTTTATTTAGTTTTCTTAGTTTAGGGTTTATCATTTAGGTTTTTAGGGTTTAAGATTTTTTAGGTTTGGGATTTAGGTTTAGGGTTTAGGTTTAGATTTGTAGGTTTAGGGTTATCGATTTAGAGGGTTTAGGTTAATTTTAAGATTTAAGGTTTAGGCTTTAGTGGTTTAGGATTTAGAGATTAGTGGTTTTTTTAAATTAAGTAAACCAGTAGGTTTATTATTTTATTTTTATTTTATTCTTTTAGTTTATTTTAACTTTATTTATTTAGGTTTACTTTTATTTTTATTTAGTTTAGTTTATTTATATAGGTTTATTTTAGATTAGTTTTGTAAATTTATTTTAGGTTTAGGTTTTTTAGTTTAGTTTTTTATATTTATTATTTAGGATTTAGTTTTAATATTTTATTTTAGGTTTAATTTATTTTATTTTTGTGTGGTTTTAGGTTTTATATTTAAGTTTAGTATATTTTAATTTATTTTATTTTATTTAAATTAGGTTTAGGTTTAGGTTTAGAATTATAGGTTTAGGTTTTAGATTTTATTTATTTTAGTTTAGGTTTATTTTATTTTGTTTATTTAATTTTATTTGAATTTTAGGTCTTAATGGTTTAGGTTTTAGTTTTATTTACTGCATTTTAGGTTTAGGTTTTATTTAGTTTTATTTTATTTTATTTTATTTTAGGTTTGTTTTATTTTATTTTAGGTTTCGCTGTTATTTTATTTAGGTTTTTTATTTTATTAGTTTAGTTTTTTTTTAATTCATTATTATTTTATTTTATTTTCTTTTAGGTTAAGGTTTAGGTTTATGCTCGATTTTCTTTAAGTTTTATTTTATTTTATTTTTTCAGTTTATCATTTATTTTATTTTTAGGTTTTATTTAGTTTATTTTTTTGTAGTAGTTTAGGGAGGTGAGTGGTCTATGATTTAGTGTGGTTTAGTGTTTATGGAGGGTTTAGGGTTTAGCATTTAGGATTAGGGTTTAGGGTGGTGGGAGGTGGCTTTTAGAGTTTGGGGTTTGGGTTTAGTTTTAGGTCTAGGATCAGGTTTCGTTAGGGTTTATGGTTTTGGCTTTTATTTAATAGAGAACAAATTCATATTCAACATTTCTTCTTTTGATTTCATCAACCAAGTAACACACCATGTTGTCTACAACAAGTGATACTTAGATAAAAAATGAGCACGATACAATAAATCAAAAGCTCTAGATAACTAGAATCGCTCTATTATAAAGACATAGTTCCATAAGTAGCAAATCGGATCGGCCATTCTTCAATTTCTCCAGTTTCCATCAGAACCACTCCAGCCTCTCGAGTAGCAGGATCCACCATCATAGGATCTCTACCTCCACCACCACCACTTGTAACCTCTCACGCTCTCTCCATAACCACCACTCGCCCACCACCACCTCCATATCCACCAACCTCTAGATCCCCACCACCATTGCAATAACCATTGCCTCCTCAGCCTTCCACCGCCATCTAGACTAAGCCCCACTGATCTGATGTTCTCTGGGTCGCCCATTCTTAAGGCTCAGGTTAGTAGGTTGTTTAGGTTAGTTTAGGGTTTAAGGTTTAGGGTTTAAAGTGGGGTTTAGGGTTTAGGGTCAGGTTTGTGAGCTTAGGGTCAGGGCCTGTAGGGTAGAGTAGTGGTTTAGGCCCAGGGTCCGCCCAAGGTTTTGTGGGCCTGAGGGTTTATGGCCTGTGGCCTAGGCCCAGGCAGTGGTAGGGCCTAGAGTTTATGGTTTTTCCTTAAATTAAGTAAATGGTGGTTTAGGTTTATTTAGTTTATTTAGTTTATTTAGTTTATTTTATTTATTTGAGTTTATTTTATTTTCAATTTATTTAGGTTTAATTTTATTTATTTATTTAGTTTATTTATTTTAGTTTAGGTTTTAATTTTAGTTTTTTTTAATTTAGGTTTATTTTTAGTTGAGTTTTATTTTATTTTAGTTTAGGTTTCATTTTTTCATTTTTTATGTTTAGTTTTGGTTTTAATTTATTTCTTTAGGTTTATGATTTATGTTTTATTTTAGACTTACTTTTAGGTTTTATTTCATATAGGTTTAGTTTATTTTAGTTTATTTTATTTTATTTTATTTAGGTTTAGTTTAGTTTAGGTTTTATTTATTTTAGTTTGGTTTATTTTAGGTTTAGGTTTTGGTTTTATTTTATCTTATTTATTTTATTTTAATTTAGCTTAGGTTTTAATTTAGGGTTTGGGTTTTATTTCATGTATGTTAGTTTATTTTTAAGTTTAGGTTATTATTTAGTTTTATTTTATTTTATTGATTTATTTTATTTTAGGTTAATTTTATTTTAAATTTTATGTTTTTATTTTATTTATGTTTTATATTCCAGGTTATTTTATTTTTTAATTTATGGGTTTTATCTCATTTCAATTTTATTTTAATTTGACGCCAGTTTAGGTTAGTTTAGTTTATCTTTAGGTGTGGAGTTTTATTTATCTATAGCAGATCTTATTTAGTTTAAGGTTGTAAGGCCTGGGCCCAAGATCTTGAGTTTGGGATCAGGGTCTGGGGTTGTGGCTCAGGTCATTTTCAGTGGCTCAGGTGGGTAGTTAGGGTTGGGTTTTAGGGTCTTGGCCTTGGTGGCCTGGCTCAGGCCTAGGTAGGTCTGGGCCTGTGGGGTCAGGGCCAGGGGGTACAGATTTAGGGTAGGGCAAACCAGAGGTAGTTTATTTAGTTTATTTTTATATTTTAGGTTATTTTATTTTATTTATTTAAGTTATTTTATCTTTATAGTTATTTATTTTTAGTTTTATTTTATTTTAGTTTTTTATTAATTTATTTTTAGGTAGCTCAGTTTAGGCTTATTTTTTTAGTTTAGTTTTATTTTATTTTAATTTTAGGTTTAGGGTTTATTTTATTTTAGGTTTATTTTATGGTTTATGTATTTTTGTAGGTTTAGTTTTAGGTTTTTATTTTAGGTTTTATTTTTAGTTTTAGTTTAGGTTCACTTTTAGTTAATTTTATTTTATTTAGTTAATCAGGTTTAGGCTCAGTTTTATTTATCTTAGTTTAGTTTATTTTAGTTAAGGCTCACGCTTATTTTATCTTGTTTATCTTAGGTTAGTTTTTTTTAATTTATTTTGTGCATAATTTTTAGGTTTATTTTTTAGGTTTAGGTTTTTAGTTAGTTTTTATTTTATTTTATTTTAGGTTTATTTTATTCTTAATTTATGTTTAGTTTTTATTTTATTTAGGGTATTTATTTTTAAGTTTATTTTATTTTTTATCCAAGGGTTTTATTTATTTTATCTTTAATTTATCTATATTTATCTTTAATATTTTATCTTTACCTAGTCTTAGTTTAGGTTAGTCATGTTTTTTGTCATTTATTTGGTTTTTAGGTTTATTTAGTTAGGCCCAGGTCTAGGTTGTATTCCCACCTCAGGGCCCAGGTTGTGGGTCTGGGGCCCAGGGCCTAAGAGCCATGGTATTCAGGCCCAGGCCCAGGGCCTGGGGCACAGTCTTAGGGCCCAGGGAGGGCTCAGTGGCCGGCCCAGTGTCTTAGCCCAGGGCCCAGGGCCCAGGGCCCAGGTTTTAGTGTGCAGGCCCAGGTCCGTGGCCTGGGTAGGATTAGTTTTAGCACAGTGGTGTCAGATTTGTTATTTTAAATTAAGCAAATAGGTTTAAGTTTATTTATTTTAGTTAGTTTATTTTACTTTATTTTATTTAGGTTTGTTTATTTTTATTTAGTTTAGTTTATCTATTTTAGCATTTATTTTAGTTTTATTTATTATAGCCTAGGTTTTTAAGTTTAGTTTATTTTAGTTTAGTTTTATTTTATTTATTTAGGTTTATGTTTTATATACTCTGTGTCAGGTTTTGGTTTATTTTATTTAGGTTTAGGTTTGGTTTTATTTTATGATTTGAGGTTTATTTTAGTTTAGTTTAATTTTATTTATTTTAGGTTTAGGTTTAGTTTATTTTAGGTTTTGGTTTAGGTTTTATTTATTTTAGTTTAGTTTATTTTAGCTTAGGTTGGGTTTATTTTATTTTTATTTTAGGTTTAGGTTTTTTTTAGTTTAAGGTTTAGGTTTAATTTTTTTTATTTTAGGTTTTATTTTTAATTTTTATTTAACTTAGTTTATTTATTTTACTTTAGGTTTTTTATTTTAGTTTATTTTTTAGGTTTAGCTTTAGGTTCATGTCTATTTTTTAATTTAGTTTAATTGTTATTTTATTTTTTTTACGCTTTTATTTTTTATTTAGTTTATATTTATTTTACTTATAATTTTATTTTTTTCATTTTATTTTTATTTTTAGTTTACATTTTATTTTAATTTTATGTCTAATTTAGTTTATATTTATTTTTTAAAAATTTTATTTAACTTAGTTTATTTATTTTAGATTTATTTTTCACTTTAGGTTTTTTATTTTAGTTTATTTTTAGGTTAATCTTTAGGTTCATGTTTATTTTAAATTTAATTTAATTTTTATTTTATTTTTAGGTTTACGCTTTTATTTTTAGAGTTTATTTAGCCTTTTTTTAAATTAAGTAATCTAGGTTTAGGTTTATTTGGTTTATTTAGGTTATTTTATTTATTTTAGTTTATTATATTATTTATTTATATTTATTTTATTTTAAATTTTATTTAACTAGTTTAATTATTTAAGGTTTATTTATTTTAATTTTAGGTTTTTTTATTAGTTTATTTTTTTAGGTTTAGCTTTATGTTCATTTCATTTTTTTAATTTAGTTTAATTTTAATTTATTTTTTTAGGTTTGTGTATTTTATTTAGTTTTATTTTATTAGGTTTATTTTATTTTTCATTTAGTTTCATTTTATTTAGGTTTTGTTTTTTTGGTTTATTTATTTTTTAGTTTTAAGTTTTTATTTGTTTTATTTTAGTTTATTTTTTTTATGTTTAGGTTTAGGTTTAGATTTAGGTTTAGGTTTTAGTTTAAGTTTTTATTTTATTTTATTTTATTATTATATGTAGGTTTAGGTTTTATTTATTTATTTTATCAGGTTTTATTTACTTAGTCTAGGCCCAGGTGCTGTTGGGGCCTTGGGCTCAGGGCCTAGGGTCTGGGGCCTAGGGCTCAGATCAGGGTCAGGTCTGGGGCCTGGCCTAGGCTCAGTGGCCTAGGATCCAGGGCCCAGTCCAAAGAGCCCAGGGCTCAGGCTCAGGGCTCAGTGGTAAGTATTAGGTTTGGGCCTGTGGCCTCGTCAGTTAGGGCTCATGGTTAGTTTTAGTGCCTTTTGTGGCCTCATCTAGTTAGGGCTAGGGCCTGTGGCCTGTTTAGCCTGGTAGAGTTTAGTGGTTTGGTCCAGGATCAAGGCTTTAGTATCTTTCCAATCAAACCCAGGTAGCCTATCATTATTTAGCTATTTTTTATTATTTAATATAATTTTATATATGTATTTTAATTTACTTAATTTAGTTTATTTTATCTTAATTTAGGGTTTTTTTTTTATTTTATCTTTAGGTTTACTAGGTTTATGCTTATTTTATAGTTATTTTTTATTTTTTATTTTTTGGTTTAATATTTTAGGTTTTGGTTTTATTTTAGATTTTATTTTATGTTTTAGTTTAGGTTTTGTTCAAATTTTAGGTTTATTTTGATTTAGTTTAGAATATTATTTATTTATTTTAATTTATTTAGTGTAGGTTTAGATTTAGGTTTATCTATTTTAGTTTAGTTTATTTTAGTTTAGGTTTAGGTTTATTTTATTTTGTTTAGGTTTAGTTTTCATTTATTATTTATTTTAGGTTTTATTTTAATGTTTGTCTTTTATTTAGTTTTATTTTATTTTATTTTATTTTATTTTTTAATTTTATTTTAATTTTATTTTATGTTTATTTTATTATTTTATTTATTTTATTTTTGGTTTATTTTATTTTTAGTTTAGTTTTAGTTTATATTTTAGTTTACTTTATTTTATTTTTTTAAAATTTTATGCAGTCAGTTTGGCCTTTTTTTTAGGTTTTATTTTATCTTTTATTATCTATACAGGTTTTTTTTATTTCATTTAGTTACACAGGTTTTAGGTCTTATAGAGTGTAGGGCCCAGGGCCTGTGGCTAGCCAAGGATTGTAGGTCAGGCTCAGTAGTGGCCTGGGTCAGGCGCCTGGGCTCAGGCCTGTCTCAGGGTGGCTGGCCTGGGTTAAGATCTAGGGTCAGTTTAAGGTTTAGGGCCTAGATTAGGGTCAGCCTTTTGGGTTTAGGATTTTTTTTATCTTTAAAATTAAGCAAACCCAGTGGTATTTATCATTTCATTTATTTTAGTTTATTCCATTTTGTATTTTATTTAGGTTTATTTTATTTATTTAGTTTATATATAGGTTTATTTTATCTTTATTTTAGGTTTTCTAGTTTATTTTTTTGTGCTAGGTATATTTAGTTCATTTTTATTTTATTTTATTTTTTTAAGTTTATTTTTTTTATTTAGTTTAGTTTTTATTTTATCTTTTAGGTAGGTTTTATGTTTTATTTTAGATTTTATTTTAGGTTTTATTTTTAGTTTATTTTATTTTATTTGTATTTTAGGTTTAGCTTTTATTTTAGATTTAGGTTTAAGTTTTATTTATTTTAGTTTTGTTTATTTTAGTTTTAGGTTTAGTTTATTTGTTTTATTTTAGGTTTAAGTTTTTTTTTTAATTTTGGATTGAGGTTTTATTTTTCTTTTTTTTTAGGTTTATTTTAGGTTTAGGTTTTATTTACTTTTATTTTATTTTATTTTAGGTTTATTTTATTTTAAGTTTAGTTTTATTTTATTTAGATTTTTATTTTTACTTTAGTTTAGGTTTTATTTATTTATATTTTGTTTAGTTTTATTTTTTATTTTATTTTCTTGAGGTTTATTTTTAGCTTTAGCTTTAGGTTTAGTTTTAGTTTAGTTTGATTTTATTTTATTTTTTTATTTTATTTTGGTTTTAAGCTTTATTTATTTTATTTTTATGTTTTATTTAGTTTTGGCTTAGGTTTTAGCTTTTAGGTTAAGTGTTTAGGGTTAGTTTGAGGGTTCAAGATTTAGGATTTAGGTTTAGGGTTTTTTTTTCAAAACCCCATATAGGGGAATTTTATTACAAAAAAAGAGGGTTACAAGATCCTTAAGAGGGGATAAACTCCAAAACTACTGCTCAAAGAGCTACAATCAGCCTAGAGAGTAAATCCTCTATCGAAGTACAACCAAAAGCAAAATAAAAGAGAAAAGTAAAGCAAAAGATACAAAATGATTAACATGGGTAAGACAATGGATAGATCAGGGCCAAAGCTCTTCAGGATAATAGAATGCATGTCAGTAGAGAGAAAACCTACAAAAGAAAAAGAGAAATGCATCTGCAAAAATGAAGAAAGATAGAAATTAGAATAGTTAAAGTAGTACAGAGAAAGTGAAAAGAGAGAGTAGCATAAACTAAGGAAAAATATAGAGAAGTGTGTGAAAGAAGGCTCAGGCTCAGTCACACCAAATTGGGGCAGATGCAAATATGAGCATCCAAACTTCAGCTGAAGGGTTACATCACAAGAGCTACTACCAAACTAAGGAGTGAAATCATCACAGTCATCATAGCCTACAAACCTGTGAGAAGAAAGTAGCTATTTGTTGAAAGTCTTATGGGCCTTAGTACCTGCAAACCTAAACAAAGCCATATATAATATAGAAAGGAGATAGCAAAAAGTAGAAAGATAAGGGGTCCCATACAAGAAAATTATCATCAATATAGTCACCATAGCATGAGAATTCCTATACATATGAGACTAGCCATCTTTGCCGTAATCCCTTTAAAACCATAAAGAGTATAATTAGGCTAGATAAAACCCACCACAAGAGAACAAAATAAAAAAGCAACCTGCTGAAATCCTACTAAGCAAATCAATGAGCCAAACATATGAGACATATATGAAACTTTCAGGCCAGGAGTACAGCCCTGGAGTATAGTCCAAAAAAGAAACCCAATCATAATAAGCAATGCAGATGTTAACAACCCCCTTATTAATAACCATTGTAGAAGTTAACAAAAAGCAAATGTAAAGCAAGGCAACAGAACCCAAACCCAAATACAACAAGTGATGCAGAAGTCTAACAGGACCAAGGTGAGAATGCAAAGAACATATTAGTTAAAATAACCATAGGAAATAGTGCATCCCACCTTAAACAAAGCACCAAATAAAAATAGTAAGGACACGAATAACATGTTGGTCATAAAACTCGATAATCCGATCAAGAACAACCAAGACAAAGAAAGACAAGAATCCATAGAACCACCCATTCGTAATAGAGCATAAGATAATAACCAAGTAGATAGAAGCATAATCAGTGGATCCGCACAAGTCTAACAACCAAGATGGAAAAAATAGCAAAGATTAAGTAGTCCATGATATCGTGATAAGCAGCATACACAAACAAAGAAGACAATCAAGAAGTTAACCCCATAAGGAGCTTGCTGGACATAGGCCCTTAAAGTCCCATAGTCAACAGATAAAATAGCAAAACAATAAGATAATCCAATATCAAATAGAGAAATAGCATAGACACATAGGGGGTTCAAAGAAGAGCCAACATTAAAATCCTGAAAACCCAAGATAGCAGATAACCAAGACAACAAACAACCAAGACAGCAAATAACAGCTAGCTGGCCATAAAGCCACCCATTCAGAATAACAGCGCATTAGTTAGTAACCAAGTAGTAATAGCATAATCACAGGCAACAAATAAAATGGCAAAGCCATTATTGCACCCACCATAAGATAAACCAAAATAAAATAGTGATACAACATAGGCACAGAATGGGTTCAAAGGAGAGCCAACATTGGAATCCTTCAAGACAAAGAAAAGCAGCCAGCTAAGCCAACAAGATTAGTAAAAGTAGACCGAAAGAAGATAAAAGAAAGTCCAATCCAGAAGGAGAAAATAATAATAATAATAATAAGGGTATAATAGTGTCTCCATACAGTTAGGAGATGAGATTAGGAAGAACAATCAAAAAAACCAAGACAGCAAATAACCAAGACAATAAATAGCCAAGACAACAAATAACAGCTAGCTGACCATAGAACCACCCATTCAGAATAGACAGTGCATAAGATAACACAAGGATATGCACAAGTCTAATAGAACCAGGATGAAATAAATAGCAGCAGATTAAGTAGTCCATAAATACCAGATGATAAGCAATAGCAAAAATAGCAAAGACAATCGAGAAATAACTTAATCAGTCTTGGACTAAAGACCAAATAATCTAATAGCCAACAATTAAAACAACAAAACAATTGTTGCACCCACCATAAGATAAATCAGTAAGGAACAGGGAGATAACATAGACTCGAAAGGGGTTCAAGAAAAACCATCATTGAAATCCTTCAAGATAAAAGAGACTGCCAGGTAAGCCAACATCACCAGTAAAACTAAATAAATGAAATGAAGAAAAAATCCCATCCCGCAAAGGAAACAAGTAATCATAGCAGGTTATTGTAGCTGTTTCCTCACAGTGTAATGGAGGTGAGGTTAGAAAGCATAGGGGGCACACTCTATTAAAGAGAGAAAAGACAGATAAATTTGAGCCCCGCCATGAAGCATAAAATTATAGCAATTACATAATGAGATAGTAAAAAGTCATGAGGCCATGAACAAATTTCTAGATTAAGGAAAAGAGAAAAACACTTAATCATATAATGGAAAATTACAATAGGACCCATAAACATAATAATGATAGCAAGAAGTCTGTCCCTTTAAAGCAGAAAGAAAAGCATAAAATAATCCATCTCCCTTTAGAAGACAGAAGAAACCTTACCAAAAGTAGTGGTTTCAGTGAAAATAGCAGTAGCAGTAAAACCCCAAATAAGGTTAGGGTAAGTAATCCAACATAGATGTCATAGGTCAACTAACTAGAAGGGATAACAGAATTAGCATCAAGAAAATCCAGAGAAACATCAAAACTAAATAAGTTGATCATAATTAAACAGTAATGTAACACCCAAACCAATAGGATGGATTAATTTTGAGGTAAGGGAGTCCAAGATTGTCCAAATTAACCAAACCATGCAAATTTTTTTAGAAGTGTAAGTTGATCAAAGAATTTTATGCCATCCAATTAGATAGCAAGGTAATCAGACATGCATTACCTTCACGCCATACATGAGTGATTTAAAATAGAGTTGAGAGAGGAGATCTCGCTTAGAAGGTAGTACACCAGATTGCCCATTTTGGTGGAAATCAAAAGATCAATCAGCAACAGAGCATCCACCTCAATCCAAATATTGAGCCAACTTTTTTGAAGGCAAATCTCAATAGCTTTGTAAACTTCCATTAGCTCAGCAAAAGGAACAGAGCAAGTATTATGGGGGTAAGCAAAAGCACATAAGACTTTACCATTAAGGTTTCTGAAAATGCCACCATGTAAGCATTTTGAGAAACAGAGTCATCAGTGTTAATTTTAATAGTATTAGCATGAGGTTTTACCCAATAAGCAATCTTGTCATCCTTATCGTTGGGTGGATCCAGCAAGTTAAAACTTAGTTTTTTGGTCACAAATTTACAACCTTTAAATTGATTGTAGTTAATTAAATTAGCATTAAACAAGTCATGGATCTTATTTTTAATTCTAGCAATTATTCTCATGTGGTTCGTAGGAGTCCCACGATGTTTTGCATCATTTCTGTCCATCCATATGAACCAAATAAGAGTGATAGCTTATGACTTTAATAGTATTTTTCAAAATAAACTTCAAGAAGTTGGTATAAAGTTAAGGATCCATTGAATTTGTCAATGTTAAAGATCATCATAACCAAATCCAAAGTTTGGAAGCAATGGCTCATTAACAAAAACATGATTCACATTCTCAATGTAAAAGCAGCAGTAGCATTTTGAAGGTAAGTAAAAACCTTTACCCCACATCAAGGAGTCAACAGGATGAAGTTTTTCAGATACCAAGTTAGAATAATAAGAAATAGGAATAGTGTTATTCCAAATTTTGAAAACACATTGGAAAAGTCATGAGCTTCTTTAATATGAATCCAAACATTTTTAAGGTCACCATTTTGAGAAAGCTTAAAAGGATCCGATCATGATTGCTAGAATGATAAGAATAGTAGTGTTTATTTAAAAGATAGAAAGGAATTTAATCAAGAAGTTTACTATTGTTCCACATATTATTCTCAGAAAGAGTTCACTTTAATAGCAAGAATGGGTAGAAAGTAAGTCATCAATGGACCCACCTCCAGCTTATCTTGCCAAAAGAAAGAGGTACCGTAGTTAATCCCCCAAGATATTAATGATTTGGCTTCCCATTTGATGGAACAAAGTCTTTTCCAAATAGGAGAGTCTCCAGCTCTATAGGGCAAATGAGAGGGTGCTTACCCTACAAGAGATTTGGCCATGAAATTAGCCCAAAGACTATTGTTGCTCCTAAAATTCCACCAAAGTTTATAAGAAAAGCAGATAGCTTCCTTGATTGGCTTACATCCAAGACCACCTTCAGCAAGAGTGCCACAACTTTTATACCAAGAGGTCCAATGCATTCTTTTAGAAGAATTGTTAGAACCCCAGAAGAATTTGTTAAGGAGGTGCTCAATTCTGTTAATGGTAGAATTGGTCGGCATAATGGTTTGAATGAGATATAGAGGCATGGAGTTAAGGGTGCTCTTAATCAAAGTGAACCTACCGCCAAACGAGAGTAAATGAAATTCCCAAACAAAAATTTTATTAGAGATTTTTGGATTAGCTCATCAAAGAGATGTGATCTTTTCCGACCTTTAAAAAAGTGGAGCACCAAGATATTTAATAGAAGTTGTTGTCCGAAAGTTAGTAATTCTCAAGATTTTGTTGATCCTATTACTAGGGATTTTAGTGGAAGGAATGAAACAACTTTTACCTTCAAGAAAAGACCACTTTCTACCAAATTTATTTAAAGGATTCTTAATAGTTTTAATGTGATGAATAGAGGCATTGCAAAAGATTATGAAGTCATCAGCAAAACTAAGATGAGAGACAGGAAGACCACCTTAAGTTCTAAAAAATATGATGGGATTATTGTTAAAAAGATCATTAAGGCTCCTCGAAAGATATTCAACAGCAATAATAAAAAGAGAGGGTGATAAGGGATCTCCTTGTCTCAAACCATGCATCAAAGGGAAAAAACCAAGGGACTCACCATTCATGATAACAGAACCAAACATTGGTAATACAATTTTAATGAGGTGGATAAAATAGTCGAAAAACCAAACAAATGAAGAATTTGAAGAGGAAATTCCAAGAGAGGTTGTTAAAAGCTTTAGAGATGTCCAAAAGGATGTTACCACCTCCGGTAGAAGCATCAATGTCATGAATCAACTCGGGGCAAGAAGAATGTTGTCGATATAGCTCTACCTTTAACAAAGCCGCTTTGGTTGGTGAAATAATTTTAGGCAGTGGACTAATTCTAATTAATTTGGCAATGAGTTTATGAAAGAAGGTGCAAAGGTCGATAGGTCAAAATCACCCAAGAATCAAGATTATTAATTTTGGGAATGAGAATAAAGTGCTAGAAAAATATCTAGGTAAAGGATTGCAAAAAAATCAACCATAGCATCAACAAGGTCGACTTAATAATAGGCCAACAATGCTAAAAAAATTATGTAGCCTCGTAGGCTAAGAATGTAATCGTTGTTCATGCTATTGAGAATATTACCAATCTCAGCTTCCGTAGGATGCAAACTAAGCAAGTGGTTGTCTTCATTAGTAATCGTCGAGGGAATCAGGTGTGAGTTGGAAAGAGCTTCTAAGGAAGGGTTATTGTTTAATAAATTTTAAAATGATGTATGATAGAATCTTTAATATCATTATTATCATGATCCAATATCAAGTATCATTTTTAATTTCTTTAATAGAGTTTAGCTTTCTTTTTTTGAAAAGAGCATGGTACTGGTATTTTGTCACCATCGAATATGTTTGCTAGCTACCTTTTGTCGCCAAGAGGTTTCTTCCATATTGATAGTTAACCAAGTTATCTTTAGCTACATTCAACTCCTCAAGTTTAGTAGTCCAAAATAGTATCTTCAAGAGAACAAACTAATTGTTCCATATTTTTGAGATTGGCAAAAAGATTTTTAAAATGATGCTTGTTCCACCAATTTAGGTTTTGTTTAAGCCTTTTAAGCTTAAGCCAGAGGTGAATCATTCCCTTAACAAAATTATCCGATGAAGAGGGGCCATCCAGTTAATGGATACAACATTTATGAAATCAATGTGTTGGATCCACATATTTTGGAATCTAAAAGAAGTGGGGGAGGATAATCTATTGGAGGGATTTTGGATAGAAATCAAAAGCGGAGCATGATTAAACAAAGTTCTGCTCAAATATTCAACAGAAGTAATGGGCCATTGATTGATCCAAAGAGAATTAAAAAGAGTCATGTCAAGCCGCTGCTAGAGTCTAGAGTTATGCCATGTATAGTCGGAGCCTATAAAGCCAATATCAATTAGATTGTAATCAAGAATCATATTAGAAAATTCTTCCATGGAATGAATGTTAGGAGAGCAACCTCCCCTTCTTTTCGAGGAAGAGAGAATAGTGTTGAAATCAACCCCAACCAACTAGGGTTTGTTGACCGAGGAGGCAAAGGTTCTTAAGTTATCCCAAAGGATGTTCCTACCAGCTCTATTATAAGAAGCATAAATAAAGGAACCAAGAATAGAAAATTCACCCAATGAGATGTGGACATTAACCAATTGTTGAAGATCATCAAGGAGAGATGTTGACTAAATTATTCCAAAAACACCAAATTTTATTGCTAATAATATAAAAAAATTTGAAAGCCGCTCTAGCAACATGGTTGATCTTAAGAAGTGTATGAATGGTTCAATAACAACAAGTAAGGCTATGTTATTAGTACGGCAAAGACTTCTAATATAGTTGTGGATAATGAGAGTCCCAATACCCCTAACATTCCAAATAAGTAAATTGATCATAATAAAAAAGGAAGAAAAGGAAAAGAGATAACTAAAGAAATAAAAAAGTAAGAAGAAAAGAGAAGTAGAGGTGTTATTTAAGGAAGTTAATTAATGAACATTCTAGCTTTAAGGGATTTTTTTTTAAAATAGTTTGAAAAGGTCTATCTTTGTCCAAAGTATCCCCATCTGAGAGAGAGTGATTTGTGATATTCAGAATAGGACCTATATCAGTCAAAGCATTCTAATGGTAATTTCCCCTTCTTTAGTGTCAGAATTAAGCTGAGAAAGAGGTTAGCATGTGTATCACTCTGAAGGGTAGTAGAAGGAGAGGTTGTGATGCCATTAATAACACAGATTTCATGCTCATTTTTAGAATTACTTTTTAGATTTTGTTCCATCATCAAAGGATCAACAGTTTTCAGATTTTGCTCTTTCATCAAAGGATCAATTTCAGAATTTGTCTCCTCGAGTTCACTAGCCAAAAGGGGTAGGTTAGAATGAGTGAAGGTATTTTCTTGAGGAGCCAAATTATTACAATTAGAAGTAATGTTAAGTAAGTTATCAGTAGCCTCCTCACAAACCTCAGAAGCATTATTTGTAACATGCTCAGATTGCTCTCCAATAGGCAAATCAGTGGATAAAAAGGACTAGGGGTAGGGGGATGATTCCCATTTTGAGTGGCTTTAGGTACATAAGCAAATTTATTGATTTTTTCATTTGATAGAGTAGGATTAGGATCTGACAATTTATTCTTTTTAAGATGAGGATGCAACATAAAACATTCAGATTGATCATGGCCATGTTTCTTACAATGTGTGCAAAAAATAAGAAAATTCTCAAATTCCACTTTTTGATTATAACCAAATTTCTCAAAGCCGATCCAAACTTCTTTAGGATGCTTTTTAGTAATATCAATCTCAACCAAAATACGAGCAACAGAAGGCCGTGATCTTGCAGTGGTGGCCTGATCAATTTGAAGAGGCCGACCAAAGAGAGCCCCAACCGCAAAGAGAACTTGATGTGTAACATAATGTATTCTCATATTAGGAAGAGCTATCCATATAGGAACAATTGGGGATTCCTCTTTTATATCAAAAAGAGGAGACCATTTTAGAAGTCGCATTTGATAATTAAACACAAAGTAAGAGCGACGGCCAAAGACTCTTGAGTAATCTAAGTCATTAGAGAGCTGAATTAAAATATGCCTAAGATCAATCAATCCAATAGTGAAAACACCTGAAAGTTTAAGGCTATGAAAAAATGATCGGATGTTATTGAGAGTTGGCCAGCATAAGGAAAATTTATCCACTAAAGAGAATTCAAAAGGCTTCGCCGACTTTTCCACGTCTAGATCCGAGCACATAACAGCATCCCATGAAATGAGGTTAGATCAAATTCAAGCATTAGGGGAAAGATTCTTACCAGATAATGCATCCTTGAAGGACTTAATTGTAAGCAGAGTAGCAGATGATTTTGGATCCATAATTCCATGTAAATCTGATGCCCTAGCCAACGCCTCCAAGTTTGAAAAGCTCAGCTGCACGGAAAGTGGCTCCTCCGCCATTGAAAGAGCAAAGGAAAACTCACATTAGCAGTAAATTAGAGACAAATATCAAAAATTACAATCAAGAAAGATCAAAAATCAGCCAAGCTGTAATGAAAATGAAAGGGAAATTGCAATCACCAGAGAGCGCCAGTTTAGGATTTAGAGTTTAGGTTTAGGGTTAAGGGTTTAGGGTTTAGGTTTTAGGGTTTATAGTTTAGGGTTTAGGGTTTTATGGTTTAGTGTTTAAGGTTTAGGCTTTAGGGTTTTTAGAGTTTAGAGTTTAGAGTTTAGGTTTTAGGTCTAGGGTTGAAGTTTTAATTTAGGGTTTAGGGTTTTTGGGTTTTTTTTTAACTGAGAATAAATTCAGATTCAATATTTCTTCTTTTCAATTTCATCAACCAAGTAACACACCAAGTTTTCTAAGAAATAAATGATGACATAGATAAAAAATGAGCACACATAGAGCAAATAAAACCACAGATAGAACCATCTTTTATGTAAAGACACATCTCCATAGCAGATCATATCACCCATTTTTTTCTCTTATTGCCATCAAACTACCCCCTCTCTAGTAGGATCCATCATATCACGATCTCTCTCTACCATCACCAGGTTCTCCATCGCTCCTCCTCTCCATAACCACCACTTCTCGACCACCACCTCCAAATCCACCAACACTTGATCCCCACCACTAACCTCCTGCCTTAGCTCCACGATCTAGGCGAGCTTGGTTGATGGTGTTCTGTTGTCAGGTTCCATTCTTAGGGTTTATGTTTAGGTTTTAGGGATTAGGTTTATTTTTAATTTATTTAGTTACTTTAGGTTTAGGTTTAGTGTTTGGGGTTTAGGGTTTGGGTTTAGGGTTTAGCATTTAGGGTTTAGGTTTTAAGGTTTAGGGTTTTAGGGTTTATGCTTTTAGCATTTTGGGTTTAAGATTTAGGGTTTTAGGGTTTAGGCTTTTAGTGTTTAGGGTTTATGGTTTAGGGTTAGAGTTTAGGATTTATGGTTTAAGGTTTAGGGTTTAATGTTTAGGCTTTAGGGTTTAAGGTTTTAAGGGTTTAGGGTTTAGGGTTTAGGGTTTATTTAGGGTTTTGTTATGGTTTAGGGATTAGGGTTTCGGGTTTAGAGTTAGGTTTAGGATTTTGGGTTTAAGGTTTAGGGTGTAGGATTTAGGGTTTAGGGTTTAGGGGTTTTCTTTTTAAATTAAGTAAACTAATAGATTTAGGTTTATTTAGTTTATTTAATTTATTTATTATTTATTTATTCTTTATTTTAATTTATTTAATTTTTATGTTTTGGTTTATTTTTTATTTTTATTTAGTTTAGTTTATTTATTTTAATTTTATTTATTTTAGTTTGGGTTTTTTATTTCAGTTTAGTTTTTTAGGTTTAGTTTGAGGTTTAGGTTTATTATTTTAGTTGAGTTTTATTTTGTTTTATTTTTAGATTTTTGTTTTATTTTTTATTTTAGGTTTAGGTTTAGGTTTTTTATTTTTTAACTTTAGGTTTTAGGTTTTATTTTAGGTTTATTTTGAGGTTATATTTTAGTTTAGGTTTAGGTTTATTTTTAAGTTTATTTATTTTATTTAGGTTTAGGTTGGTTTAGGTTGGTTTAGTTTATTTAGGATTAGGTTTAAGTTTTATTTATTTTAATTTAGTTTATTTTAGTCTAGGTTAAGTTTTATTTTATTTTATTTTTAGGTTTAGGCTTTTTTTAGTTTAGGATTTAGGTTTTATTTTTTATTTATTTTTAAGTTTAGGTTTTTATTTAGTTTTTATTTTATTTTATTTTAGGTTTGTAAAAATAAGTGTCTAAATATAGGTTTCGATCATTTGCTAAGATATTGTAAAAGTATTTTTGATATTCACATATATATTCATGTAAATAATAAATATTGCATATTCCTAATGTTGTGAGTTTTTGTTTTGCTATTTCAGATTATTTTTTGGCTTTTTCTTCTTCAGTAGTATATTTTATAGTATATCCAAGAAATTCACTTTTAATAAAATCTGCATATATTATTGGCCATTTTTTAGGAGTATCGAGTGTTCTTTCAGCTAAACATGTAGATCTAATATTTTGCTTTTGATCAGGATTTAATCTTAAAAACCATTTTTTACAAATTCCAGTAAGTGTATTTTCTATAAAACTATAGGCATCTTCTCCCTGAAGATTGTAATTATAAATAGCTAAACTATTTTCTATCGTCCATTTATCTATTATTTCATTTACATTTTTACAGCAATCTCTATTTAAATAAATTCCATGTCCGCTAATTGGTTCGGGTTGACAGTTTGATATTTTAGAAGTGTGTTGATTTTGTGGTGTCAGAATACGTTTAGGGTTTTGGTGGTATAAATGTTTGTCTAGGAGTATTACTGTTACTTGAACAAAACATTATTGTCACCATGAAACTAATATCTTGTTTGGATTTTGGGATATCCATAATCAACGTATTGATTTTCAACATACTTTCTTAACCGATGATACTGAAAAAGGACGATTCTTAGTAGGTATGGATTTCTTATAATAACACGTTATTTCTTTTACTAATACAACTGTCAAAATTAATTATTGGCTCATTTTTTGGTTTAAATACTACCATATTATGGTTATTACTATAAGCATATGTAGCTTGGTAGGTTATTCTATAAACCGCACTACCTTATCGTAATTGAATATGATCTAGTTTATGTTTTAATGTGACCATTCGATCAAGATGTCGATCATAAAAACCTAAACTTAAAAATAAACCTTAAAATAAATCCTAAAAAATAAATAAAAAATAAAACCTAAATCCTAAACTAAAAAAAAATAAACCTAAAATAAAAATAAAATAAACTAAACTTAAACCTAAACTAAAACAAATAAAACCTAAACCTAAACCTAGGAAACTTGACTGTGAAATTGCTTACAGCAATAAAATATTAGAAGAATTACATAAGGTAAAGAAATATCTCTTTGGAGAAATTGACGATGAACAACTACCCTCGAATACAGTTACAAGTCAATTAAAGGATTTCTCTCCAATTAATTCTAAACCAATTATTAAAAATGAAAATACCTTTCTTTATAATACAAAGAAAGTACCTAAATAAAAGAACATATTGGAGATAGTTGAAAATTGGCGATATTCCCTATACCAAGAAAAATTAATGCTCGATATATTTCCATACCTATGGAAAATATCATGTAACTACATATATGGCACCACGATGCCAAAGTTATTTATGAATTATATGGATCTGGATTA